>CAHIKZ030004961.1:1172500-1190000 GCA_903632075.3 Acanthosepion pharaonis | reverse complement strand
TCGAAAAAAATCTGAAAGAATGAATGTGTTTTAAGGCAAATGGAATCTTGCGTTAGTGTATAGCTCTCCGTAGCCGAGCGGTCAAAGCACGTCTGATCAGACGGCGGTCTTCTCCTGCAAAGGACACATTAAGTTTCGTGTGCCCAGGCTGGTAATCGAAATAAACACTGTTAAAAAAAAACGAAGCGTCTTATCAAATACGGGAATCCACTAAATGTAATATTTGAATTAATATATATTCGCGGGGTTAGAATGTTTGCTTTCCGAACATGAGAATCTGGTTCGAATCTCACCATGGTTAATTAGTCAGGAATGTTGTCGGTCAGCGTTTGAAAACTGTTGAAAAGCCGTCAACAGTTTTGATAGTCATCGTGACTGAGATTTTGATCGTACTGGCGTTGTACAAGCTGTCGATCATGACAGATTATGCGCTCCCTCCTAGAAACTGCAGCTATTGTTCACTCCGCATATTTACAGTATTGTGACGTCGTCCCCTGGTCGCAGCGCCAACTGTGACGTTCTATCCTGGTCTACCACGTCACCAACTGTGACGTCCCTAAACAGCACCAATTGTGACGTCCTCGCCGCGGCGCCAGCTGTTCGCTCCTCGCTGCTCCGTTCAGGTGTCGCTGCTCCAAACGTGACGTTCGCCTGTCGCGTCAGTCGTGTTGTCTCGTCCTGTGACGACCAACTGGTTTGGTATCGGTCGCGGCACCCAAATGTGACGTTCTAACCTTTTGGTGATTCGGGTGGGAATCTGGTTAGATTTGATATCAGCCTCGTCGTTCCCAACTCGCTTCCAACGCCTGGTTACCAAGGTAACTGCATAGATCTCCAGTCTGCCTACCCACGCTGTGAATTGATCTTAGGCAGACGAGATCAATCAGTGGTTGGGGCCGTAATGCAAACCGAGTTCAACGGGAGTGATACCACACAAATATGCATAAAAGAAAATAAAATGAAAACTCAAAAGTTCAAAGTATCAAAGAAAAAGGTAACAAACAATGTCTAGTTTTTCGATACATAGGACTGCATCTATCTCCCGACCCGTTCTATGGATTGTGACACGTCGTTTTCGGTTAGGCGAGTTTTAACGCTTCAAGTTGTTTGCTCTCTAAGAAATTGGTGTTTCGGTGTGTCTTTGGATGAAAGTCGAAAAAAAACTTATTGTGGTGGTCTGGATCTAAGTCGCTCTTCAAAATAATTGTTCTTGGGTTGAAGAGGAGTCCGGAATTTGCGTGAATCTTGGTCAGCTATCTGCGAGGCGGCTTCAACTGGAGACTCAACTCAAACTTTTCTGGAACTGAACTGGAACTGATTTCTGCTCGTTGTGGCTTCGCTTATATGGACGCCGACCAAAACCGGGGTGGGTCTGTCGGCGTCGGGGTTTCCTCGATAATTCTAAATATATATCCACCTCTCTGGTTAGGAATTTCCACTTTTTCCATTTTTGGGAGCCTTTCCTTACTCCCACCTTCTCACCATACTTCAGAGGGGCGTGACTGCCCTCCCCCACTTCTTCGTAGCAACTTCTCATACCTATACTTTTGGATGGGCGGCTACAGCCTCCTTCGTACGTCACGTGATCACCACTCGACCAATGATGTCTTAGTCGGTCGTGGACGAATCCGCAGCTTTGTTTCAGGAAAAAATATCTTGCTGAACTAAAAAATTATCCCTTCTTTTCCTTTTCTTCCTCTTAATCGCCGTTATCATTTTCCTAGCCACAACGGCGGTGGTCATAACTCTTGTTCTACACCTGGTCTTCGTCAATTATTTTATCGCCAATTATCAGAATGGGTGGTCTTCTTAACACGGCCAACGTCCCTCGAAAAGACATTTCTAAATTCCCATTCATTTCCCTTCGGTACATATTTCTGATAACATAATTTTATTATCGCAGGCCAAGGATGTTCCGTCGAAGGAAATCGGTCAGCGGACACTCGTGGGTGGCTTTTAATTTTTTCATATCTGTCCAAAGTCCTTTTAGTTGCCTGTTTTCGTCACTTATCGAAATAACATTTTCATTTGAATTTTTCTTTGGCCAGTCGGTCTGTAGTTGATAATAAGATGCCTTCCCGTACCAATAGTTTGTTTTCATATCCTTAGATAACACAGCCGTCGCCAAAACATATCTGATTCTTTCTTTCTTTCCCTTTCTTTTTTTCAGAATTTCCCTGTCATTGTAATGACACCCTTTCGCCATTTGTTACTTATCAAAATATCCCTTATCCATTGTCTCTTAGCCGTGTGTGCGTTCTGCTTATCATCTACGTTTGGTCTCGCCTCTCTTTCTGCCTTCTTTTCTTTCTTTTCTTTTTCTGCCTCGTTAAATGGTGCCACAGTATAATCCACATTTGGGCTCCGTGGGTGTTGAACAAGCACAAATGTGCCTGAGCAGGCGTCTGCGACTGTGATTGGCTAGTTGCCCTAGCAGACGAGTGTCTTTCGGAAATGAAAGTAGCCGAAGATATATATATATATGTGTGTGTGTGTGTGTGTGTGTGAGAGAGAGAGAGAGAGAGAGAGGAGAGAGAGAAGGAGAGAGAGAGAGAATTAATGGGTTTATATTTGATACTCGTACTTGAAGTAGACGCCCCATTTTTATCTTTACGTTAAACATTGTGTATTATATCCATCCGCCTGGGTATGCGATAAATATTAATTTTTAAAAAAAAGTGCTCACCGGCAGGAATCGAACCTGTGTCTCAATTTGTAGGAGAAAATACCATTTGATTACGGAGTGCTTTACCACTCGGTTATCATCTGCTGTGCTTTACCACTGGATTACCATCCGGTGTGCTTTACCAACTCAGCCTTAAAAGAGAAAGTAGAAGCTTGCTGTACTGAGACGCTCTTCATAGCCGAGTGTTACTTTCAAATCCTAGTATCCAGTATAACAATATTCGAAGTATTCAAAATGTCGGATCAAACAGAAATTCATTTATCTTTAGAAATTGCTTTGTTTAATTTTCATATATGAAACTGAGCAGGTATGGGATTTCGAGAAAAGGTATCTTCGTGAGGAGGTGTAATTTTCTTAAAAGGAAATGATGGCGACCGAGTATTAATATAGAGTTGAAAAGCTTTCCACCAAAATAAATGAAGATAAGAACAGAGAATGGGACAGATGGATAAGTGATATTTATTTCGTGGTTAAATCCGATTGGTTAAAAATCTTCGAGTGTTTATTCTGAACCGATTTGCTTACTCTTGCCGATTGACAGGAATCAAGATAATTTTAATCCGCCAATAGCTTTTACAATTGATAACTTCCTTTATTTTTTTAATCTATCTTTGTTTTGCAATAGCGATTAGTCACAATCAATAGGTCATACAGCAAATTAAGTGGCATTTATACATCACTGCTGATGTAAAGTCCACAAACGCAGAGCTACATAAACTTGCATAAACTCTAATTGAAACCAGTCAGGAAAAGAGATTGATTGAGTGTTTTTTTGTTGTTGGGTTTTTTTGGGGTTTTTTTTTTCATTTATTTTATGAGAATATAATCAGTGTTTAAAGTGTTATAAAGGAAGATAAAACAGAAAGCAATGATTATGGAATCATATTGTTTTATTTTGTCTTTTTTTTTTTCGTATCAGACATTTTGAAGCGCAGATAGATAGATAGATAGATAGATAGATAGATAGATAGAAATGGATCTACTTAGATATATAGATATGGATCTACTTAGATATGGATCTACTTAGATAGATATGGATCTACATAGATAGATAACTGAATACTGTTACTAATTGATTTCGTCGATGAACATGTAACTCTGATGTCACTGATATGAGAATATGAACGTGTATTCAAAACTGCAATTTAATATTAATATATGCGTCGAGTCGCCACTCAGAATAGGGCAGTTTTGTTTCGTTGATTTCATGATAACGTGGGGAGAAGTACAACTGACCTTTTAGTAGAGGAACATTCTGGAAACTTGTAGCACCTATCAGCCACTTTTTGGCAGGTTTAGATCTAAGAAGAATTAAATACTCGGTGTATTTCAAATATATTCTCTATGTGATTATTTATTATTATTGCTGTTGTTGCTGCTGCTGCTTTTTTGCATTCTGTAGTAGTGCTGTCTCAAGTCTCAACCAGAGATTTTGAAGAGACAACAAATTTGTTTTTATTAGAAAAATGTAAACAGATGAAATGCCATACAGTTAGAAAGAAAAAAAATGTGTAATTGTGGTCACTGTACGGAGAGAGGAATTTACGCAAGCTGGGCGAGGTTCCCATGTGTAAGATTTTTCACAATTCACATATTTCAGGGCAACCAGGAATTTGACCCACATATTTATTTGCTCCTTTTGATTGTCTTTCGCTAAACCCCAATAAAAACAAGTAAAGATCTTGTCCTGAGATGCCACGTTCTACTGATTTCTCGTGATTCTTGTATTTTCTTAGTTTCTCAAACGTTTTCACAGATGTGTTTTTGTCGGCTGTGGCTGCAATATCTATCGGAAGACTCTTTTTTTTTTTCCAGTATGATATTTTACAATTACGTCTGGTCGATTTGCCTGGATTTTCCTATAAGTCTAAACGCTGAAATTTGAGATGCTAGTAACCTCTTCATTCTCTACATTTTGTGGTGACTTACGTTCAAACCAGTTCTCTTTGCGAGGGAGGCTGAATGCACCACATATTGACCAATGTATGTACTGATAAGCTCGACCAGGTTGTCGCAAGTACTCTCTTGGTGTTAGTTCTTCGCACCAAGATATAATGTTATCAATTGTCTCTGGAAGGTCTCCACATATGCGGCAGGATAGGCTAAGTTTCGGGACATGATATTGGTAGTTCTTGGTTGGAAGACACTGATCGTTGACAGCAATTATGAATCATTCAGTACTGAGCAGCCCTACCATGCCGTTACTGTTGATGACAGTCAGCTACAGGGTATTATTATTATTATTATTATTATTATTTGTGTATGTTATGTTTCCTGCTTTGTATCCTGTAGAGTTGGGTCCAAACTATGGTCCTTAGGCCCAATAGGAGAATTGTCATTTAAGTGATAGCACTTTTCTTAGTATACGGGATGTTCCTAGTAGTGCGATCATCTGGGCAACTTGTATGTTGATGTTACCTCGAACACTCTTAGTAAAATTGTCCATTCCTTTTCTCACGAGGCCCAAAGCTCCGATTACTATTGGTACAATTTTAGTCTTCATTCCATACATTTTGTTTATCTCGATCTCCAGGTCCTTGTATTTGGACAATTTCTTGATAATTTTCATGGTGGTGTTTCTCTCAGATGGTACTGCTATGTCAGTAAGCATGCACTTCCTGATTTTCTTTTATTTTTGTATGATAATATCATGTCTGTTGCCTTTTATTTCCCTGCCAGTTTGAATTGGCATGTCCCAGAGGATAGTTACATCATTATTTTGAGTAACTGTGATTGGTGCTCATACCATCTCTCAGTGGTGTGCATCTTGCACCTCTTCCAGTGCACATATGTCGCTATTATTATTATTATTATTATTATTATTATTATTATTATTTCCTTTCATTTTTGGTGTGTACTTATTTTTTCAGGGTCCCAACCAGAGACTTATGGTCAAAATGGCATCATGATATTTTCCACTAAACAATTTTGGAAAAAAAAATCACACGTATTTTATATATTCGCAAGTATATGCTGTACTGATGAGAATTTTTTTTTATTTCTTTAAGGTATGGGCTACCAGAAAAACTTCTATGAGTCTATTAGAATCTTTTCCAATCAATCCGAGGGCTCCAACTATAATTGGAATTGTTGATGTTCTTATGTGCCACATTTTTGAGATTTCGATTTCAAGGTCGTTGCATTTTGATAGTTTTCTGAAGATCTTGAAAGATACATTGCAGTCTGCATGGACTGTCATATCAATAAAGAGGCCATCATTTTTTGCCTTTGCGGTCTCTAATCATGATGTTTGAGCGATTAACTTTGATTGGTCTGTTTGTGTGTATTGTGAAGTAACCATAAAATTGTTACGTCCTGTCTCCGTAACCGGGTCTGGGTGGTGTTCATACTAATTTCTTGCATTTGCCTTTCCGTAAATGTCGCAACTTTCTTATGATATTTACAGTGCCAAGCAACATAGACTTCTGAAGTAATGCGATTCTAGGTTTTATTCAAATGTCTTCGGTGTTATAGGCTCCAATGTTCGAATGACAACTGGGACAATAATGACCTGAACGTCACACATTATGTCAACTCAAATGCGGAGGTCGGCATATTTTTTGAGCTTGTTAATTTATTGATATTATCATCAAAGATGAAGAAGAGACTTGAATCTGAAGGCGCATTGGGTTAGCCAAAGTTGCCTGCCAAAAGCTAAGCAAAGTATTAAGAATCAGGAAAATTTCCTTAAAAGCAAAGCAAAGAACTGTTACGTAATGTCAGTGCTATATGACAGAGTATGCTGGATAAAGACTTAGTGGAAATTTCCAGAGCACATAATAAGGAAAGAGGGCTTGGAAAATATGATACTCACATGACAGATTGAAGGCAAGAGGGACAGCGGAAAAGAACGCATAACCTACTTCGTGAGCTTGAGTAAATGGATGACAGGACAAGGTTCAGGAGAAATAACAAAAAGACAAAATTTATTAAGAGCTCCAAAGGAGAGAAAATTGTGGAGAGCCATGATCGCCTACGGCGCATAGATAAGAAGAAGTAGAAGAGAATCAAATTGCAATAAATACAATACGGAATGTTTCAGGAGAGTACAATGATAGTTTCGAGTTGATAACGAGGAGCGTAATTTGCATAAATTTGCATACATCTTCGTTAATACATAGGTACACCAGTAAGCGGTAATCTAATGATGAAATAAAATAATTTAGTATATGATTTTATATTTTTCAGCATAAGGACTTTCCCTGTATCTTAATGTGTCTCGGACTTCAACAGCCCTGATCTGTATTAGTTCACATCTTCAAAGTAAATATTATCTTTGACTGGACCCTTGTAAATAAAATGTTTCTTCATTTATTATTAATTTGTTATAATCGGACCCCAAGTAACAGAGTAAAGGAGTATGTTTGACTGCAATTTGATAATGTTTAGTTTAAATCTGAACTTTTTTCTGTTACAAGTCACTGAATCAGTGGAGACTAGATTGCCACCAAGGAGTGGGAGAATTGATTTTTAAACAATAGCGAATTAGACATAGTTTAGTCTATTAAATGTTTAACAGAGTCTAAAAAGAGCTCTCCTGGGATATGGAATGTGTAAACCAGCCCACAATCGCCAGAATTATTGCTTTCAGAGACAAGCATTAAAATACCCTGCGTTATTTGTTTTTTATTTGTTTTGTTTTCGTTACTACAGTAACTTGTAGAAAATCTACCATGTAGACAAAGTATAAATAATTAAACGGCTCGTTTCATGTAAACCCAAACGATAATAAAATCCAACCAGTATTATGTCATCCGCTCCAAATAGTTACGGACAAGATTTCATATGAATGTTTTGTTAAGAATGAACATGTCCGCACTCGCAATGCTTCTATGTGATCCTTAAATTATTCACTGTTATTTATATTAGGTGATGGTTGTGTTTAGATTATCGAAACGATAACCTGAAGCTGTGGTGAAGTAAAGTGAGTTATAAAAATAAAAATATTCAATCACTTGGATTTCTTTACTTCTTGATCTGCTTGAATCTAGATTTAACGGCGATGGTCTCGCTGGAAGGCGTCATTTTCTTTCCTATCAATGGAAGATGGAGGCACGGTTGAATAATGGACAAGAGGCTCGTATTGAAGAATCGGAGAGCCGGGTTCGAAATCCAGTCGAGTCCGTTACATTCATTTACCCTTGGGAACAGTATGAATCCATCTCTTCGATGCTATGAGTAAATAGGAAAGGCTGGATCCTATGGTTTTGGGTGGAAAACGGTCTAGAAAGACTGAATTCAAACCCCCTCACCAACCTACAGTTGGCCAAGCGTGATGAATACAGATACACCCTTGAAGAAATAGTCAATTAGGGAGAGGTTCTTCCCACAGGAGTGAGAAGGATTTGGATTTGCATCTGGATCCTTTGAGGATAGTGTATAAAATATATTAAATATGGATAAATAGCAGGAGAAATTGGGTCTCATAGTTTTGGGTAGCAACCAGCCTAGAAGAAGGACAACTCTGAATTCAAAACCTTCAACTATGGCGTAAATAACCTCACTAAACCGCAATTCACCAAACGTGTTGAGTCCGGCTACACCTCTGAAAACATGATTAATCATTGAGGGATTCTTTCAACAGGAGTAAAGAAGCTCTGGATTTGAATTTGCTAATGGGACATCAGAGAAATAGGAAGTAAATCTGATTACATGATTTCATGATATCTGTCAGTGTTCTCACTCAGGGGTTATCGGTGCCCGCAAAAAAATTGATTTGTTTAAAAGATTATCGGTTTGATACAGATTTTGACAAAAATTTTCAGTAATGAATAAAAATGAATTTTCAAAAAGTCTAATTTCACATCAAAACAATAAGTGCATTTATTCGTTCAAAGATGTTTTATTAAATAAAATAAGTTATGTCTTTCATATTTTAAAGTATTTTCTCTAAGTGATGGATTTATTTGTGCATGTTAGAATTGAAATTGTGAATGAACTGTCGACAGCTCATGCCTTCATTAAGTGTTTCCACTTTTCATGTGTAATATCGTCTCTTCTTGATTGTTACAGCACAAAATATAATCGATTATTCTGGTCACCGTTTGCCGAATGTAAACTTTAGCCGATAATCATAATACCGTGTATTACAGTACATTGAAGGATGCGTAAAATGGGCGTGGCTATTTTCGTCGTTCGTCTCCTTCACCGATCTTGTATCGTCTAGAAGAGGATTTTACGCTGTGTACCTGCTGTGATAAATTATTTGGAGCGTTCTCTCATTCACACCGGGTAACCTTGATTAAAAGGGGTGCATTTCTAAAAAGGAGGAACCAATTCTGTTGATAAAGCTATGAACAATTCATTATTGAACGAATATAAAATTTGCAACAATCACAATCGTGCGGGCCGACTTCAGTGAATTCTTTTCTTTCCTGGAGGCATTGAAAGATATCTAATAGTTAAATTACGTGTGTGTTTCCAACTGAGCGGCTAGAATTCCGATGAAAACGGATAGCAGAGTGATCCCTGTAAATGACTTTGCAAGAACTGGTTAAAGTGACGTGTGTATGTGCTTTCAAAGACAACTGTCTGAGAGGAAGAGGCTTTGATTAAATTAAGCAATTACTCAAAGATTATCTTTGTTAAATAAACAAGATGGGCTGGTAAAGTTCATGTGGCCCTTCCAACAGTACTGTCTTACTCAGAATCTAGTTTCAACAATCAAACAACTCGCAGACTCACCTGTTCGCTGATGTGATGTTTTGATGCTTGGTTGGTTGGTTGATTTTGTTTAGTGGCATATCAACATCTCCATGGATTATTTACTGTCGAAATACAAAAATTTTGAAAACAATTTTATGGCTTCAAGTAAATATATTTTGAATGCATTTGCATACCTTCAACTACAGATAAAATGTGGTGTTGGTTTTTTTATTATATGAATCGTTAATAATTTTGTAGGTAAAACTTTATTACTGGTATTTTTACCATAAAAATGTATTACTGCTATTATTAGTATGAAAATGTATTTTTACACTTTCATGGTGTTTCGTTTTTGCTTAAGAGATCACTATTTGTCCATGGCTGCGACCCCAACAGGTTCTACTACCCGAACGTAAGCAAACATTGAGCAAACACACTCTGGCTGACAGGTGTGAATTGTGCCAGGCTGATGCAGACATACACGGTCGGTTTCTCGTCTGGTGTGTCCGGCAAACTAAATATGGGTATGTATCTTTGTCAGTTATTACGGCCCGTCTCACGCTCTCTGAAATGAATCCATTTCTCGGCAACAATCACCCAGTGGTTTGTTGTGTCCCCAACAGAGGTTTTATTGCTTTTCGTGTTATCTAAAGCTGTTCCTCAACGTCAAATCTAGGCAGAAGATTTCTTCAAGATACACGACCACTTCAGAAAATCTAACAATAATTTATTGATGGGTAATATTACACAAACAGGCGTCACCTATACATCCAGGTAGAAGAATGGGGCTTTGAGTATTCTGAGGTCTTATATTTGTCTTTGTTTTTCGATTTATTCAATCCCCTCGCCTCAGCCACTATTGATAATGGTAGTAGTAGTGGCCATTCTAGCCTCGCAGTGAGTCTGCAACAATTACGTTCCTTTATGCCTGTGCCCCCGTTCCGTCCACAGAATGCATGTATGCTCTTGTCTTTTGAGCATCGCTTCGTGATCTTTCCGGTGACTTTCGAAACTAAATGCATCACCGGTTTCTATAAACGATTTCCCATGGGCACACAGCACAGCGAACAACGCTTCCTGTTTTTGACATTAATATATGGGTCCTTTCTTTCTTTTTATGTGCCATGTCCTTTCAGGACGTAAGCGATCATGGCTCTCCACTTCTCTATCCCTTGCAACTCTTAACAAGTTCCTTCCCTCTTCTTCCTTCCTCAGACCACGTTCTGTCATCCACTTGCTCAAGTTCGCCAGGAATGTCACGCGCTGCTTTCCATTGTCTCTCTTTCCCTTTATTCGACCCGTGAGTATCAGTTTCTCCAGGCCCTATTTCCTCATTACGTGTCCCAGAAACTTCAGCTGTCTCTTCCTGATGTTAAGTATAAGCCTCCTCCTTGTTTGCAACCTCTCGAAGATCTCATCGTTGCTGACATGCTTCTTCCTTAGCATCCTTCTGTAGAAACACATCTCCGTCGCCTCGAGACTCTTCTTCATTCAGTCCAACATTCGCTGCCATAGAGAAGGACAGATGCCACGTAACAGCTCAGTATTATTTTCTTTGTTAGCAAAGAAATCCTCCTGTCTCGCAATACGCTGACCAGCTTTTGGAAAATGTCTTTGGTCTTCCCAATATGTCTACGAATCTCAGAGTCGCACTTACCGTCCTCTGTCAAGACGCTTCCCAGATATTTAAACTTACGTATCTGCTTGATTCTAGTGTTCCCGACCAGCAAATCGCATTTCGGGCTCTTCTTCTTACTGATGACCATGCGTTCTCTCTTCTTGTAGTTTATACTTAGTCCCTTCTTCTCACTCTCCGTCGCTACCTCCTGTAGAAGATATTGTAATTTCTTTTCCGTGTCTGCTATCAGTACTGTGTTATGTTTCATATATGGGTCAACTGTGTCATGTGTCATATATGGGTCCACTGTGCCGTGTGTCATATATGGGTCCACTGTGCTGTCAAATATGTGTCCACCAACAACACGGCCTCAGGAAAGATAACATTTCTCTAACATTTAATGAGAAACACAGTATGGTAGTATTATAGAATTTATTTCTTTCCACTGCTCAATTTCAACATTTAATGAGAAACACAGTATGGTAGTATCCAAGCAGATATTTTCCTCATCAAATAGTGAGACGACTACTCCTGAGAAATTCCAAAGTTGAACCCCAAATTTTTTCGGGGTTCAACTACCCATTTTATATATTTGATCTAATTTTAACTCTTCGCTTCTTTTCCCGTTTTCCTCCTTATTATTTAAGATATGCCTCGCGGAGTTTTCGAGAGCTATTTCTAATTTTTAATCACCTTAAATCTCCCTTCTGCATTTTCATGCAACTAAACGTCGAACAAAGATCAACGCCATGTTGCACGGTGAATTTCCTTTCTACTAGATTTTACTGAATCTTGATTTATCTTCAATTTTCCCCGATGCCTTCCTCATAAATATTTATTGTTTCAAATTTATATTTTTAACATAACGTTTTTTCATCAGGTTCCAACCTAATTAACTACTCTTCCATATTGCAGTCCCTGGCTAGTCATCTTCAATAAAAATCAATACACACACACACACATACACACACACACATATATATATATATATATATATATATATATATATATATATATATATATATATATAACGTAGGTGACCTGACGATTGCATTTAGCATGAAACCTCTGAGTGTTGACGTCAATGTTCATTTTTATATTTACACACGCTCTATGTCTGATATTCAGCACTCTATTCCATCAATATACCATACATTAAAACTATATTTCTTCATATATATATATATATATATCATGGACTTATACGCGTCGTGGAATGAGTAAATAATGCTTAGGAAAACCTCGCTGTTACTTTTCTCAAGACAGACTAACGGTCCAGATCTTCTATCAGGCTAGCAAGAAGCCCGACTCAATTTGCTCCTTTTTACATCACGACACATGGTTCACAACTTGCCAACAGCTTGTTCGTAACTACTGTCAACACTGTGACTCTGCTTAGTACGATATATATATATATATATATATATATATATATATATATATATATCGGTCGATGTATATATCTGTGTGTACTGTTGAACCCTCATACGTCAAAATCAACGGGAGAGTACATATATTCTGCGTGTTAGTTCTTAGCGTGTATAATATGGAGGCGTTTGAACACATGATTTCCTTTCACACGTACTTTATATTAATGACAAATACATATGTAGACTATTATGAATTTACAGCTCTTACTAGAACATAATTGATTACGCTATATTTGCAATGATCATGGTATAAAAATCAATCAATTCGACCCATAAAAATCAATTTACAAATCACATATATTCAGATTAAATGTGTACAATGAATAAATACATATTGACCATAAAAAAGATAATATGGCATGTTTTGCTACATGCACCAGTAGATAACATATTTATAGTCTGGCAAGGAATATTTAGGAGGAAAAACTTGTAATATTCAATCGATGATTCATTCATGCCGTTATTGTGCTGCTCTGAGTTGGACTAAAAGCAGGGATAAATAAAATTTACGTGTCAACCACGGGTCATCATTGTTAATAGAGAAAAAAAGAAACGGAATGAATTCCAACAAGACGGAGATATTTTCATGTGTTTTATATATCGTTAATAAATGATTAACAGGATATAAAATATACGTGTATGAATGCAAAAATAACTGAAAAGAATGAATATATTAAAATTTAGCTATTAGGAATTCTCGGTGTGTGAAAGAGTTCCGCATCCCCGAGAAAGATTTCCTGAAGCCGGGAACAAGTCCTGTGCTAGTGTCACTTCTACCGCTTGCTAGAATGAAGACAGAGAAAAAAAGAAAGAAAGAGGAAGTGTCCAGTTCTTTTTATAACTGTTTAAAAGCCCTACATAACGGCGTCTTAGCGAACCAGGAAAAGCCAAGCGAGGGTAATCCACAATACTTATAGTGGGTTGGATTAAAAGTTCCTGCGTTTTTTGTTTCAATTGGTAGCGTTTAGACACATGATTTCGTTTCATTTCAGATTGAGTTTTAAGACAGAAATACATATCCTTAAAAGTGACATTTCAGCACACCTTTCGATACGATTCGTGTGTAAATTGTGTATTTGAAATGTTTTTACCATAAAAGTAAAAATGGAAGAAAATTTAAGTTAAGATAAACATTTATTTCTGGGAAGAAAAATGACGCCGTACACAGAGCAAAAAAAAATGTGTGCCGTTTAGGGATATGGTACCATATCTAGGGGTATTGTTTGTTTGCTAAGGTTCAAAAATGAAAATTTTTATCTGGAAGACCAGCGGAACTACAGTCTTTGATGAGAATCAAAGTTAAAAATAATTCAAGTCACATGACACGGCACATCGCGAAAGTATTCCACATATCTCATATGTAAGTTGGCATTCTAAAACATTTAGATACGTGAATCACGACGATTTTTGTGTAACTCCCGATTTAACGGAAAATATAATTTACGGGCTGCAGTTCCATCTACGATTCACCGCTCAAACGCAGCAAAAGCCATCCGTTTTTAAAAGAACGACTACAGGCGATGAAAATCGGACAGTTTACAACAGTGCGGAACTGTGATGATTGGAAGGTCAACTGTGTACTACAAGGTCCTCCCTCAAATTCGCATATTGAATTCAGGCAAATATTACCTTCAGTTTAATTGACTAAAGGCGGCAATCGAGGAAAAACGTCCGGAATTGGCCAATTAGAAGGGTATCCTCTTTTATTAGGACAACTGCGGACTCCAAAAGAAATTGGTAGAGCCTGACTGGAATTTTCTGATTCTGCCGCGCTACTTTTTCTAGAACATTCAACTTCAACCTCAATCACTGCAAAATCAGACGTTGAATCTTTCAGACAAGTACTGTCTCTTCACAAGTGCACCGACTCAAAACAGTATAGTAACACCGTATTTCCCGGATGGAACGGATGAAAGGAAAAGGAATGACAATCATTCTTTGTACTCAGAGAGGCTTTTATACACTTAAAACATACACAAAACTATATATATATATATATATATATATATATATATGTATATATTTTGAACAATAAAAAAATTAAAAAATTGAAATCTTTAGACACACTATGTTGTAGATTAATATTCTTTCGTTTTTTTTATTATTATTCCATTTAGATTCCTCGACTAGTTTCGACCAAAATGGCCATCATCGGGAGGAGAAATATTTCTGCTTGCTGTTAGCACTAAACTACAGAAATGAATATCTTGCTGGAGAAAATGAACTTTTGTCTATAGTTTTCATTTATTTTTTTATCTTTTTAACGTGAATCTTTTAACATTCTTTGTGTTGGTCAAACAGTCTCTTTTAAGTTGTTATTTGAGATAAGAGCTGGACAGATACATGTTGCTCTGAATTCCCTTGGTCAGTTTGACAGTTTTATTGGACCTGGTGAGGGGAAGTGTCTCTGTTTAGTGTTTGTGTGTGTGTCATTTGGTTCTTAGGGAGTGAGTGAGTATGATATGTGAAAGCGTGTGTATTGCTGTGGGTGTGTGTTATCATTTGGCTCATTAGGGAGTGAGTGAGTATGATGTGTGTAAGTATGTATATATTCGTGTGGGTGTGTGTATAAGTGTGAGGCCTCAACACATCCGTAAGCATGTCTGTCTTGTGTTGGTGAGAAATGTGGCTAGGTTTTGATTTGTTGACATATATTAATGCTATCTATATTGTTAAATTTGTGGTTTAGCCCGGCTGGAAAGCGTGTTTTTAAACGTTGTATCCACTTATTTTCATGGGACTCTAAAATCTTTCTAATGTTATCTGCTTTGAACTTTTCTATTCTCTCAATTATAGTGAATTTGGCATGGGTTTTGAAATCATGTTTTTCCAAGCGGAAATGTTGTTCTACAGGTAATAATTTTTCATGGGGAGTCGACTTAATTCGCTTACGATAATTAGTAATTCTGTAGTGAAAGGGCCATTCAGATTTTCCTACATATTGTTTCTGGCATAGTGTGCATTCTAGGAGGTAAATTATGTTATGACTTCTACAGTTAGAATCGTGGTAGATTTTGAAAGTAGATTTAGTGATTGCGCTAGTGAATGAATTCGTGTTTTTAATATGGTTGCAACATAAACTTCTTTTGTTGTTACATGGTTGGGAAAATCCTGTTGTTTTTTGTTCTTAGTTTATTACGGATTACCTTGTCCCCTGAAATGTGGTTACTACCTATGATTTCTTTTTTTGGGTTCTTAGGTCAACGATATGCCAGAAGGCCGGGTTCCTTAAACAGTTTTTAGGTCTGGTTTGAGATGTAGTATTTCCCAGCGACGTTTGATTATGTGGGATAGTGGAGGCAGAGTGGGATTGAAAGTGGTTACTAGAGGGATGCGGCTAGATTTGTTTTTAATCTTGTACATTAGGGTGTCTTCTCTAGGTGTGGAAATTGCTTTATTTATTTGTTCCCCGATTAGGTGTTGTTTATAGCCACTCGTTGTGAATTGATGCTCCAGATTTTCAATGTCTTTATTTAATTCTTCATTGTTGGAACATATCCTTCTGAGTCTAAATGCTTGTGAATAGGGAAGGTTCTCTTTGAGGTGCTTAGGGTGGGAAGACTTAAAGTATAGATAGTTGTGGGTGTCGGTGATTTTAGTGTGTAGTGTCGTTTGTAGTTTCCTGTTTTCATCTATGTAAATGCGGGTGTCTAAAAATGTTACTGATGTTGTGGATTTTTCATAGTCAAACTTAATTGAGTCGTGCACTGTGTTTTGGGTCATAAGGAATTGGGTAAGTTTGTCATCACTACCTGTGTATACAAAGAATATATCTACGATATATCTTGCATAGAATACGCAGTCGCTACCAATGATTAGATAGATATGGGTCTCCTCAAATTTTCCCATGAATATTGTAGCATATGATGGAGCTGCAATGGTGCCCATGGCACAACCTCTTATTTGAAGGTAGTGTGCTCCATTGAAGTTAAAAGTATTCAATGTAAGGATATGCTCCATGAGTTTTATGATGACTTCTGTGGGGGGGGGTCTTGTTTTCTTCTTTTAGTAAGTGCTTCCTGAAGGGCGGTTAGCCCTTCGATGTTTTTGATGTTTGAATAGAGTGACCTAACGTCCATAGTCACTAGAATAGAATTCTCTGGTACTGTTTGTATGTGATTAATTTTGTTCAGTAGATCTGTTGTGTCTCTGATGTAGGATTTTACTTCCTTAGCTAGCGGTTGTATGTAATGGTCTATGTATTTGGAAATTTTTGTCGTGTGGCAGTTGAACGATGAAATAACCGGCCTTCCTGGGTTGTTGCTTTTGTGTATTTTAGGAAGGAGATAGAAACGAGCAGGTGTAATGTTTGTGGGTATAAGTGCTGTGTACGTTTCCTTGTCGATTAGATTGTTGCGAAGCATTATGTTTAGTGAGCTAGTTAATTATTTTTGGTATTCTGGAAGGGGATCTCTAGGTATGCTTTTATAGGTTTCTTTGTCGGCTAGCTGTTTGCTGGCCTCTTTAATGTATACTTCGATTCCCCAGATCACTGTCGCACCCCCTTTGTCCGCCTGTGTTATGATTAGGTCATCTCTATGTGTCAGCGTATATATATATATATATATATATATATATATATATATATATATATATACACGTATCCCACGCAGAAAAAATATATCATATATATATATATCTACACGAGCAGAGTGAAAAGGAGAATGATAAGGTAGGGTTTTGCATGTAATATGGTGATACTTCCGTGTTTCTGGAGAAGCCATGTTTAGGACTCCAGATTCAAGCGGGCTGGATTCATCTACTGTATCCCAAGCGAGGATATATTCCACGAACTGGAGACAGCAAGCCTTGGGTTTTCCCAAAGTGAGGACTGCTAGCCGGAGATTTCTATATCTACGGAAGATATATTCCCAAAGAGAAACGGCGCAATATGCTTATTAGATGTTGGGGGAGGCAGATTTAGCCCTCAGCAATGGGACCCTCGGTTTAGCTACTGTAAACCGAATGAATTTGACTGGGCATTTTCGTCAATGTATGAAGTGATGTCACTAAGCGTCTGTCACGTGAACTACGTGACTATCTCAACCAAAGGGAGATAATCACCTTTTGTAGCAACCGATGAGAAGCGTCCAGAATTGGCCAGTCGAAAGGGTATCGTCT
>CAHIKZ030004961.1:1060000-1170000 GCA_903632075.3 Acanthosepion pharaonis | reverse complement strand
TGTGTGTGCGCGTGCGCATGTGTTTTCATTCGAAATGCTTCCCAAAATTCAGGAGAATTTTAATCGAGCGTGTGACCCAAATGTCGTATTGGCATTTATTGCTACCTTTTATATACCGTACCTTTTCTGCTAGATTTTTGTCTATCCAAAGGAACTACTTCGAATAAAGACAGAGACTGGTATTAGTTTGTTTTGTTTTTTTCCCTTTTTCGCACACAGAAAAACGTAAATTGCCAAAATAAAACCACTTTTTAAAAACTTGTGTATGAATCCTATTTAATCTGTGGTCTGAACATGAAAACAACAATATACACAATATTATTATGAAATCACTCTGTTTCGTGTAACCAGGAAGAGAAGAAACAACTTACCAACTGGGTTTCGCCTGCCTCTCTCGCTGTAATACTGCTACATTTGTAAAGTAGACGCACATGGTCACAAATGAGGTCGTTGGGATGGTAACACTACAACAAGTAATCGGTTCAATGCTTTTAGGTACGACAACGTTTAAGTTATGGTCATCGGTGAGGTCACGTGAAATAGACTTTCTTAACAATGTTTTCCATCTAAAAAAAATGACAATAGTTAACCAAAATGTTGGTATATTTTTTCAAAAAGTTACTATTCCAACAATGGCACATTTAATTATTTCAATACAAATTATAAGTACGTAATATGTTAATTCATATTTTTTTCCGATTATAGTCGATAAAATGATAACATATTTATTTCAGATTGTTGTAGAACAAACTGAAATAAATTGTCTCAGTCATACAGAAATATAAATTAATGCCGATATTTAGGTGTTTTTACAGGTAGCCATTCTGTCCTAGGGATTTTCCTAGTGAACTGATTTACCTGACCTACCCTAGCGCCTACTCAAATGAGTAGAGATGTAGCGGGCACTCCGTGCGGCCCCGTATCACAGAAAGGGGTGAACGAGGTCACAAGAGGCCCGCTGACAGTTTTGAATACGTTAAATCTGACGGTGAAACAATATAGACGACAGAACGAGGATATGTATGATAAATGCTAATTTATTCAGGGAAAGAAAAATGAAATAAAGATGGTCGGAACGGTGGAGGTGCAGAAGTTTTAGTGCAGGCATTGATGGTCGAGGTTGGTGTTGGTAGTTGCTAGGATGATCGTTGTTGGGGGTTGAAGTTGATTGATGCCAGGATGATCGTTGTTGGGGGTTGAAGCTGAGTCGTTACCGGGATGCCAACTTGACGTGTTGGGAAGGAGAGAGAGAGAGAGAGAGAGAGAAAGAAAGTTCCCAACTATCGTAAAGTTGGCAGACAAAAAAAATGGCAGCGTAATTAATACACAGCCCGTTGATCGGCGTCCTTGGCCAATGAAGGCCAAGGGGCCTGCGTAGCCGACCGTTTTGGTCGCCGACCGCCTCCCAGAATCTAGCGAGAAATCACTGTCTTGTGACAAGGGAGACCAGCAAGAGAAATTGGGTAAGCTAACCGAAAAGTCTCTATAATAAAATACTACGAGGTTAGCTAAAGAGAACTAAGGTCTAAAAATGACTAGTAGTATATTACAACTAGGTTTGTAATATAACCTAACAAAAAAGGGGATTTGCTAGTCACTCCGACGTGTTAACAGTGTATAAGGAGCATGAATGAGAGGTCAAGGTCGAAATGACCTGTTCCTCTGCCGGTTCAAGGATAGAAGGAGGAGGTAACTCCGACAGAGGACAGATACTACTCTTTGATTCCGCAAGAACAAAAAAAACAAAAAAAAACAGATGATTTACCTGATGACCTCCTCACTAAGGTAGGGTGTGACATAAGGTTATTTTTTATGTGGAGTGCCCATAAGACAAAAATTGCCCAGTTCCTGCGACAACTGTCACGCTGACCTCTCTTAGTACAATGAAGATGCTGCCTCAGGGTTGAAATTCTTCGGGACCGGATGTCTTCTTCAATGAGCAGAAAACAAATACTACGCTTTGTTGCCGATCAAAAGCCGATTATAAGCCTTGGATGGGACAACTGAATATCATGTAGAACTGTAATTTAACATTTGCTTTGAGGCAATACTTTTTCGATGAAATGGTTATAGAAATGTCATCACAAAAACCAACCATGTTACTTAGGTACATAGATAACGCCTTCATACTCTAAATCCCACCACGAAAATATGCAAATACGACTGGACTCTGTGAACTTCGTAAAACCTTTCGTAGAAGAAGTAGAACATCAACTGGCCTTCATAATGACTCGAACAGCGTATGGATTGAAAACAGCCGTATATGATAAACCAACATTCACCGGACAATATATTAACCTTATTTCCCATCCTCCCGGCTTAAGGCTGCATCACGTAGAAAAAAAACCCGGTTCAGGTACGATAACTGAAGTTAAGCAACGTCGAACTTGGCCAGTACCTAGATGGGTAACCGCTTAGGAATACCAGGTGCTGTAAACTTGGATGTGTGGGTGGTGTAAAGGATAATGGCTCGAAATTGTTAATCGCAGACCCGAGTTCCAATTCCAGTTGGGTCCGTTATATTCACTTATGAACTAATACTCTTAGGAAAGGTATGAATGCACCTTTTGCGTGCCCATCTATAGGTTAATTAGTAATATTTGTATCCATTATTATCTCCAAAATAAAAAATGTTTACAATGTAAAAAAAAATCTAGGTTTAAATAGCCGTAAGGGTTGATAAACCGTAGAAAATGAATAGATCAACGCATCATCCATAAAAGGGGGAGGTGTTGCTTACCATATATGGTCAAATGATCAGGATGGTAATAGCTACCTTGAAAATATAAAATTAACTTCCACTAGAAGAGACATAAGAGTTACGGATAACAATCAGCCACGTTCATATCAAGTTGAAATATCAGTTCTCGTTCGATCACCGAAGTTAAGCAACGTTTAACCAGATCAGTACTCAGATGGGTGACCGCTGGGGAATATCAGGCGCCGTAAGATACCCGACTAGCCTAGCAAGCCGGCAATGAATACAATCTCGCTACTTATGCTAACAGAATACCTCGATATGTGGCAAGACCTACCTGGAGTTTGGTGAGTAATAGGTGAGTGTATAAATAAAAATCTATGATGGTCATACATAAGGGTATATTTGAAAAGATTCAAAGGATCTTCGGTTCATACAACACCAAGACTGTATTGAAATTTTCAACCCTTCAAATATATCGCCCGGTTCACAAATTACCCCATCTACTGAACAGGAGTCGAGCTTTATCGCTTGTTTTCTGTTTAGGATTGGGTTTCCAGTTCCTTCTAAAGTCTTTTCATTCTCTTTTATTCCCAGTAACTCCTTGTGTCTTATTGGCATTACTGCTTTGCTTGGAATAAAATGATTTAAAAAGCATATCTCTTACAAACCAAACGCCCGTTCCCAACCGGAAGTAAACATGTCCAAGAACTGGGCATATTCCAACTCATGTAGTTGTACCAAAGAATACAAAAGATAAACTAACCACCCTCTAAAAATAAAGGCGAAAGAACATCGAAAAGCTATTGTCCAGTGAGTGACAATGAAATCAACCATATGATACATGGATGCAAACGTGTGGTCATCAACCATTGTGGGATGAAGCGCAGATTGAATAACGCTGGGGGATAAGACGACCGAAAAATCAACGCACCTGTTAGGCATAAAGATGAATTCTATTTGGGAGTCTTTGATTAAGCAAGAAAGGACACTAAAAATATTTACCACATAAGATTCTCATACATGAGTACAAAACATTAGGTTTAAGATCCCGGGTTTTCTTTATTTATTTTTATTTTTTATTTTATTTTATTTTACTTTTTCCAATATACATGATCTTGGACTGAAGCGTTGGTTAAGATATATCTGGTCCCCTGGTAGCTGTGACTTTAATCTCTGGGTATGGTATTGCTGAAAAGTGATATACTCTGGATCAGTGGAAGAAATAAACAAGCAACATAAAGGCGAATATGAGTTATCTCTCTTTAATATAGAGAGTGTGATAAAAACAATATACTC
Source organism: Acanthosepion pharaonis (assembly GCA_903632075.3). Taxonomy (NCBI): domain Eukaryota; kingdom Metazoa; phylum Mollusca; class Cephalopoda; order Sepiida; family Sepiidae; genus Acanthosepion; species Acanthosepion pharaonis. The sequence continues at coordinate 1,166,003 of CAHIKZ030004961.1, read as the reverse complement.
CTGTATATTGAATAAAGGGTTCTGTTCGAAATTTCAAGAAAGTTACTAAGTAAGAAGACATATGCCTGAAGAAGGCCAGAGAGTACAACACCTGAAACTTCGTGAGTATAACAGTCAAAATGAGCATTCTGGACCGAATAACAAAGTATATTATAACTTTTATCACCTGTTTGTCTTAACACCGGTATGTCTATTATTTGTACATAAAATTCTACCGTTCGGTTTTTTATTTATACATAAAATCCTCTACGGTTTTTTTTTTAATAGTAGTAGAGGCCTATCACTTGTTTTCTGTTTAGGATTGGGGATCGGGTCCTTCTAAAATCTTCTCATTCTCTTTCACTGCCAGGTAACCCTGCGTCTTAGTGGCATTATCGTCTTGCTTGAAATGATTCAAAACAAAAACTATCTACAGAATGTTTATCCTTATGAAGGAATCTATTCAACGTAAGGTTTCAGTATGCCTGCGGATACTTTATAATCTAGATCAGTAATTTTCAACCGGTATGCCGTAAAAGGATCGTAGCTGTGCTGCAATTTTTTTTAAAAAGGTCATTAATTAAATTATTTTCGAAAGAAGTCCAGAGCATAATAAGTGTATATATCAAAATTAAAAACCTTTTAAATTTATTATATGAGTATATTACTGTTATAATAAATAAACGTATTCATAATATATAAAGTGGGTGGATTGTGCGAAATGTGTTCGCCCGACACGTCCATAGATATGTGCGATTCGACAAGGCATTTAGCAATGAGCGTCGATATATGTGGAAAATAATCTAATGTTGATTTCGAGAATGACTCAGGAACCCAACATTGTGCAAGTCTTGAATTGTGCCTGAAGTAGTTAGGTCATTTTGATTATGATAATTTAAGTATGCCACGCAAGTTAAACTATAGGTGTGCCGTGAGATTAAAAAAAAAAAGGTTGAAAAACATTTATCTATATTATCATTCTTCTCACTAAGGAAATCTTTTAGTGTCTTCTGTAAAACTTGCACGTCAGAAAGGCCCAGAATACGCCGAGTGAATAATCAATATAGAAGGATAACACCCTCCCAGTTGAGACATCTACCTGGTGGATATTTGCAAACTGGAGTATGGACAACTTATGTCTATAGATTTAAGTATAATCTGCCTATAGAATAAAACTAATATAAAATATAGAGCCCGGCGTTGCCCGGGGATGTAACAGTAAGAGATAGATCAAGTATAGACTATCATAAAGACTGAAAAATAAAATTGACAAAGATTATTGTTTAAGGTTGACGGACACGCATGTCTTAATTAGTTTTTTTTTTCTTTTTTTTTAACGAATTGGTCAAACCCAAACTCAAACAAAAACATTGTTTTCAATCGTTATGAGTCTACCGATTGAATAGAATTTTATTATAAACAATTGTCTTGTAAATGGAATTTTTAAAGCATTCTGAATGTAAAAATAAAGATAAAAGTGTGCAAGACAATAAGAAACACTACCTGCCAAAAAAAAGTGAAGTTTAGTTGAAATCGGTTGAAAAATGTAGAAAATCCGATCCAATATATAAACGAACAGACAGACAGACAGACAGACACACACACACACACACACACACACACACAACAAACAAACAAACAAACAAAACCTGGGTTTTATAATAAGTATGATGATATAAAATATAATAGGTTATAAAATATGATATAAAATAAAATATAAAACTTACATCAGACTATAGAATAAAATATTACTTTTTTTAAATATCAAAAACAGATTTCGATATTAATCTTGCCTTAGTCACATGGGGTGTTTTGTTAACCAAAAATTTTTAAAGTACTCATAATTCCTAGTTGATAACTTGTATTTTTTGCTCCCTCCCACCACTCTCCTGGCTCAATAGTGGTTGGTGGGGATGTGCATGCGGTGTGGCACAATTGTCGTGGGAGGTAGACGTTAAGGGACTATCTATTTTCGGAAATCCGTGGTCACTAACGCAGGGTTAAATAACCCAACAGGGATTTATATATCATAAAATCCACTAAGCAACTAAATCTATAAAACTTTGTATGGTCTGCGTAAGACGCTTCTAAATTTTATCACAAAACATAAGTTTATATGGAACGTAAATCTCATTTAAAGCAAGAGAATTCCTTTTTGAAAGATCTTTGAGATCCAATTGTGCCATGCTTCAAGACGAATTCCTAATAAAATTATTATTTATTGGGCGTCTAATATAAAGGAGTCTTAATATTTCGTGTGTTGGGATTTTTCTCAATATCAATAAACAGAACGTTCTTAATAAACGGGGAGGGGGTCTTAAAAAGATCGGGAGTGGGGTCGGAACATTTTCTCAAAAGGAAAACTCCTCCGTATCGACCGTCTGTTAGGCTTTTACGACTCTCCATCTGCAACAGGTGATCAATACTTAAGGATTTAAAGTTGAGGAACCAGATAAAGTACAAAACATGAAAAACCTGCGGCATTACGTGTTCAAGACGAATCTATATATAGAAAGTTATAGTCTCTGTCCGTCTGTCTGTTATCGAACTCCTTCTAGGTTTTTGGAGACAGGCCGCCATAACCATATATATTCTGAAACTACATTACCCAGGATACTTGGATAAGTATGTTTCATTTTGATCAAAGTGGATCAGCGATAGTAGGCATACACCCTACACACACTGAAAAAATTTTCCCTTTCCCTTGAACAAAGAAATGACTCCTATCCAAAATATAGGAGAAAGCCAGATGGAAGTGACATCGGTAAGATCAATTTGATCAAAGGGAGTCCTGGAGGGCAGAAACCCCCAATGAAAAATTTTTTCCGCTTTGATTTAAATAAAATTTAAATTTAACAAGGGAATGTCTCCTGCCGTACTCGGATAAGTATATTTAATTTTGATCAAAGCAGGTCTTCAGGTTGGAGGAGACAAACCGCCTACGGAATTTTTTCCCCCTTTGATTTAAATTAAATTTAAATTTGAACAAGGGAATGATTCCTATCAAAAATATAGGAGGAGAAAGCCAGAAGATATAGGTCATATCGGCAAGATCAAAGTGACCCAATATGGACGTCAAGTTGAGCAAATCACCAATCAGTGGGTAGTGCGTTACAATACATATTTGTTGCGACAATTCAACTGAAATCTGCTCATCAATTCATTCAATCAAGTATTATATTAAATACATATCAAAGGGAAGAGATCAATATGTTTTTGCACAGAACCCCATTTTTTTCTCTTTGATTTAAATTAAATATAAATTTGAACAAGAGAATGATTCCTATCCAAAATATAGAAGGTGAAAGCCAGAAAAAGGAGGTCATCATTAAGTAATATTGAAATGCATCATTTTTCTCCACAAATTATAACAATGATTTAAAATCAATCATCATTTTCCTATAGAAAATATGTGTGACACGCAGCAAGGCGCAGGTAATTCGGCTAGTTCTTAATAAAATGAGTACTTAATTACTCTTGGGTGTCTAATATACCAGAGTTTTAATAATTGGGGTGTCTGGATTTTCACAATAAGCAATAAATAGGAGTGTCTTAATAAACGGGATGTCTTAATAGGATCGGGCAATTTTCCTCAAAAGGATAAAAGCCTCCCTCTCCGCGGTCTGTTAGACTCCTAATAGTCTCCATCTGCATCAGATAATCACTATTTAATGTTGAGAAGCCAGTTGAGAAGTCAGCGTACGTACGCCGAGCAGAACAATTAGCACTGCTGATAGCCATATTTATTGACGATATCTAATTGCTGTTTTAATTGTTCCATGTGCTCTTTCGATCAAAGCATTACACTATCAGTGATAAACTATTGTTCTCAATCGATGAAAACAACAATCTTTATTACTTCTATAAAGCACACATTTTCAGATTGACTTCCCGTCATAAGAAGCACTAAAGTTCAAAAACGCGTAATCCAATTATTTACAAAAACTTCGGATACTGATTGGGCCACAATCGAACGAGTTGGACACTTTAGATGCTTATAAAGACTTAAATATACATCTGGCTCAGGTTGTAGCACCGGTTCCCGTACGATCGCCAAAGTTAAGCAACGTCAGTACCTAGATGGGTAACCGCTTGGGAATACCAGGTGCTGAAACCTTGGATGTTCGGGTGGCGTAATGGATAATGGCTTGCTTTGTTAATTAGAGAGCCGATTTCCAATTTCCGTTGAGTTCGTAATTTGGAAAAGGTATTAATCCACCTATTGTGTCCCCAGCAATAGGTTAGTTATTAAGACTTGTATCGCTAAACCATTATTATCTCCCCCAAAATTCCAGTTTTAGAATATTTTCTGGCTTTAAATAAATTCTGAAAGGGTTGATAAACCGTAGAAAACGAATCGGTTAATTAAATATAGATCTGTATCATCAGGAACTAAACAGGGTGGTCTGACAATGTCTAGAAAAACGGAAGTCGAAATGGCTACAATTGAAAGAAAAGAGGGGAAAATAGAAAAAGGTAAAAAAAACAACAATAAGGAGTAAGTGTAAAGTGAAAAATACGACGAAAAGGACAAATAAACACGGCATTCTACACATACGCAAATATGCGCAGACAGAAGCATGGGCACACACACGCAAACGCACACACACACACTATAAACGTACACATACACTATGAAAAAAAAACTTGCATCAATAAAAAGTGCATATAAAAAAGGAAAATCAAGAAGTATAAGTAGTCAATTGCTGATAACCCCTGACGAGTGGACGGAGTGATTCCTGGATAGTCCGTCTACGAAGCTTTGAAGTTGGGATGTAGAAGGTTACATCAATCAAATGACAAACCTTTCATTCACACTTCACCTATCTATATATATATATATATATATACTCACTCCCAACTCTCTTTGTCCATAAGAAAAATCACTGTAGATAAGAAGTATACTGAATTGTTATGTAATATCGGTTTTCTTATATGGCAGCGAATGGTGGATAATTTCCTCAGAGATTAAGAAGAATCTTGAGGCAACAGAAATGTGGTTCTACAGAAGGATGCTGAGAATACTATGGACAGAGTAACAAGGAATTTATGGGGAAATTGAAAAGATAAAAGACACTTATGCATAAAATCAAAAAGAAGCACAATGGGTACACAGAAAAGTGAGCTTAGGAAATTTGGCACTCAAAGGAAAGCAGCGCATATATGGTTGTCAGAATAGGGATTAGAAGAGATAGAAAAAGACAAATATACTAAGAGCTACAAAGGAAAGGAAATTGTGGAGAGACATGATCGCCCACTTCTTGTTGAGACACGGCACATAGAAGAAGACTTGTAAAAAATGTTTGAATAGATGAGAATAACTTCTAATTAAATAAACAGAGCTACCCTTAACAGCACATGGCCGTGTTTATAAATTCAGAAAAGTTTCACAGGTTTCACGTACGATTTCATTTCCAAGTATTTTCCACTGCTCTTTGAACTGTCATAGGTGAAACTCCTCTCTCACGTGTCAAACGTCTTATGGATTGAGTTGGATCTTTTCTAATTGATTTCTTTAGCTCTAAGTTGAAATTATGATCCTTCTTCCTGTTGTGACCTCCTGATCCAATTTCCTCTCTATTGTTCCCTTTTTTAAATTTATTTGCCGTTCTCTTGATGGTTTTTGAATGGACTTTGAATGGAAGCAAGAGTATGACTGTTGGTACCATTAATGAAGGCCTGAGTGATCTTTTTCCTCTCACCATTGCTCATTTAAAAAGACATTGGGGCTGACACAAAACGATTTTAACCTGTTCTTTTTCTAATTGAATAATTCAAAGGGATTTTCAGTGATTCTTACGAAAAATGGTATCAAGATAGCTAAACATCTTATCTGAAAACCTGGAAAAAGTAGCTCAATTAGTTTAGTGTTTTTTTTAGATATTAAACATTTTGTGGTATGGATAGTCATGCTGTTAAATGATTTGAACAATTTTGCTGTTACACCTGTAATAAAAATGGATGTATTACATGTGACGCACAGAACGTACATATCATAAGTTATTTACACTACTCTCTGGGTATTATATGTGATGCAAAGGTTATAATTTCAATAAAGTGGAAAATAGATATCTTTCATTTGAGACCTTATATTATCAGTCAAGCATCCTGTGGTCATATATGATGAATAAAATATTAGATGAAGCTTTTCCTTTCGTTGAATGTTAAAATTTGGAGTGTCGGGATTCAATACATTAACAAAATATCGTTTCATGGTCGCTCGTAATTTGGCCGTCTAGAATAATCAAACGCTTTTCCTTGAAGGAATAAAATTCAGTAGAAAAGACAACGTAGTTTTAACAAATAAACATTAATTTAATATAACGATAAGAATACAAAAAGTTGATAATAGATTGGAAAGTAATGTCTTTTGTTTGGGTTGATAAAGTTCTGAAATAAAATATAAACTGCCTTTGTGTACGTGTGTGAGAAAAAAATAAAATGTTGTGATATGTGTGTTTGTATGAAAAAGTCAACATGTGTGTGCGTGATTCATAGTAAAAACGGATACGAGAGATACGAATTGTTTCTTACTGTTGGCGGTATTGCCGTGGTCTGGAGTTTGTCAACTCTGTCGTTTTTAATATGAGGTCATGAAGGTCATCAGCGAGAGGTGTGTGTAGTTTGGTGAGAGCCGCGTGTATATTGTTTTGTGAACGGATTTCGTATGTTTTTATACACTTTTTCCGAACAAAATCGGCTCCAGAATTAAATTATTTATTTATTCCTAATTGGCCCTAAAAAGGTCACGTGGTATGTCTTCTACTACGTCCGTACGATATTTGGTCGGTATATATCTAAAAATAATGATGACTAATACAACAAACATTCTGATTTGTAATCTATGATTTTTTTGGTGTTTTTAAGATGTAAGTTTTTCTTGAGTGTGATTGGTTTATAAATATTGTATTTGATATTTTAGTGGACACGATAAAGCCCCCCCAGATCATTAGAAATTTATTTCTAATGATATGTAGGAAAACAATTATTTAATATCTCAGATATGTTTTGTAATGTTTTGGCCAATGCACGTGTCTCCCAGATCTTGTTGTAACATTCTTCTCTGCTATTGTCTCTGGTGAGGTGTCATTTGTTTTGTTGGATGTTTGTTCATTCGTCTTTTGTGTGATATTTGAGCCTGAATGCTCATGTTTTTCTTTTTGTAGTTGCTGTGAGAATTGGTTATCGACATAAGCGGGTTTAATCTGATCGATAGCAATATTGTCATGTTGTCCATTTTTCATGATGGTGAAATACCTGTCCTTTCTGTTAATAACTTGGTATGGACCTGTGTATTTGAACATAAAGGTTTTTTTACATTTCTTATAAATATTTAAGTCATTTGGTATAAACTTTCCGTTTGGTTTTAATGATGACTTCTATGTTTTAATTCCTGTAAAACGTTGTTGTCGGTAAAATGTTCGTTTGTCATCACAGTATTGACCAGGTAGAGTCAGTGATGTGCCGAAAACCATTTCAGCTGGTGTACCACCCAAATCCTCTTTTACAATGTTTCTGATTGATAAAAATACCAGTGGTAAGTTTTCTAGCCAATTAGTTTTGTTTTGTTTCATTGCTAGAGCTGTCTTCAACTGTCTGTGGAAACGTTCTATCATTCCGTTTGCACAAGGATGATAGGCTGTAGTTTTTATGTGTCGAGTTCCGAGTAGGTGATTGAACTCTCTAAATAATGTAGACTGGAACTGAGCTCCTCTGTGCGTTGTGATTACTGAAGGTACACCAAATATTGCGATCCATTCAGTTAGGATAGTTTTAGCTATTGTTGTGGCTGTAATGTCTTTGATTGCTATTGCAGCAGGCCAGCGAGTAAACTTATCTATGATAGTAAGGATATATGTATATCCTTGAGAACAAGGTAAAGGTCCTACAATATCAACGTGTATGTTCGTGAATCTTGCATCAGGTGTGCTGAATGTGCCTGCGTGTGATTTGGTGTGCTTATTTATCTTGTTCTTCTGGTGTGATAAACAAGATTTTGTCCACTTTCTTATGTCAGTTGACATATTTGGCCATACAAAACGTTCAGTAATTAACTTCACAGTTGTACGTTTTCCTGGGTGAGACAATGTATGGAAATGTTGGAATACTTGCTGTCTCAAATTTGGTGGTATGTAAGGTCGTGGTTGAGTTTGTGAAATGTCACAATAAAATTTAGTATCACTGAATGGAACAGGTAGTTCAACTAATTTTAGTGATGTGCTTTGTTGTACTTCTTGGAATGTAGTGTCTGTGGTTTGTTCTTTAACGATTAATTCGAGGTTCAAATAACTAGAATCTAAAGAAGCAATTGTGGCACGTGATAATGCATCTGCCACTATGTTTTCTTGACCTGTTACATATCTGATATCTGAAGAGAATTGGGAAATGTAATCTAGGTGTCTGATTTCCCGAGGATTATATTTGTCAGTATGTGTGTGTAATGCATATATTAATGGTTTATGGTCTGTGTATATGATGAAATCTCTGCCCTTCAGGAGGTGCTGAAAATGTTTAATAGAAAGATATATTGCTAATAACTCTCTCGAAAATGTGCTGTATTTAGTTTGTGCTTTATTTAGTTTAGCGGAGAAGAAAGATATAGGTGTGACATGTTTGTTCAAGATTTGGTGTAAAACCGCACCTACAGCTGTTGATGAAGCATCTGTTGTGAAGGCAAGCTTAATTTTCTCGCTATCCTTGATGTAATTCAGCTTAGTAAAGTTAGCTAAAGCTGTTTTGGCATTATTGAATGCTTCTAGAGTGTCTTCCTGTAACATAATTTTTTGTTCTTTTTCTTTAGTAGGTTTGTCAAAGGTGACAGTACCGCTGAACGATTAGGTATAAATCTCCTGTAATAATTGATAAGGCCTATAAATCTTCGCAATTGTCTTAGTGACGTTGGTTGCGGAAAATTGGTAATAGCTTCCAATTTGTCTGGTAAAGGTGAAATACCTTCGTGGTCAATTTCATGTCCGAGGAAATTTATTTTTGTTTCTCCAAAAACACACTTGTGGACATTGATTTTGAGTCCAAAATGCGAAAGTCATTGGAAAGCTTGTTCCAAATGCAGTTTTTGTTCTTCTCGGTTTTTGCTGGCGATTAAAACATCGTCTATGTAGGCATATATGAAAGGTAAACCTCTAAATACCTCATCGATTAGTCTCTGGGAGGTTTGAGCGGTGTTACGTAACCCAAAAGGCATTCGCACGAACTCGTATAATCCGAAAGGTACCGTCAGAGAAGTTTTGTGGATGTCCTCTTCGGCAACTGGTACTTGGTAATATGCCTTTACCAGGTCTAATTTCGAGAAAATGCGTGCACCTTGGAGACCCATTGCATAATCATGTATATGCGGAATTGGGTATCTGTCAGGGATGGTTTGGGCGTTCAATCTGCGGAAACCGCCACATGGACGCCATGCTGTCGTGTTGGATTTTTGGACCATGTGCAATGGTGATGACCATGCGCTCTTGGAAGGACGTATGATTCCCAACTGTCGCATTTGCTGAAACTCTGCCTTGGCTATTTTATATTTGTCCAGTTTTAATCGCCTCGGTGTAGAGTGTACCGGTTGTCCTGTTGTTTTTATGTAGTGTTTGGCATTGTGCTTAATTGTGTCTGTGTTAAAAGGTTGAGTGATTTCCGCGTATTTCTGTATTAATTCCTTAATACCGCTAACTTGTGGTAAGGCAGAACTAATTCCAGTTTACTGGTATCGGGAAAAAATTCCTCTCACAGAAAGTTCTGTCAGATTGTCAACTAAGGAATGAGTGGCCATGTTAACCGATAAATTAAATTTAGCTAGAAAGTCTGCACCTAATATTGGTGTGGTAACATTAGCTTGAGTAAAAACCCACAGAAAATTTCGCCGCATACCCAGGTCGATGGTTACTGCTTTCTCGCCAAAGGTATCAATTTTGTACCGTTAGCAGCTTGAAGTTTGTAGAGTCCTGGTTTTAAATTTTGCTTTGGATCCGGCGGTAAAACACTCACTTCAGCCCCGGTGTCTATAAAAATTATATCCGTGATTTCTATCAAAGATATAGAAGAGACGACCTTTTTTGTGAGAGTCCAGCAACAGTCGTCGTCTCTACTGGCTGAATTTAAGTTTTCCGATGCTGGGTCTACAAAGGCACAAGGTTTCAAACAGCGTCTTGCCTCTGCACCATAATGATAGTAGCAGATATCGAATTTTCGTCTTCCTCTATCACCGCTGAAACTCCTGCTGTTACTCCTTCGTCTGTACTTAGGTCAGGTAGTATTACGAGAAGTTCGTTGTTGTTGATGTAGGTTCAAGATAGACTGCATCTGTTTGGCTAAACTTGCAACCGTTGCTTGCAGTTTCTCAATTTGTTCGTTTTGTTGTTGGTTTGTACGTTGCGGTGTCAATGTGTTCACCTCCCTGTCTCTAAAACCAACATGGATTCAGTCAGCAGAATCCGCAAGTTTATCCAGTTCAGTTTCCTCTGTCATGGGTGCTAAAATTTGCGTCATTGTGCTGGGTAGTTTGTCCAACCACAATCTCCGTAGAATATTTTCTGCCATAACATTAGTACCTAACAGAGTTTTCATATGTCTTAATAACTGGGAAGGAGTCAGGTCACCTAGTTCCACTCGGGTAAACAAATCGCGCAGCATTGTCTCATTCGAAATTCCAGTTCGTTTAATTATGGGCGTTTTTAATCTATCGTAGGGGTTTTCTTCTGGCATTGTTTCCAGTAAGTCCGTCACTACTTCTACAACTTCTGTTGGAAGTTTTTCTACTAAATAACAGTATCGGGATCTTTGCGAAACAAATTTCTTCCCGTTGAATATGGCCTGCATTTGTATAAACCATGATTTTATGTTGTTAGGGTTATAGGCAGGTAAATTCAGGGTGGCTGTTGTCAACGAAGCTTCCGTACTATTTGTGTTTTGTTGTTCCATTTTTTTTTTTTAATTTGTATTTTTTTTAAATACGTATATTTGTATGTTCTACTTACCAACTTTCGTGTTTTCACAAGGTAATAGAGTCGTAGTCACCATTTGTAGGAATCCTTCTACTCGGTTTTACGTTGAATGTTAAAATTTGAAGTGTCGGGATTCAGTACATTAACAAAATATCGTTACAGGGTCGCTCGTAATTTGGCCGTCTAGAATAATCAAACGCTTTTCATTGAAGGAATAAAATTCAGTAGAAAAGACAACGTAGTTTCAACAAATAAACATTAATTTAATATAACGATAAGAATACAAAAAGTTGATAATAGATTGGAAAGTAATGTCTTTTGTTTGGGTTGATAAAGTTCTGAAATAAAATATAAACTGTCTTTGTGTACGTGTGTGAGAAACAATAAAATGTTGATATATGTGTTTTTGTATGAAAAAGTCAACATGTGTACGTGATTCATAGTAAAAACGGATACGAGAGATACGAATTGTTTCTTACTGTTGGCGGTGTTGCCGTGATCTGGAGTTTGTCAACGCTGTCGTTTTTAACATGAGGTCATGAAGGTCATCAGCGAGAGATGTGTGTAGTTTGGTGAGAGCCGCGTGTATATTTGTTTTGGGGACGGATTTCGTATGTTTTTATACACTTTTTCCGAACAAAATCGGGTCCAGAATTGAATTATTTATTTATTCCTAATTGGCCCTAAAAAGGTCACGTGGTATGTCTTCTACTACGTCCGTACGATATTTGGTTGGTATATACCTAAAAATAATGATGACTAATACAATAAATATTCTGATTTGTAATCTATGATTTTATTGGTGTGTTTTAAGATGTAAGTGTTTTCTTGGGTGTGATTGGTTTATAAATATTGTATTTGATATTTTAGTGGAGCGACATTGATGTTCTTTTCAAATTCTCGTCTGGTGACCGACAAGTTTCTTCTGTGCTGTTTTTTCCTTGACCGGGCCGACCTGGGTTCCTGTGTAGCAGCTGTTCATCGACTCCTTGAATTCAATCCTGTTTCTGCTTTTATTCACCAAGATAGGTTCCAGATTTTGTTTTTCGGAACTTGGAGGGAAACCTTTTGATTGGTTCCGAATTAAAACCAAACGCAGTTATTTCCCCACAAATCGAAATGTACCAAGATATTTTGAAATTCAAAAGTTTAATTTAAGCAAGAGACCAACACTGCGTCTGTTTTCTCTCATAAAAGAAGACGATACACGCTCAAGCAGCTTAAATTTCTTACAACGAGTAACATCAAATATTCAGCGGGCAGTAAACGTAAAAGATGATACAACAGTGAAATACAACAAAACCTCTGCCGAGATTTGAACATGCGTTGCTGATTTCGTTTTTCATTTTTGTAACCGTTACGTTAATTTGTATTTGAAGGGAAATAATTCAATATTATCAAATATATTTTTTAGAGTTATGTCCCTTGTAGGTTTTAAAATATTTTCATCGACTTGCATTCAAGGAAAATTCTCGTGGTATCCAAATAAATTGAATGTTTTACAAATTACGAGAATTTTCCTTCCAACCAGATAAATATTTTAATAGATTTAAATTTATGCTATCCCGTTTAAAAATCGTAAAATTATTATATCAAGGGTTTAAGTCCTGTTCGTTAATGTAGTTGTAGTCCTGAAGTACACAACGACGACGACGGCGATAAGGAACTCGTTTTTTTATAGCTTATGGTCAAATCAAGCTGAAACACATGTTTTCATTTAATCACCAGAGTTAAAGCTGAGGCGAACCATTTTTTTGTAGTTAGATGGAGTTCCGCTTGGAAACACCGGGTACTGTAAGTGAAAAACGGTTAGGTATTCGAGCTCTTGCAATTTCATCTCGTAAAACTTTACTTATGGAAACAACAGTAGCAATCCCTAGTGTTGTTGAGAGAGGTGGCCCCCATATGCCCCAGTGGAGTAAAGGAGGGAGTGAGGGAGAGGAGACGGGGGAAGAGAGGAGGAGAAGAGGTCAATCGTTTATAATGAAATGTACTTCTCTAACTAAATCGTATGCAACTCCACTGTAGCGGTATTGACGGCCTAATTCAACCCGTACATTTTTACTTTACGAATGTGTAAGCAAACGAAAAGCAAACAAGAGAAAGAACACGAGAAAATAACTTTTCATAACAGGTATGTCAACGGTTTTACATGAATTGTTAATAGGAGTTACTGAATTAAAGTCTTTGCTAATCACATTTTTTTACCTGAGCTCATAAAAATTTGAATTAACTTGTCGCTCGAAATATCCACTGAAAGAGACTTTAAAAAATTCTGTAAAGCTGAAAATATGTTGATAAACTTTTAGCCTTAAAGAAGTTTGAGTAGTGAATGTTCCGTAATGTTTAATTTGTTTTCGTTGCTCGTAGTTAAATGTATTGTTCGTAATGTTTGTAATTTAAGTTTCGTAAGATTCAATAGTGTGATTGAATAGTTTTTAGTAAGTTCCAGAAGAAATTGGTGAGTTGTTTAGTTGAAATTTTAGCTTAAATTACATTGAAGTTATTTCATGCTAAAGAACTTGAAATTCTAACTTTGTACATCACATAAATATTTTCAGGAAATATCAGCCTCTAATTGGTCAATAAACACACAAGTGGGCGTTGCAATCCACCCACGTACAAATATTTTTTCCAGCGCGTGACCAAGTCAAGTTTCCCGCCAATTTACTGTGATCCTGTCACGTGATTACATTATCTATAAATAGTTTGCTGTTATCTCTTTTTTTCTCTCTCTCTCTCTCTCTTCTCGCTGCAAGATGTAGTCTCAAAAGGATTCTCGTCTCGGCCATGGACGGTCAGATGTTAAAAGCACGCACGTACGTACGAACTTTTCCAAACTATATTACAAACATACAGAACATTTCCAAACAAGCAACAAAAACTCTTCTCTTTGAAACATTCTTCTAAAGCTAGAGTTTATTCATCATTTCTCAGCTTTGTAATTAATTCAACTTTTGTGAGTTCAGATACAAATATTCACAGTCTAAGAGACATAACACCCACAGATCTTTAACTTCTACGCATGTACATCAATATACACAAATAAATACAAATGTTATTCTTTTTTTTTTAAATCATTTTAGTTCCTTCTTGTATTTCATGTTTTGTGGTATTTGTTGGAGTTAGCTCCTCCTTAGCTCCTTAACCCTTTCACCAGGGGTCTCTCTCCCCTGGCTATAAATACTCACTGGCCCTTCGCGTCTTCCTCTTTTCCTCGGGCTTCAGACTTATACCACCTCGCAGATGTGAACGCTCACAGATACAGCGTTTCCCAAATGCTGGGAACGCGCTAAGAACAATATACGTACGCACGAACACTCACCACACGCACACACACATATAATATTCACCACACGGACTCTGTCCATGTAACTTGTAACCTTTCTTGTTATTAATACATATATTTGTTTACATATATTTATCGGTCTTGTGTTTGTTTTTCTTTGCCTGCTTTGGACTTTATTAAAGTCCATCTTTCTTATGTAGTTGGACCGGCTAGCAGGAAAATCTTAACTCACGTGTGTTCTTCTGCTTCTACTCAATATCGCCGAGACGGTCCTCTACATATTTTACGTCAAATATCAATTGTGTGGTCATGTTGTTGGGACTTTTGGGTCATTTGATTTATCAGAAGGATTTTTGTTATTATCGGTTGCGTGTCTAACCGTGTCCCAAACAAATATACAAACAAGCGTGAGATTTCAAACAAGGAAAAAACGAGACATATATAGATCAAAACAATAAAGCATTTATATACAATTAAACATTTACAAACTTGAACAATATGTGTATTAATGCGTGCGTAAATTGTATGTGTTGCTGGAATGTTTGATGTCTCTGTGTCGTTATGTTTGCTATTTTCTTGTTTGTATCAAATATTGGAGTAATAAGATTTAAGAGTTTGTCGAAGTAGTCTACCTTTGAACGTGTTTGTGTTTGTATCGTATTTCTTATTTTTGTAATGATTATAAATCAATATGTATAAGAAATTTAGTGGAAAGTTTCGAGAGTCGTTCGTTGAATGTTCAAAGTGAGTCAGTGAGTGTTCTTTGAAAAGCGTGGCAAGATTGTTTTTCCAAACGTCGTGGAGTATTTAGGCAATTGCTCGGTGAATTTGCTAGACTGACTGAATGGGGCTGGTAATTTTCTTTATCGTCTGGTCAGCGATGACTAAGACGGGAGTCAGTGAAATGTTACATCTTGAAGGTTGGTAATTACAGCTACTCTGCTGCTCCGCTTCCACTGAAAGGGGCTGTCTGATTTTTCTTTATATAACACTTGGGTTTTCAAAAGTGGCTCAAGTCGTTTTGGCGCAATTCTTGTTTCAGAAGACGATTGACCAATGGAATTGCTTGGTTCGATTCTTGCCATTTCTATTGGTTGAGGTTTTTCTGTACGTAGGCGTACGATGTGGACTGTGCCTTTTTAAGGTTAGAGAAGGTTAGAATACTAGAAGAGTCCACAATGTTATTCACGCAGCCGTAAACAGACATCTACAAACCATCCATCCCTATCAACACTCCATTGCAATATGGTATTGATGATTATTAGTTGGTTATTGGTTTACACTTGTGCGGGATATATGATTTGGGATTTAATATGGCTTTTGGTGTTTTGTGGGTTTTACAAGTGGTTATCTTCGGAAAACGTCCTTAATCCCAAGACATCAATTTTTAGCGTATTAAAAATAAATGCAAATATAATTAATATATAGATATATTTTGCATGTACTGTTAAAATTTTATTTTTATATCTCTTAAACAGTTAAACTTAAAATACAACATTTAGAGTGTTCATAAGTTCATGTCAGAAAGTTCTTGTGTTGAGCGTCTAAGTCCTTTAGCATAAGAGAAAGTCCTTGTAATGTTAATATATATATATATGTATTTATATATGTATGTATTTCGTTAGTAGTAGTCATCGTTTCGATTCTCTGCGGAATTTAAGTATTCAGATAATACAGGGCATGGGAGAACGGACGAAATTATTTCATCGACTCTTTGGTTCCTTTATCTGATCGTCTCTGTCTTTATACACTTTTCCGAGACAAAGGAATTCATAACAGAATTGTCTTTTACTTTCTGATTGGTTCACAGGTGCGATTCATTTGACAATTCTTGAATAGAGAGTTTTATACGCAAAAAAATAAAAATAAAAATTCCAACAAAAATCAGTCAACCCTAGTTCACTCCTGAATGCGCTGCAACCATAACTCAACGAAACCACTACTTCACTAACTACCGCAAAGAGCGGTGTAGTTCGGCCCTCACTGCATTCGGAACAGCAATCACTGCAAAAAAAAGTTCTAGAAAACGCCAAGTGCAACTACGTACGACCAGTCCAGACCAAGGTTGAAAAGAAACAGATTGGATCCCGTGAATTGTGGAATATCACCAACAGATGAACATGAACAGATGTAAAGCGGCTGTACCCACAATTATAAATGGCCCTGAGGTCATATCTTCCATGACAGATAAGGCGAAATTCTTCGCCTCTATATTTGCCTCTAACTCGACATATGACGACAAAGACCATCCCTTCCCAACTTCTGGCGTCTCACGGAGCACAATCTCAGTAATAATACTATTACAGCACGAGAAGTCTAGAGACTTATCAAAGGCCTTGATTCTAAGAAAGCCACTGGCCCAGACAAAATTCCAATGGTTGTTCTTAAGAATATCAATCCAAAGTTATCCCCAATCCTAGCAAAGTTATTCAACTGCTGCAAGAACACGGGCGTGCAATCTTCCCCCTTGCCGATCTGACTCCGAACTACCAACAATCAGGATGAACGGAGGTCCTCTCGGAGAAGCACCATGCCTTGAAAGACTGTTGGGCCTCAAACTCACACCCGATATCAAGTGGAACTCGGACATACGGTCCATTGCTAAGGATGCAGGTAAAATGATCAGCTCTTTGTACCGCTCTGGTAAGTACCTGACTCCTGCTGCTATCTTTCACCTTTACAAGAACCAGATCAGGCCAAAAATGGAGTACTATTGTCATATTTGGCGGGAGATGTTCAAACCCTATTTTCTAGCCTTGATAGAGTCCAAATGTGCCTCTGAGCCTTCAATCTCTCTCCCACAGGCGGGATGTGGCAAGCCTCTCGCTGCTTGATCGTTACTTCCACGGAAAGTGCTCGGACGAACTATGTTCTCTGGTCCCGCCAAGACAAACCTTCACAGCAAAAAATACACCAAGCCACCGACATCGTAACAAACCATCTACATTTCCTCCGTGGGAAGTAAGTTCCACTCGAGCAGCTTCTTCCTGCGAACTACTGCCCTGTGGAACCGACTACCAACAACATCATTACAATCTTAACCTAATCAAGGCTAGGGTTAACCGTTATTTTCCACTCCTATGCACACACATGGTCTCCTAATGTAAACATCTACCTCAAGTGCCCCCCCCGGGCCTTGTAAAGAGTGAACCTTACTATAATTTTTTTTTAAATCCGTTTTCTTCACCTACATTCAGGAATGATAACCGTTTAGCCTATTTATTTTTATTTTATCTTTTTGTGTTTATTTCCTTATGTCAAACCAAAATGATTCTATACTTTTCTATTTCCATTTTTTTTTAATAGTGAAATGTTTATTTTTCTGACTAGCTAGATACGTTTTATTTTATCCTGTATTTAAGAGTTCTACAAACTCTACGAGTTTAGTCACATGGAAATGTCTTTCTTTTCAAGCTATTAGATTGTTTTATAAAATTGTTCAATTGTCGTCTCCATTGAACAATAAACAAATAAAAATTAATTACGGTGTCAAAAATAATTATAATAAAATAATTATAACAATTATAATTATCATTATTTCACTCATTCTAAATAAATGAGAATCGACTCCACGTTTCTCCTAGACATACACAACCACGTCACATTCTCACTATCGGACAGGCTGTCACACGTGCATCAACGAACATTTCAGCTCTTTTTTTCCAGCCATAATAGTAAGATTTATCTCTTAGCGCTGAGCAAAAATTGGTGGTAAGAAAACCCCAGACACTTCTTGAATTTTTCGACTAAATTATCTAGACACTAATCACACACATCTATAAAATTACGTGAAAGACTATACGGTTTACTTATTCTTTATCTTACCATTCTGTCGGGTTCCGATACATATTTAATCTACATTTGACCTCAAATCTCATAAATTTTACTCACTATTACTGTTTCTCGTGTTTGCAACACCACATAACAATTAATAATAAATAGTTCTCGTTTTGTTGTTTCCACGTTTTGCTGTTTCTCATTTTTACGAATATTTTTGCGTATATAAATCTAGAAGGTATAATAATTTACATTCTGATCTAAAGATGCCAACCTAACTACCTCACAAACTGCCAAACACATTTTCATTTTTGTTCGGATTCCATATCCTACTCATTTATACATTTGCATGCAGTTTACTCCATGCTGTTTGCTTCTACCAAGTAGTAATCGACATACGGTGGAGATAGCGGCTCGGAGAGCCAAGTTCAAATTCCAGTCGAAACCATTACATTCACTTACACGCTAATACCCTTAGGAAAGGTATGAATCCTCTTCTTCCGCCCGCCCTAGCTATGGTTAAATAACAGGACAGACCGGGTTCTATAGCCTTGGATGGCAACTGGTCTACTGCAGAAAGAAATGGCAATCTACTGCAGGAAAAAAATCTGCCTCGTCAGTCATGTATCGAAAGTGTATCACGCATGGCACATAATTGACTGAATTGTGGTTAAACCTTTTAGATTAAGCATTTTCTGTTAATTTCAGACTGAACCAATCTAAACCAACCTTTGGATTGATTCTTGTTCCTAATATTTGTTTTAGATTATTTTTACTACTTACTCTGTACAATTGCTTATATCTTTATTATTCCAACAGTTTTAAAAACAGCAACAAAAAAATAATAAATAACGTATATACAAAAAATTATCTTCTTCAAATATATATTATTTTAATAATTATTTTTTTATATTTAGTGATTACTTTCTATTATCCATTATATAAAATAATACTATTATAATTGCGCTTGTACATCCCTTCATTAATTCGCGCGACATATATATCCTGCCAATACCCCATAAATAATGGACTACTCCGTTGTGATCACGTGGAAAGAGGGGGAAAAGACAACTTGAGTGAGAAAATTGAAAGAAAAATAACAAGGAAAGAGAGAAGTGTTTAGCGGCTGTTTTTCAGTGAAATGGGAAAAGTTGTCAAAATCTTTTCATTTGTATCCCCTTCTTAAAATAACGACCGGCATCCATATTCATGACTGTTAGTGCAATATTTTATTAAAGTTGTTAAGCTCAAATAATTAACGATGTGATAGGGGAATTTCTAGATATTTTATTGTTGTAGAACTTGCCATCAACTTATTGAATCATTAACTTAAGAATTAAGATTCTTCAAAACAAATTCAAATAGGAAAACCATGAACTTTTAACAGGTTAAAAGTAATGATTGCAATTGGTATGTCTGATGACAATTCTTTTACTCTGATATCCAGTATAAAAAGAATTGTGTGTGTGTGTGTCAGGTCAGTCAACAAGTATGACTGATACATATAACCTAGTACTCCCTACTGCATGGAAGAGTCATCAGCAAGTAAATCGGTTCCTCCTCTTTTTCTGGTGAGGAGAGTAGTGAGACTCCAAGCAGGATTAAAAACAAAACCTGTCAAAGGGCAAATAAACCTTCTTGGATGGTCAACAACAGCCACCCTGCACAATACGGTAGAGTGAGCTCCAAAGCTATGTATGCAGCCTGTGTGGTGATGACACTACAGTACCGAGTGGAGGACTTCTGAGACTGAAGTCAACAGCTAGGGCAGAGGGAGCTCCTACTGATAGAATTAACTGCCACCAGTCATTAACCAAGGCAAACCTTTAAGTTGGAGGACATTGGCTGTAGTTTGACCTGGAGAGGAATGGACATTGTCAGGTCTACTTGACCAAGACACTCTGCATGAATGGCTTTCAACCTAGATATGTGGAGGGAACAAATCTGGTAGTAAGCTGACTACAACCACAGCTGGTCACAGGATTGATGATGATGATAATTTTCAAAAGATAATTAAAACCCTTAGAACAGGTATGTCACCTTGATTTTTCCTACAATTAGTCCTACCTGACCTGAATATTTGAAACTTTGACATGGATAGATTTCTATGAAGCCAGTGTTTCTCCACTCATCTCACCTGCAGCTCTTCTGATAAGGACTGATTACACTGGAGACATCATTTCAAACTTTATTTTGTGCTTCCAAGATGAGTTGACACAACTAAATTTGAATTATTGATCATTCATATTGCCTCAAGATAAATGAGTTCATTGCTGAGTCTTCTATGATGACAACATGTTAGTATTCACAAATGTATTGATCATTCCCAACAGTGAAGTGTTTGCTGTGAGCTCTGGGTACCCAGAAACAGCAAAGTTCCAGCTTCTTAACATTGTGTTAGCATGCTGATTCACTTTCTTGTTTTTCATCATTTCATCCCAAACAAAGCGATCACACCACTAAGAAGCAAGGAGTTACTGAAAGTGAAAGAAGGCTTTAGTGAGGAGAGAGGACAATAAAAGAACTGGGTTCAGGAAGACAAAAATGGCAATTAGCATTGCATTTAAATGTTTGAACATTGTCGGTGGAAGAGAAGCAAGAAATCAAAAGGGAGTTTCACTGACGAGAAGTGTGAGTAAAGTAACTATTAAAAAAGAACATATTTAGTGTCTAGGTCGTTCAGAAGTAAAACAGTTAAAACTTAGTTACCAATCTAATAGCACATTTAAATTTATGCCGTCAAGGGAGCAAGGAGGAAAGCTCATCAGAAATTTTGCCATGAAAATATTTATAGACAGATTGATTAGTTTTTTATGGCTTATCAACCCCTTGTAAATTATTTAAAGCCAGAAAATATTTTTAGATTATATATATTTAGAAAATATCATTAGCTATATTTTTTTACCTCCACAAATTAACCATGGTTTTGTCAAAAGAAAGAAATGAATTCTTTTTCTAGGGTATGCTAAAGAAAGGGTACTCAATGAAAATCACAGGTGCAACACACTTGATTGAACGTATAAAGAGTGAATATGATAAAATTGACGGCAATGGGGAGTTATTGCATTAAGTTTATGTGAATCTTGCAAAACCTATCAAACTTTGTATCACAAAAGATGGAAATCATATTGAAAATGTTTGTTAATTCAATGTTTTTGAAGTTTTCATTTCTTGAAAATATCCATTTTTACCTACATGTCCAAACTTTAGGGACAACCTGTGTGTATATATATATATATATATATATATATTGAACAATAAAAAAATATTAAAAAATTCAAACACACTGGGTTATAGATTAATATTCTTTTGTTTTTTTTATTATTTCATTTAGATTCCTCGACTAGTTTCTGCCAAAATGGCCATCACCAGAAGAAATATTTCTGCTAGCTGGTTGCAGTAAACTACAGAAATGAATCATATATATATATATTTCTAAATTGATGGATTTTATTTATTAATCCAACATATTTTATCACTTTAAACCTTTAATTGTGGAAGCTTGATAAAGATCATATAAAAATAAAAACTTATTTTGTTATTTTTAGTGGATACCCATATTTGAGTAGATGTTCTATTTATTTATTAAACAGTATATTAATTTATTTTCACCTACTGCCTGAATATTTCAAAACTATTATTAAAGAAAAATATGTGCTCACTGACAGGATTCAAACCTGTGTCCCTTTTGGCTGAAGAAACCAGTTAGATAAATAAAAACAGACATACATCTTAAGCAGTCATCACTGTAAACATATGAATCAGCATGTGTTACTTTTCCCCAGTTTAAACCTGCTGAGGTTTTTTATCTTTATATGCCCTTTTTTGAAACTTCCAGGAATTTGTTTGAAAATGAAAAGTGAAGAATGAACACAGTTTTATAAAATATAACATTTTTATATGCAGAAAATTTACAAAGTTTTACAAGTTGTCCTTGATAAATTCTTTGGGTGCTTGAAATAATCTTTTTTTTTTTTTATGGTTTCATAATAGGAAATGGCAATTTTTTAAGGGAAATTCCATTGATAAGGAATCAGTTCTATTCAGCTTCTTCCCTATAATTATTACAATGGACCAGACTCAATAGATGCTACTTCCCCAACTGTTAAAATCTTAACCTGTTCAAGTCAAGTGTCAACTATTATATATCCTACATATCTTCATAATATGCAACACTTTCTCCCTCCTTATACACCTTTATAACATCCTCATTCAGTAACGCTCTACTTTGAGTAGCACTTAGGAACGTGTACTGGGTAATAGTGAAAAAAAATAATAATAATAACTTTCCTCTGATGCTATTAATAAAGGAACCGGAATCTGCGCAATTTTATGACCCTGTTTCTGATAAGGGACAGAACCGCATTCCAACATAGATTGTTTGGTCATGTTTGCAGAAACTGCTGGCGAAGTAAGTACAACCGTTATTTTTTGGTTGTTCCAACTCAACACAAAGCTGACTCAAGCTCAACCATTATAACCATTGTTATCATTACTTACTCTAACTTACTATAGGACCAGAAAAAGTAAACAGACATACCCTAGAGACATTGAGAACTTGGTTTCCCTACAATTTAAAAAAAATTTTTTAAAAAATGATGAAACAGTCCGTAGTAGAAACCCAGGTTTTAGTTGCTTCTTTAATTGCTTATATGTAAACACACACACACACACATACAATGTGCGAACATGCAATCTTAACACTTCTGCTGCTAACTATGGAGATCTTCATTCTTCTTATCTTGCTCCAGCTGGCTAAGTACGGAAACCTACGTTTTTTTGCATACCGCTGTTATGAGTGTCCCGTTGCGCCATCTATCGTAAAATCACAAAGGACAATGCTTCAAAAGATATCATGTGTATACCCATTACTAATCTGGTAAGTCATTCCCAGGTATATCCATGAAAATGGAAGGCTGTAAAACACACTGGGGCCAGTTTTCTGTGTAATAAAATATGTAGGTTGAAATTTGGCATTTTCTTTAAAAATGGCTGGCCGGATGGGGGCAGTACTGGGCAAATGAGTAGCAGTGAAAGGGTTAAATCTCATAGTAGTATTGATTTCGAGACGGTTTTGAATTTTTGGGGGATGGTTCTGGAATGTTTGTGAAAAACGTTCATCTGGAGCCCTGGATTCAAAATTACATAAGCAGTTTGTCACCACAAGATGAATTTTAAGGCACATTTTCAAGGCGCAGCAATAAAGACAGTACTACCAAATATTTTTTTAAATACAGATATTATTTAATCATGTCCAGTGAAATCATTTTCATAAATGAGATATCTGTAGAAAGAAACAAAATATATTTTCACACAGGCTTTTTGAAATATGTTCGCATATGCCGTAATGAACAGTTTCGAAATTTGCTAATCTTTCGTATTTTCTTCAAGCCCTCAATATTTTTGACCTGACAGTCCAACATTGGGCAAGTTTCTTCAATGACCAAACTGCAGATATATAAAAGCCAAAGGTAAGTATATGGTATATTTTTCTGCTTGATAGCATCAGGTGGGATTGTCTTGTCTGGCAATTTCACATAATTCTTGTAAGAGGACAGCAGTAATCGTTGAAGTTTTTTCTGGGAAGCAAGGTCGATCTTTTGGCGCTTAGCCCCATGAAGCCTTCTCACCACAACATGCCTGATTCTACCCCACTTTTTCTTGCCAGAGCTACAAGAGTCTTCAGCAGAAGAGGCTGAAATTAAAGAGGTGAAAGGATCCTCATCATCAGATCCTTCACTGTGTGAATGTATTGACTGGATGGTCGGATCTGAAATATTAAAAGGATTCATATGGAGGAAGGTTTCTGGATGGGTAATGAATCGGACACTAGCTTTTCGAAACTGGATTCCTTGGGATTCATTCGGTTGAGAAGTGGAATTATTAAACAAGTTGGTAGACTCCAAAGGTGTGGAGGGTAAGTTCTCTTCCAAATTGGGATTAGATTCTTTCAGGCGATCCGTTATAAGGTTAAAAAGACTTTTAATTGAATTACAAAGGTCTTCTTTACGCGCTGAAATTAAAGAAAGAAGTAAAAATCAACATCAATAAATATAATCATTTTTCTTGTTATAAGAATTTTTATGAGTTGTATATAGTACTTTTTTTAATCATTTCACCTCAAGAAAAGGCAATGATGCCACTAAGACTCAGTGGGTTACGGGGGGTGAAAGAGAATGAGAAGACTTTAGTGATGAGAAAGGACAACAAAAGAACAGGATTCAGGAAGACAGAAGATGGCGATTTAATTTTTGAAGAGTGCCAGTGGCAGGGAAGCAGGTAACCAGAAGTGTTTCACAAGAGAGACGTGCAAGAAAAGAAACTATTAGAATAGAACATGCTGTTGCATCTATATAGTTCAACAGTAATATGGTGGGACCGAATTGCCAATCTAGTAGCATGCTTAAATTCATGCAGTCAAGGCAGCAAGGAGAAAAGTTCATCAGAACAACTGCCACAAAAATGTTTATAGAAAAGACAGAGAGAAGCCATATTACAGCAGTTATAAAGTGCCATGTTAGGGTCAATTACATTACGGACACTTCTTTGAATCTCGAGATATATAGGAGTACCTTACCAGATATGGCAGTAATATTCAATGTGTGTAGAGCAAGGGTCGGCAACCTATGACCCATGGGCCAGATCAGGCCCGTGAAGGCATTTTAACTGGCCCACAAGCCTGATTACCAATGACTCTATATTTAACATGAGAGATGAGGCTTTCAAATTAGACTTTCTGCCAGTTATCTTTCATGAGACTTATTTTACCAAGTTGTGTTGCCTACGTTTAATGTCAAATAATGGATACATATTTGTTATGACCCTTGGCGACATTAAATGATAGCAGAAGCGAAAGGAACGATAAAATGAAAGAGGCCAGGGAGGGACTGACATGCGAATTAAAGACAGTTAAACATACGCGCATTATACATATATGCCTCATGAATGTGTGGATGATACCGCATGTGTACGTATGT
The DNA here is from genome assembly GCA_903632075.3 of Acanthosepion pharaonis. Lineage (NCBI taxonomy): Eukaryota > Metazoa > Mollusca > Cephalopoda > Sepiida > Sepiidae > Acanthosepion > Acanthosepion pharaonis. Next base: position 1,141,032 of record CAHIKZ030004961.1, on the reverse strand, counting down.
AAGTGTATGTTTCCAACTCGTTTGTACTCGTATGTATGGGTATATGTGCTTCGTTTTTGTTTGATGTGTGTGTGTGTGTGTGTGTGTGTGGAACAATTTTCAATAACAGTTTCAAACCTACACGTCATAATTTCATCCATTTCACTTTAGTTGATTATTTTCACTTTAAAGTATTTTGACGTTTCTTGAGGAAAAGTAATTTTTGTTAGGTGTTTTTTTTTAATTTTAGATTTTCTTTTGTTTTTCTGATTTCTCAATGTTTATTTTCATTATGGTTTTAAATATTTTGGTTGACAATTTTTCATATAATGGCCTTTTCCTTAATTTTTCATTAATGGCCTTTGTCCACGCCCCCGACCTGTCATTATAACACGATCCGCCCGCAGGGTCGAATGAGTTGCCATCCCCTGGTGTAGAGAGTAGCCACAGTCAAATGCCAAATAAATAACAGAATTGATAAAGTTTGCAATAAGCAATATCAAGAAAATGAAAAGAAAGGAACAGATGAAAAAAAATAACAAAACAAGCAAACAATATATGCAAAGGGAAAGCAACAGTAATATGTCAAAAAGGTCACAAACTAATAATCAAGTTTGGACAGGCAAACAGTGTTCTGACTTCAGGACAAGACAGATTGGGACAGAGTCAGATAAAACTGTGAACCGGCCTATTTTATTGGCTAAGAAAAAATCCCAGCATGCATTTTTGTGTTTCTGCCTATAAAAGGGAGGAGAAAGTGTTTTGCACTCATTCCTACAGGCTGAAACCAACACAATGCATGAATGAATAGTAAATTTATAAATGTGCAAGATTGAATCTCTGTGAAATTTTTAGAAGAAAAGAATCATGCTTGGATGTATACTAATATGGAGAGGTGGTGAATTTCACAACAAATTATAAAAAAAAAGATTTTAAACAACTGAAGATGTGGTTCAACTAACAAATCTTGATAATCCAATGAATAAACCATGTAAAAAAAAAATGTTTTATGCAAAATATAATCTATTAAGAAACTTAAGAATCAAAAAAGAGAAATTTGGGGGGACAGCTGAAGAAGAAAGTAGGCTTGGAGAATTTAATCTGATCAGACATTAGGAGATTTCAATTGTTAAATGCCTGGAGTCCTGATTAAATTTTTTTAAAATCTGAATATGTGATGTTAGTACAATTAAATAAAGATATCTGAAAAAAACTGTTAAAAAACAAGTACCATAAGTTGATTTTATATGAATGTAAATTGATTTCTCTTTCAAATGATTTAAAATTTAGCCACCTTGGTATAACTGTCTATGAAATATGGTTTTTGGGAGTCTACAACTTTGTCAATGTTTTTTTTTATGTTTATAGAGTGATGGGAATGTTAATTTCTGTTTGGCCTATTGTGGCCGTGTTCATTACTGATATTACCGAGAGTTGGCTTCTTTTTTATTAATAAAGCTTACATTATTTTTAACCGTTTTTTTGCATGTTGCAGACAGAGATTGGTATGTATGTGTATTTATATGAGTCCTAATGAAGCTATGATCTGAGAGATGCAAAATAAATCTTAATAGGCATGTAGTTGTATGTCAAATCTAAGTATTATCCATGAATTTATTTTGCCAGGAATGCACTTCCATAAGGGGCACGTAAATTTATAACAGTGTTGGTTCTATGAAGTTTGGATCTTATTGACAAGTTGTTATTGTTTACTATGAGGGTGAGTGCTTTAAAAGAAATCACTTGAATGAATGCAAAAGAATTAAATAGAAAGTTTAATTGCAGTTGTCAGTAGTCTTCAATGAAACACGCACACACACATATATATATATAAAAATAAATAAATAAATGTGAAAAATCCGTTGGTATATCATCCAAGTGGATTTGTAGTGTTCAAATGTCAACATAAAAAAATTCAAATTTCCATCAGATAGTTTTGCTTTAATTAGCTATCCAAAATCACTCCCTGACTCCCATCTCCTATAGCACTTCAAACGTCAACGTAATAAATCAAAAACTAATTCTAATTCCATAGTGGAATTTTGCCTTATGTAGCTACACTAAGTCACTCCCCTCTCCCTCTAAAACTTTTTGTACTCTATGAATTATAATTTATAAACTTTCTTTTATTTAGAATATATAACTAACTTTCCATTAATACTTTATGTCTCTTTATATATATAAAGTCTGTTTCATGCTATATGCAATCATCAGGCATCTAGCATGAAACAGACTCTCGCCTCTAATGTGTTGACTTCTATGTTGACTTTTATATTTACACACGCTCTATCTCTGATATTGAGCATTTTATCCCATAAATATAGCACATCTTAAGACTATATTTCTTCATATATATATATATATATATATATATATATATATATATATATATATATGGTTTGGTTTGTTTTGTGGCATATTAACCTCAATGGGTTATTTAATGCCGACAACATTTTTTTCCTGGTAATATGTTGTTTTTGTCTTAAATCTATTTCTGGTAATTTTTTTTTTTCTCAAAAATGTATAGCTGTTAATATTATTTTAAAAAAGCATTGCTGGTAATATTTTTTTTTTTCAAAAACGTATTGCTGGTAATAGTTTTTTCTTCAAAAATTTATTTCTGGTAATAATTTTTTACAAAGTATTTCTGGTATTAAAACTTATTTTTACACTTTCATAGTGTTTTAATCCCAGTTTGGGGGTTAACTATTTACTCATAGCTGGAACTCTAACAGGTGCTACCACCCCGAGTCAGGGTGGACCTGGGAACACCAGCATTTAAGAGGTAGTTCCATGCTCCTCAAAACCTCCTGATCAGAGGCTTTGCTGTTGGACGTAATTTATCGTCTTACCCTGAATGCGAATGTAGTTTATCGCCTTACCCAGGACGGGTATGTATAATGAATGGATGTGCAAGTGGTGTAAAGGATTTTAACTTGGAATGAGAAATTGGTAGGCCGAGTTCAAATTCCAGTTGAGGTTGTTATATTCACTTACATGCAAATACCCTTAGGAAAAGTATGAATCTATCCCTCCCTCACCTGCAAAACTAGCTTTGCATATATAGCAGTACAGACTAGGTCCTATAGACTTGATAGGCAACCAGTCTAGGAAAAGGACCACTCTGAATTCAAAACCTGAAGAAAGCAATTTGGATACCTTCAGGTGGCACATAATGTACTCAGTTCTCCCAAAATGTTTGGCTGGTTCTGCACAAGCCTTCATCACTATATTCAAATTATATGTGCATGTAGTCTGGTTATTCAGTTCTAAAACTGAGCTACTCTACTAGACCCTTATATGCTGAAAATGATGGAAGAGATTCCATATATATATATAATCTCCTACTTTCTATTACTTTTGTCATATCTCTCTTTTATCTACTATTTTGAAAGTAAATCTGAAAAAATCTGACCAAATAAAAATTATTGATAATTTTTTAAGTTACATTCAACAACACTTTTTTGCATTCACTAATTTTTATTATAACCAACACCCAGCACAATCAACTTTAAAAATTTTGGAGGTTACTTACTTGCACGTTCTTTCAAAATCGAGATTCGTGTATTACTGCGTGACATTTTTTCACAGTAACTCAAAAATTGCTGTAAGTCTTGGACAATGAAAGGTTGACTAAATAATAAAAAAAAAAATTTTCACAATTAGCTTCAACATATTAATGTTAATGCTTCAACTAAGAAATACATAAATTATTATATCTAATACTATTAATGTATATAAACATGATAATTAAATAGCAGAAATCAGAGGAAGATATATGGGGTTGTAAATATAGAACAAAAGGATAAAAATTTAGATATAAAACAAACAAAAACCAATTCAAAAATGGTTGCACAAAATATGTTTTTTTCCCTTTTACCATCTTCTCCAACTCATAAACTGTAAATAATTATGACATCGCAGAGAAAGTAGCTAAGCTAAAACTGTCAAGAGACACACCTCAGCAAAGAAAGGAACATAAAAGTGGATGATGACAAAATCAAATAATCAATTAACAGCATTAGTAACTGCATGCACCCACTATAAAAGTATTCACACTGGAGCACAAGTCTCTCTTTTCCTCTGGTTAGTCTGTTAATGACTTGCATTAACTGCCCCCAAAGCAGGTTAGAGTTTTATTATGAAGAAATGGGTGACATGCATGTTAATGAAATGAACTAAGTTTTCACATCCACTTTTCAGGAAGAGGAAGGGGAAAAAATTAGCTTATTCATGTCCAGAGGTCTGATGTAAATGTCTTATTCCCTTTCACAACCATTTATCCATTATTACCAAGCTCTTCATTCAGATACTAGCAGCAACTACGATCATCACTAAGAGAAAACAGTATGTATATCAACCACATGTAAGCAGAAATGACCTTCCTAAACTATTGTAACAACTAACATGTACAGCAAAAGTATCATAACCACTACTTGGCAATATCCAACCAGCCACAAAGTTTGATAAAGATGTACTGCAGCATGTGATCTGTTTCTAATTTATAAGGTAACCAAAAAAGTCCTTGCTGTTTTTCACACTGTATGGGAAGAAGTGATCATTGATTTGCAAATGAGTGTTTCACGTGCTGGGTAAACAGTGGGGGTCAGGACATTGCTCTTGACCAATACTAGACACACACACACACACACACACACACACACACACACACACACACACAAAGCAGTGATGAGGAAATATGGTGATGTCAAAGCAGCTCGTTCGAGGTTGTCTGGTATTCTTGGGTGAGAAGTGATCATTGATTTGCAAATGAGTGTTTCACGTGCTGGGTAAACAGTGGGGGTCGGGACATTGCTCTTGACCAATACTAGACACACACACACACACACAAGGCAGTGATGAGGAAATATGGTGATGTCAAAGCAGCGCTGTTCGAGGTTGTCTGGTTTATGACATTAAGGTCCACTTGTTGGCAACCACATCAAGTTGCTGAATACATCAAGCCTTTGGAGATAATGCTGTGAGTGAACACCCAACCAGGCACTGGTTTCAGAAGTTCAGGTCAAGAGATTTGTCCTTTTGTGATGAACACTGTAGTGGCTGGACACAGTCCTGGGATGAGGCCCTGAAGGTGGCGATAGAAGTGGACAACAGCCAAACCTGTCAATGCATACAACTTGAGCAAGTGGATACCTGACACATTGTTGAACACCAACAAGCAACAATGAGTGACAGCCTTTTACTCAATGCTTTCTTGGCACTGCAATGTACCCATATTTGGAGCTCACTTATAGTGATGAAAAGAGGATCCTATTTAACACTCCCCAGTGTGCCAGACATTGGTTGCCACCATGGGACCCTATGCTTCACACCACAAGACCACCGAAGCAGAAGGAGCTAGAATTGGATAATTGCCAGTGTGTACAGTTCCTCCATGACAATGCCAGACCTCATGTGGCTTGGCTGGCCAGAAGTATCATACGGAAATTTAGCTGAGAGACACTGCACCATCCACCTTACACCCCAGGCCTTGAATCAACAGTACAACCTCTTCCATTCCATGGACAACCACCTTTATAGGAAATCCTTTGCAAATGAGGCAGACTTACAGTGGATACTCACAGACTTTTTTTGCATGCAAGACACCTGATTTTTATTGCCATGGCATTGTGTAGCTGGAGACATGTTGGCAAAAGGTTCTGGATGCCAATGGGGATTACTTTGGGGACCAACGGTATGTCAAAGTTTCTGTATACATTTTTTTTCTAATAAATCAAAAATGGCAAGGACTTTTTTGGTTACTGTGTCATTATCAATGATGAGAGTGAGGTTTAAGACATGCTGTGGCATGTCATTTGTTTCTCATTTATTCATTTACAAAAAGTATTTTTTAAAAGAAAAAAGATTATATGCATTTTCTGTCTCTAAAGTAAAAGATGTACACTTAGGATCTTCCTTGGTAAAAACTTTTCAGTGGTCTGAAATGCTGAAAATGTTATTGTCAATAAAAGGCTACAAAATTCAAGAAACATTGTACTTAATCACCATTTACCTAGTTATGTAATTTTTTTATGGATTATCAACCCTCTGTTGGTTATTTAAATCTGAAATATATTTTTGATTTTGTAAGAATAATTGTTTTTTGTTTTTTTGCAAGTAAATATTTAACTTTTATTTTTAATAATTTCATGCCAAGCAAGATAATAAAGCCACTAAGATGCTAAGGGTAGTTGAATATGAAAGAATAAGAGAAAAAGAAAAATATAATTAAGGAGAGAGAACAATAAAAGAACAGGACAAAAAATAAAGATTGACATTGCATTTAAATTCTTGAGGAAAGCAAGAGGCAAAAAGTGTGAGAGAAGAAACTATTGGTGGTTAGAAACTTATGATTACACATCGTCATTTCAACTGTAAAACGATGAGACCTAACTGCCAATTCAGTACTGCACTTAAATTCATAAATTGGAGGTATCAAAGAGGTAAACTCATTAGAACAATTATCATGAAAATATTTATAGAAAAGACTTTAGAGTGCTGGGAAAGTGACTGACCAATAACAGCAGATTCTGCTTTAGATTTTATCAAGAATCTCTAAATACACACCAAAAGTACCAAACCAGACACAAGATCAATATTCTATGCATAGATGAATGGTAGACTTATAAATGTCTAAGATAGATTCTGATGAGAAAAACATATCACTGTGAATAAACTTTCCAAACAGCATAACATCAGACCTAGTAATTGATTCAATATTTCATATCAGTGGAAAATATAAATTAAAAATTATTTTGGAATAACAATTTGATTCCTCTTCAATGTATAAAACAGTTACTTGTTATCATTTCATACGTTTCTACCACAAATATTGCACAAATATTCTAATCAGAAACTCCCTGTAGATACTTGACAGAGGTATTCAGAAAGCTACATGACTAATCCTTAAAATTTGATTTGTCTCTTGCTAAATATTAAGGAAAATATTTTGCACAGTTTCAAACACACAACAGTATTAAAAGAGGGCTAAAAACAGATATTATGTAAAAAATAATGAAACTGTAAAGAACTCTCATAAGAAATTAAAGGAAGTGGCCAATCGAAAGGTTTCTTTAACAGAATTGCTGTAATTGGCATGTAATTAGTCTTCTGATTGGTCAATAGATGAGCCAATGACATCTCTTAACAATTAAGAAACTTTCTCTCTTTTTGACCACTTACAGTCAACAGGTAAAAATGTACCCAGCTGGCTTCTGACCAACAACCACATTATCTCTTATTTTACATATATATATATATATATATATATATATATATATATATAAGGTCTGTCTGAAAAGTAACAGAACTGTGTGCGCTGTGTGAGTTAAGGGCATTATCCACAATGAGTTTTTACCACAGGGATAGATGATAAGACTGCAAAGAGATTCTGTAGCATTTGCTTCACTCAGTGTGTCAAAAGAGATAAGACTTGTGGCAGGACAAATCATGGCTGCTTCACAATGCACCTGATTACAACATCTTGAGCATCAGGCAGTTTCTGGTCTAGAAGAACATCACCATACTGGAATAATCTCTCTATTCACTTGATCTTGCTGTGTGACTTTTTTCCTTTCCCCAAGGTCAAGGAAACCTGTTTTGAAGGCGTGAGGGCCATAAGGATGGAACTGAGGAGCATCCAAGAAGAATCCTTCCAGCAGTGCGTAGATGCATGACAGAGAAGGATGGAAAAGTGCATTAGACTCAAGAGGGATTACTTTGAACAAGAAACCATGTAGTTTGTTATTTAGAATTGAAATAAATTGTGACACCAGTCATGTTACTTTTCAGACAGATCCTGTATATATATATATATATATATATATATATATATATATTATATATATATTATGTTATTTCAATTCTCTTTTCCTTTTTGCTATGCTAGTATATTAGAATTTTTACCCACATTTGTACACTAGTTCCGGTATTCACACAAATCCATTTTTGTGGTATTATTATTAGAATGATTTCTACCACAATTGTTACAGTCTTTATTTTATGGTTATGTGCTAAAACCAGAAACTCCATTTAGTTACTTGACGGACTTATTCTGAATACTACTTTACTAATCATGAAAATTTAACTTGTCACTTGCTAAGTATTAAAGAAAAACATTTTGTGAAGTGTTCAAACTTAATAGAGAGTTAAGTAATGTAATTTAAAAACTACTTGGCTTTATGATTGATAACAATATTTTTTTCTTAGAATCTGCAATGTTAATGCCTCGGACCTGGTATCTCAGCTTCAGTCACTTTCCCATCACTATAACATAGCTTCCCTGTGCCTTTTCTATAAATAATTTCATGGTAATTTTTCTGAGGAACTTTCCACTATTGTATCTAGACTTTATGTATTTAACTGCGGTACTAGATTGGCAAGAAGGTCCCCTCATTTTACAGCTAGAAATAGCCCTAAGTTCTATGCTAACAGTTTCTTCTATCGCACATCTCACTTGCGGAACTCTCTTCTGGCTTCTTGCTTTCCAGCCAACTTTGATCTTCAAAAATTTAAATACAATAATTATCTACTGTCTTCTCGATTCCTGTTTTTTACTGTTCTCACTGCTTCATAATGTTTTTCTTTTTCTTATATTCTTTTATGTTTAGTAACCCTTTGTGTTAGGGGCTTTATTAACTTGCTTGGGATGAAATGAATAAAACAAAAATATAATACAAGATTTTATTTATTTACTTGGTAAATAGTAGTGAAATAGCATTTAGTTTTTAATTCTAGTTTTATTGTAGTAATTGCAATTATTGATTGTAAATGATATGCGAGACTGACTTACTTCTGTTCAAGGGCTTCACGATAACGTTTCATGTTTGCGACTTTCCTACTAATATGGGCAACCCAATCATCCCAGATAAACATTTTCTGTTCTGAAAAGAAATGAAAACAGAATTTATTAAATAAATCTACAAGTGCCAATTTCTAGTAACCATAACTGCAATGTGTCTCTTCAACAAGACACAGCTATGAGGAATTTGTTTTTTTTTTGTTTTTTTTTCGCTAGAATGAAGTCTTTAAGTCAGGTAAAGCTATAATTCAGTGGTTCCCAGATTTTTTTCTTTGATCTGCATTTTCGGAATGAAAATTTGCTTGCGCCTTATCAAAGGGAAGTACCGGTGGAAAGGCACAAACAGCCTTACAGCAAAGAAGATCCAGAGAGAGGGTTAAAGGGAGATAATCGCGGATTCGAAGTCAGAACATTATCATTGATAACCCTCTCCACCAATTTGCAGATCCTAGTTATTATAAAATGATAAAATAGGTCTATAATTATTTACAGCTTATTATACTGGGATTGATGCATGCAATTACAAGTAATCCATAATAATATTTGAAATTTTGAAATTATATTTATTTTTGAAACAGTTTCTAAATCTTTGATTGTCTTTCAATCATTCCACCGCACATATGAGGCTCGCCATACTGTTTGAGAACCACTTCTCTTATTAATCAAAGAATTAAGCTTATTTTAAGCATGAAGCAAGGTTTGGAAAAAAAAGTGGCGGGGGGGGGACCTGGCTTCATATAAATAAATAAATAAATAAATAAAAATTTCCACTTTTCTAACTTTTGAAATAAATTGTTTTGCAATAAATATCTAAATTGTATTTTGAATTTATTCATCCCATGCATAAAAACTACAAATGAGAAATGCATTTTACAGAGCCATGACAGCAAAAATATAAAGAGAACCTAATAACTCCACCACCACCACCACCACCACCATTTACAGAGAATAACTAAAATTTCTCATATTAGGGTTTTTATTTTAAGCATGAAATAAGGCTCAAACTTGAGAATTTACAAAGCATGACGAAACTCAGCTAAAATTACCTTTTGATTTTATTTTGGTCTCTATGCTGATTTTATGCCTAAAAACAAAAGAGAATTATAAGAAAAAAAAAAAAAATTCTACTTAAATCAAACTATTAGTTGCTGCCTTCAATTAATGTAAAATATGAATTGTGTTTTCAACCAGAAAATTAAATATTTCAATTCATGTAAAATATTAATTTCATTTTAATATTTAATAACACTAAACAGAAAAAAAAACTGTTTAAACAAAATGCTGCACATAAGGTGTTGAGAAGTGGCCCAATTTCTATGCAAGAACAATTTTAATCATTTCTTTGTAATGAAAGGCCAGTCTTTAAAAGATTTGGGTTACATTTAACATCTGAAAAATATCAAATAAAAATACTATGAACTAAATAAAGAATTCAGTTTGAAATTCCAAAAGATATCAGTTGGAGAAAGCCAGAGCATACAATGGCTGAAACATTGTAAATATGGCAATAATGATGAGTGCAACAGTCAAAACAATGCAAATAGTGTAAAAATACTGTGAGTTGTCAACAACAAAAATTATTTTCTGATGAAGTCATATGTGCATGATTTACAGACGTACAATTATACAAGGTACTACCAAAATGTTTGGACAATTTTAATAGCTTGTTCCCTTTATGTAACTGCTACATACATTCTGGGGGAAACCACTTTAAAGAAGAGAGAAGAAAATAGGTTTTACAGTAGTAACTATTTTTTTTTCATGACATGGGTAATCATAACTCTCCACAGATCCTTTTTCTTTATCTCTTTTGCCTCCTCCCATATTTATTGAACAGGAGTAGATGTTTATCCCTTGTTTCCTATTTAGGATATTTACCAGTTCCTTTCTTTCTTCAAAGGTCTTAATGATTTAACTGTTTTACCTTTTTAATGATTTGACTGATCAGTGGTTGTGACTTTTCAATGTGAGGGTACTGTGTTGGTAGTTTTCTTGTTGCTACATCCTGAGTAGTATGGAGCCTGAACTCCTTGATAGCACTTAGAGAGGCTGCTCATGTCAACAGTCACATAATATTAGGGTATTTACAATGTCATGTCACACATGGATATATGTCTCTGCATGTACTTCTTGTGGGCAAGCTCAGGGCCACATTATGACTTAGTCTTAGCCACCTACTGGCCAAGGTGTTTTGCCATAGATGATTGATAGTGATAATTATTTTGGACTTTTCTCCTGAAAACATAAACATGTTCCTTTATTGTTCTCTCTTCTTAATAAGTTTTTATTTTTCCCATATTCTCTCACACTTAGTAGCTCCTTGTATCTTAGTGGCTTTATTGCCTTGTGTGAGGTGAAATGAAAAAATTTCTGAACTCATGGCTGAGGGATTAGAATGTCAGCATCCTCACCATGATATCCAGGTTTGAATCTCACCATTTGTTAATATCAGCCGGGGGAGACAATCAAAGTGTGTGGCAATGTTGGAAGATGTCGGAAAGCCATACCTTGTGTTGAGACAATCCTTGTAAATGAATTTAGGTAGATGAAACTTTTCAAAAGCCATCAATCGTTGTGCAAACACAAAATCATAAACCGTCATGACTGAGTGCACTGGCCTTGTTCAGCTAACAATTATGTCAAATTAGAGGCTTTCTCCTAAAAACTGTAACTAAGGCCTTCCTCTTTTTTTTTTTTATGTGCCATGCCCTTTCAGGACGTAGGTGATCATGGCTCTCCACCACCTCCCTCTATCCCTTGCAGCCCTCAGCAATTTCCTTGTCTCTGCTGCCACCCACAGACCACATTCTGTCATCCACTTGCTCAAGCTTGCATGTACTGCTTTCCCTTTATTTGACCCATAGGTATCAGGTTCTCCAGGCCCTCCTTCCTCATTATGTGTCCCAGACACTTCAGCTGCCTCTTTATGATGTTAAGTATCAGCCTTCTCCTTGTTTGTAACCTATCTAAGACCTCATCATTGCTCACATGCTTGGTCCATGAAATCCTCAGTATCCTTCTGTAGAACCACATCCCCGAGTTTCTTCATTAAGTAAATCGTCCAACATTCGACTGCCGTAAAGAAAGACAGATGTCATGTAATAGTTCAGTATTCTTTTCTTTGTTACGAAAGAAATCCACCTGTCTCACAATACACTGCTCAGCTTTCAGAATGTGTTCTTGGCCATCCCAATATGTCTACACATTTCAGTGTCACACTTACCGTCCTCTGTCAAGACGCTTCCCAGATATTTAAACTTCTGCATCTGCTTGATTCTAGTGTTCCCATCCTGCAAATCGCACTTCGAGCGCATCCTTTTACTGATGAATATGCATTCGGTCTTCTTGTAGTTTATACTTAGTCCTTTCTTCTGACTCTCCGTCGCTAACTTCTGTCGGAGATTTTATAATTTCTCTTCTGTGTCAGTTATCAGTACTTTGTCATCCGCGTATCTTATGTTGTTAAGATTGTGGCCGCCAATGTTAAATCCCAGTAGAGTTTCCAATTCTCTCAGAATTGTCTTGCTGTATAGGTTGAACAGTTTGGGTGAGAAAACACATCTTTCTTTGCCTTACGCCCCTTTCTATTTTTGTATATTCGCTGAACTCGTTCCCTATGCGCATGCATGCTGTTTGCTGCTAGTATAGGTTCTTGATTATTCTGATATCCCTCACAAATATACCAAGGTTGCTGAGCAGTTCTATCAGATCCAAGACTGACAGATGTCTACTTACTTTTCTATAAATTGCCATGACTTCTTGGGGAATATATGAGCAATTATCCATTGTGTTCTCTATGATTTTAAGTTTAGAGTTGTCTTTCTCCTATACTGGCTTCTAGCAAGGGCTGGAGAGTTTGGTCTACTCTGCTATTTAACTCATTGTCTTTTTTTTTAAATCATTTCGCTGCAAACAGTGTAATAAACCCACTAAGATACAAGGAGTTACTGAATGTGAAAGAATATGAGAAAAAAAAAACATTATCAAAGACTGAGGACAATAAAAAAACTGGAATCAAGGAGACTTAAATTTTTGAAAATCCAAGATGATTGGAAAGAAAGTTCCACAAGCAAGAAATGTGAGAGAAGAAACTGTTAGTATACAGCTTATGGTTAAATTTAGCAATTTTCAACAGTAAAATGAGGAGACCTACCTGCCAATCAAGTACTGCACTTAAATTCATAAAGCTGAGGTATCAAAAAGGAAAGCTCATCAGAACAAATACCATAAAAGGCACAACAAAGCCACATTACATTGGTATGAAAGTGACTGATGCCTAGATGCCAGGTCAGGACCAATAACATTACAGATTTTTCTTTGGATTTTGTCAGCTATATTTAAATATATAGCAGAAGCACCAGACCAGATGTGACAGCCAGGGGAGGGGTGGATTCATGCCATTCCCCAGGGCATTATTTCAAAAGTGAATGCAACAGACTAGGTGAGAATTTGAACTTGGCTCGATGATTCCATTTTGAGCACTGATAACTGTTAGGCTACCAGCACATACAAGATTTTTTTTTTTTTTTTTAAATAGCAGCTTGTAAAATGAAAAAGGACTTAAAAATTTAAGGATATTTACCTCCAGCAGTATATGAAGAATACACCCTAGCAAAATTGGACAGGTTCCTGTAAGATAATAGATTATACATATTTTAAGCATGTACACATATAAAATTGGCATAACAACAAAGATTGTAATTTACTAAAGAAAAGAGTTAACGTTTTTAAGGCAATCAGTTTTTGTAATTAGAGTGCACAATATAAAGAGAGAGAACATTAATTTCAGGTTGAGAATTCTTTATCCAAAATTCTTGGGACAGTGAAATGCTTCAGTTTTCAGATTTTGGAATATAGGCCATTTAATTTGTCTATAGCATTTATAAAATGGGGCCCAAGCATCAGGTGTCCACTGTTTTGGCTGATGTGAGATATCTGTTGATCATGGTGTTATTTTGTCAATGTGATACCAGTTATTGTTCATTCATGTCGAACCAATTTCACTACCTGATCCTGGAATTGACCATTAGATGACCATAATACATGTTTAACCAATTCCAAAATTCACTAAGCCACTGAAATATATCAGTGATATTGTTTTTGGAGACTTTATATTCAATCTCAGATGTTTTTAGACATTTGATTATTATGGCAAGTTAATACAAAGATTTTGTATTACATTTTTGAGAAAAACCCAATACAATGCCCAAGAGTCACTCAAGGTAGAGGGTTACTGTGTGGTGTTGTATGAGCATAAGAAAATGCAAGAAATACAGTTTATGAGGTTATGTAAGAAAAATAATAGCTAACTCTAAGAGGTGAAGATTGTCAAGTCAAGATCATCCTGTTCCACAAAGCAATTCTTGAGAAGAAGCTATCTAAGTGCAACTTAGTTCTTATTAGCAGTAGAGCCCGGGGATGTAACAGTAAGAGATAGATCAAGTATCAACCATCATATAGACTGAAAAATAAAATTGACAAAGATTATTGTTTAACGTTGGTGGACATGCATGTCTTAATTAGTTTTTTTTTTTTTTTTTTTACGAATTGGTCAAACCCAAACAAAAACATTGTTTTCAATCGTTATGAGTCTACCGATTGAATAGAATTTTATTATAAAAAATTGTCTTGTAAATGGAATTTTCAAAGCATTCTGAATGTACAAATAAAGAAAAAAGTGTGAAAGACAATAAGAAACACTGCCTGCCAAAAAAAGTGAAGTTTTGTTGAAATCGGTTGAAAAATGTCGGAAATCCGATCCCATATATAAATGAACACACACACACAAACAACCTGGGTTTTATAATAAGTATAACTCGATATGAGTTGTCCCCCTTTCATTCTCATGATGCCTCTTAATTGTGTTTTCAAATTGACTTCGTGCAAAAACAATTGTGTTTTTCCAATTTTTGGCACTGTTAGAACCACCACAAGGTAATTTTACATAGTCCTGTGAAGTTTTGTTGAAATCAGTTGAAAAATGTAGGAAATCCGATCCAATATATAAACGTACAGACACACACACAATCTGCGTTTTATAATAAGTAAGATTAATGAAATACAAAAGGAATAAGGATGATTTATCCTCATGTATGTGGTAAGGTTTGATACCAGCCACAAAGGCTGCTGGAAGGCCTTATGTCTGATAACAAGACTCTGTACCAGGCCACACAAGCAGAACCCAATCATGGGTGTTAGAATTTCTGCGACCACATCACCCCTTACATCTGACCACCTAACTTTCCAGACTGCAACCCCCTTGATTACTATGTGTCAGGCACAGTTGAGCGAGAGACCAACTTGCAACACCAAAGATGAACTGAAGTTAAGGATTATGACAGCATTCACCAACTAATATAAGGAGACCATCTAGAGGAGATGCAGGAGATTCAAAGTCATCTGGAGGGCGTGATTGAAGCCATTGGTGATTTTATTGAATAAATTTACTCTTTTGTATTTCAAGATATTTTTGTGTAATTTTAGTAAATATATCTGTTAAAATGAGATGTCAAGTGTTTTCATAATTTCGATGACAATTTATTCATCGCAACCTGTATATGTGTAAATATTCTCAGATAGAGTGTATCTGTAGAGAAGAGAAAATTAATAAAGAGACAAGAGGAAAACTATTCTCTGAGGGACATTGCCTGGATAAAGTCCCTCAGAGGATGAAATGTGTCAGCTAAGAATATTTTTTTTCCTCGTCTCTTTTATATATCCCTGAATACACGGTTCGTATAGATGGAATAAAATTCCAGTAATCAAAAACCCTATTTTTTAAAAAAGTGCTCAATACAAAGTAGAGCGAATAATATTTATTTAAAAATTATAAACACAAGTATGTTATAACATCACTACAAAAATAGCCATTTTGTTTCAACACTTTCTTTTGTCTTGTCAAGTGATGGTGTTAATTGTAAAATAAAAAGGTTTTAAAGAGTTCAAAACCAACCACTACCCCCACTAGGTGGAATATTTTTACATAAGACGTGATAGCCAATCAAATTACAAGTATATGGTAATTCAAATAACACAACAACAGACCCTAGATACAATTTATTATGTAATTAAAAATAAAAGTTACGAATATTAAACTCTAAAAATAATAATGTATCAAGTTTAGAAACTTAGAAAATTATTCAAAGAAAAAACAGAGAAATTATGCTTAAATTTTCATGTATTGTTCTTATTAATATTAAATCTCTAATAACAACCCTGTCAATGTAACTAATTTTGTAGCCATATATTGCACCTTTTACTTTGCTCAAATTCGCTCTGTAAAGCATATTAATAAGAACGATACATGAAAATTTAAGCATATTTGAGTCTATAAGAATTTTTTTTAATCATTTCACCACAAGCAAGGCAATAAAGTCACAAAGATACAAGGAGTTACTGAGAGTGAAGGAAACTGAAAAAAGTTTATTGAGGGGAAAAACAACAATGAAGGAACAAGATACAAAAAAAAAAAAAAAAAAAGAAGAATGTCATTGGATATAAATTTTTGAAGATTGTAGTGGACAGGCAAGCAAAAAGTTGAAAGAGAGTTCTGCAGGTGAGAAATGCAAGAGAAGAAACTTTACTGATTCAGGATAGGTAAATATTGGTCATTTAGATTTGAGTCTAAGAATTTACTTGTTTGGGGATAGATAAACCTTGGTTACATATATTTAAGTCTATAAGCTTTTTTTCTCAGTCTAACATTTTCCACTGATATGAAGTGGAAAGACAATATCGAATCAGTTGGTAGGTCAGCTGCTAGAAAAGTTAGTTCAATGTATCATGCTAGACTTTTTGTCACTAGAATATATCTTACATATTTATAAGTCTACCATTAATCTATCATCCCAGCTTCAGTCACTTTCCCATCACCATAACTTGTATCTTTTCTATAAATATTTTCATGGTTAATACTTCTGATGTGTTTTCCTCTTTGGCACATTGACTTTATGAATTTAATCACAGTACTAGATTGGCAGTTAGGTCACATCATTTTATTGCTGAAATTGCTAGATGTAACTGTAAATTCTATGCTAACAGTTTCTTTTCTAACACATCTCAGTTATGGAACTCTCTTTTGGCTTCTTATTTTCCTGTCAACGTCAATATTCAAAAGTTTAAATGCAATGTCAATTGTCATTTTCTGTTTTCTTGAATCTCATTCATTTATTGTCCTCTCTTCTCAATAATGATTTTCACGTATTCTTTCATTCTCAGGAATCCATTACATCTTTGTGGCTTTATCACCTTACATGGGGTGAAATGATTAAAAAAAATACTTGGTGTGGGAATAGGTAAATATTGCCTGAATATATTTGAGCCTATAAACATTTAATTGATTTGAGAATATGTAAATATTGGTCATTTATATTTGAGTCTATAAGTATTACTTAGTTCAAGAATAGGTACAAAATTTATATTTGAATCTAAGCATTTATTTGAGAATTGACTCCCTTTGGCAGGATTTTAATCCCCTGCAATAGATGCAATTGCCGTACTCTAGGCTCCTTGTTCCCATCAGTCTATTTCAAGCACTCAACTATAGAGAAAAAGGAAAGGAAAAAAAAAAATCACCTTTCAGTTACGTCATCAAGTCCAAAAAGCATTTTCAGCAAAACAACAATGTAGGCCATAGCAATGCATTCATAAGGAGGAAGAATTCGATTTCTTTTTGCATTTACCCATATTTCTGGGGTATTACTGGTCAGGTTATTCAGGATGCCATGGAGTTCTCCTAAAAAAATAAGAAAAGGAAACCCAAAATACGTTAGAAAATTTTTATTTCTAAACTGGTAAACTCAGGGGATGCATACAAGCTTTGTTAGATAAAATGATGAAAGATACTGTTTTTTAATGAACTCACTAAGCCAATAATAAAGGACACAGCAGAAATTCCTCCCACATAATGCTAAGACATTAGTGGCAATGGTGTCTTCATCTAGCTAATGTCTTACCATTATGTGGAAGGTATTTCAGCTGTACCTTGTATGACAAATTACATATGGAAACTGATATTTGCACTCAGAAAGGGACAGTTGAAATTTCTGGGACACATAAAGAGAAAAGACCTTAAAGTTTTAGCGACTCACTTTTAAGGACTCTTTAGACAGCACAGTCATCAATTTTACAATAAAATTTGTACTTCTGTGTCAATGATCAATGGTAAAAAAAAAAAAAAAAAGCCCAAATATTTTGCACCATTCAATTTAGATTGCTAAATTTGCAGTAACCGGCCAAGGTTAAGTGTAATTGCCAAAATTCTCAACAAGCAGAATTGACAAAGCTCACAATAAACAATAAAAAGAAGAAGAAAAAAAACGGGGTAAAATAATATGAAGCAAACATTATATATGCAAGTCAAAACTAGGCAAAGCAACAGTAATAAGGCAAAAAGTTCATAAAGTTAAGGGCCTACCCAAGTATCAGAATAGAAACAAAATCATGAATGCACTTATAGAAGTCAAAGAAGAATGTGCAGCTTACCAGGTAAATCTAATTGGCACAGATACTTGTTGGCCAAGTCCATTATTGGTACACTTGGGAGGTCACCGAGATCCAAGAATTTTACAAGTAATCCACAGATTTTACGAATGTTCCTGCAGCTGGGGACATTCTACAAAACAGAAAACAGAAAAAAAGAAATGCTCATTGAAATCAACATGTTAAAGAAAATGCAAAATAAATGAAACCTTGGCTTCTAAAAATAACATTTTTCTTTGTTTAAGAATAAGACAAAGTGAATATAGAATTCTAAATTTTAGGCTGGACAACATCAGTTATGATCTTATTTCCTGCAGCATTCATAGTAACCACTGTTGTTGTCTGACATTACCTATTACCACAAATTAGTCAAATTGAGCTAAAAATTTTGTTTATAAAGAATTATCTAAATAAGTCAAAATAATTTATTGAATTAAATTTTCTTGAAAGATACCCAAAATTTTGACAAAAAAATATCAATTTGGCTGAATTATCAGGTCATCCCATAAGTTTTGTCCAAATTTTGAATAAAGAAAACAAGTGACCAAATGTTACATTTAATTACAGATTCAATCAACAATGTATTTTCCCTGATTATCTATGACTTCCTTCCATCTATTAACAAGCTTACCAATTCCATTACTGTAAAATTTTTTTGGCTTTGATTCGAAGAACTCACAAAATGTCAGTTTTAACCTCTTCCTGTGTTACAAAAGCTGTTTCTTCCAAATGATCCTGTAAGCTACGAAACAAATGTTAGTCTGAAGGAGCAAGATCGGGAGAATAAGGTGGATGAGGAATTTTCTCCCAACCAAGTTCTTCGATCTTTTGTGACGTGATTCTTGCTGTGTCAGGTTAGCATTGTCCTGATGAAACATCACCTCTTTTGATTCACTAGAGCAGGTCTTTTTTTTTCTCAAAGCTTGGTTCAAACGCTCTAATTGCTGACAGTATATTTGAGCATTAATTGTTGCATTAGGTGGTAAGAATTCAAAGTGGATTATTCCTGGCGATCCCACCAGATTGAAAGAAGAACCTTTTGCCCATGAAGTTCCCTTCTCGGCTGTGGCTGGGATCCTTTCCCTTTACCAAGCCACTGTCTACGATGCTTAACATTTCAATAAAAGATTCATTTTTCATCGCCAGTCACAAGTCTATCCAAAAAAAGTGAAACAAGTTGGCGAGAATGGAGAATGAAGAGCAGATGTCAACTCGGGATTTGAGGTTGTTTTCAGACAATTCATGAGGCACCCATTTTACAAGTTTAGGAACTTTTCCAAGTTGTTGAAGATGACGATGAACAGTTGTATGGTTTGAACTGAGAACCACTGCCAATTCCTCAACTGATAAAGCAGGATTTTCTGCTTCAAGAAGCTTTTCATCAAACTCAACTGGACCTCTGGTTCGATCTTCATCTTCAAGTGTTAAAACTTCACCTCTGAATTTTGCAAACTGTCTTCTGCAAGTTCTTTCATTCATACATTCGTCTCCATAAACTGAGTGAATGTTTCTAGCCGCTTCGGCTGCTGAGTTTCCTTTCTTGAACTCATAAAGCATTATGTGACTCAAATGATTCTTGGGTACTTCCATGTTAGCATTTTAAATTTAAATTTCATTCATTTTAACAAAAAGTTAAAATTCGGACAGAACTTATGGGATGACCTGATACTTTTTAATATTATAAAAAGGTGGTTTTTATTTTTATCATTATTATTGTTGGATTAACTGATTCATTTTTTATGGCTTATCAACCCTTTGCAAGTGATTTAGATCCAGAAAATATTTTTAGATTGTAAATTTTTTTTGAGATAATAACAGTTTAGTGATATAAGTCTTACTAATTAACTCATAGCTGGGGGGAAAAAAGAGGTGGATTCATACCTTTCCAAAGGGTATTTGCACATAAGTGAATATAATAAACCCAGTGGGAATTGGAACTCGGCTCTCTGATTGACAATTGTTAGCCATTATCCATTACACCATCTGGTATTTCCAAGCAGTTGCCCATTTGGTACTGACTAGGCTCAATGTTGCTTAACTTTGATGATCATATGGGAACTTGTGTTTCAACATGATATGGCCATAACTCCATTATTATTATTATTATTATTATTATTATAAGCATTAGAAAATTATTCAACTTTTTCTCTCATGGTCAGCTTGATGTAGCTATGTCCAGAGTAGGAAATTCAAATGAACTTAGCAAAATGCAAAAACAAACATTATGAAATAGATGTCTTGCTGGAAAATTTTTGTACAGAAAGTTTATAGCGATAAAGAGAATATCCGTTATAATTGTTCTTTATCTGTTTAGAAAAAAAAATGAAAGACTGTTATTGACATTTGCTACTAAATGAAAATGTAAAAATCAAAGCAACCCACTTACAGGAGAATTAAATGTTAACGTATCCTCAGCAAAAAATTTGATGTTTTCTGGAAACAAATTAGAGGCATTCATATATGGAATTTTTTCCATATTAATCCATCTGGAAAAGAGAAGTAGCATGCAGCAAAGGATATAATAAATGATTTCAATGGCTTTGTTAATTTACAAGACAATTTTAATATCACAGATCCACTTTTAATAAAGCAGAGTAGAAGAGAAAATAAACTTACTGTACCTTTCCTTCAAACAAAACATTGCAAGTCTATCACTATCTATGTGGCCAAATGTTCACAAGTTACATTGTGTACTCCCACTAGTCCAGACCCCTTATAGCTAAGACCAACCATGCCACATACACAGGATTAAAATCATCTTCATTCCTTTCATATTCTGTTGATAAAAAGGAAGCACCCCTTAGCTTCTTCCCGAGAACTTGTACTTAGTAAAACAGACTTACTAGAGGATGCTTTCCCAATCACTATAATCTTAACCTCTTCAAATCTAGAGTCAACTGTTAACTATCCCACATACGCTTATAATCTGCACTTACTTCCTACTCTTAAGTCCATACAACATTATTCAGTAATTCTGTACATTGAGTGGCGCTTGGGCCTTACATTGGGTGGACAGTAACAAAGAAAAAAATATGATTCATTTTTATTAGTATTTTTATTTTGTTACAACAATAAAAACAAACATAATTAAAAAAACCCCAAAAGTAATAAAAACTCAGTTAGCATGATTCATAAAATAAACAAAATATGAGCAAAAAAAAAAAATAATAAAATAAACCTCCCCCACCCACCACCTAAAAAGAAAAAAAAATGGAATGAGCTAACTGGTTATCACTTGTCATTCATCAGAGGTCAACCCAGGTAAATAAATAAAATTGCTGTACAAAGTGATTAAAAACCAACAACTTACCTGATAATATCTGAGAGTGTTGTTAGGTTGTTAGTGTATAAAAGACCCAAATAGCAAAATGAAATGGTTTTCACCATTGACATTCGCTCTAAATGTCTGTACTGACTGACAGCTGCCCGTCGATTGCCATAAAGGTTTTTGGTAAGATCTTGAACCTTTTTGTGCCGCATCAAGGGCTTTATAAATGGGTCATTGGAAGTCGCAATATGGGCATCTCTGTAAATGCAACGAATCTGTAATCATTTTCGGAAAGTTTACAAAAAGCACAACATGCAATAAAATATGATAATCTTGAGTTTCTTTCAGTGAATTTAAAAGACAATTTTTAGTTTTAAAATCACCAGCAAAAATTAGTTTATAAGTTACATCAAAGTTACTTCCCTTGACATCTAAAACATGTAGTCACCTCCCTTGGCATCTGGAATGCGTTTGATAAATATTTTGCATAAGTACAGAGAAAAATTGAAATCATACGAACTTTATTCAATTATCTAACTAAACCCGTTCTAATATTACATCTCAAGCAGTCGTTTTGAGACTTTAGAAAAGCATAATCAAGGTTTGTTAAAAATTGACAAATGTCTAAGATGGTTGGATGCACAACCAGAAGCAAACCTTACAAATAAATCTATTTTATTTTTAATTCAGTTTCAAGAGTTAGCGGCAGAAAAACATGAAGCCAACCAGAAACAGGCAAAAATAAACTGAAAAAACCTTGAACAATATGTCTGAAAATGTTATTTGATGATATAAATGCGAAATTCTTTTAGAAAAGGAATTTTTCTTTATGCTCTTTGAATAATTTACGTTTCCAGTCATTCAGAATTTTTAATTATCTAAACATATTTTTTCAATCCTTGTCTAGAAAATCGTAGAAGTACTGTAATATAATTAAAATGCACTTGCTTGAATTGATAGGGGATATGATATGAGAAATGAAAGAGAGAAGAAAAGAGAAAGGTAAGAAGAGGGTGAGAGTTCCCGGGTTTGATTTGAGAGCGGTAATAGGTTTGAAACCTCTGCTTTGACAAATATCAAGTTAAAATATGGATATTGTTTTATTCCTAATTTTTTTTTTGGTCCATTTTTTCTCTCTTTCCCTCCTTCACTTCACTCTTTTCTTTCTTCTTAAATTCAAACTCCAGAAAAAGTTAAGACTGATTTGCAATGGTCAAGTTGTACAAGCAATATTTCAATTCAACCAGCTCGGTGCCTACTTCATTTACTGCATGTGTTTCAGTTGCATAATTGAACAAGAAACATGGCTCAAAAATATTTCCATCAAAGAACTGTGATGTGAAGAAAGAAAGAAAAAGACAAAGGGATTAAAGAAAGAATAGGGGAAAAAGAAACAAAAAATAAAGAAAAGAAAAAAGAGAAGAGAAAAGAAATAAGAAAAAGAGAAAAGAAAAAAGAGAAGAGAAAAGGAAAAAGAGAAGAGAAAAGAAAAGAAAAAGAGAAGAGAAGAGAAAAGAATGAAAAGAAAAAAAGAAGAAAAAGAAAGAAGAGGGAGCATTACATCTTCTCTCCCACTGGCAACCTTTCTAGAGGAAATAAAAGGGAGAAAATGAAAACCATTTACGGATGTGTATTTATTAGGTAAAGGAATAAGGTGTAGTGGTTGTGTTTGATTATTTCTTGTACAGCAGCCAACATCAAGCGAGGAAGAGAAGAAAAGAAAAAAGAGAATAAGAATGAATGGGATTGGTCGAGGTAACTTCTTTTTTTTTTTCTTTTTTTTTAAATCTATTCACCCCAAGCAAAACAATAATGCCACTACAGCACAAGGGGTTACTTGAATTGAAAGAGTAAACTTTAGAAGGAACAGAAACCCAATCAAACAGGCATCAAGGGATAAACCTCTACTCCTGTTCAAAAAAGAGGAGAGGAGTGTAATCTGGATGATAGACGGACTTATCTGCCTTTGACTCAGTAGAAATAGGGATATATTTTCTTATTTCTTTTTGCCCATTTTGATTTTCTCTTCCTCTTTTTGTTTAAAAAAGAAAAAGTTTTTCAATACAATAAAAGACACAACACTGATGAGCATCAGCGATATTTTTTTTCTTTCTTAAGCTCAAATTTACCATAATTTCCAAGCCTCACACCAGAATTGTTTCCAAAAATTATTATAGAATTTGTTATCTTATATACCTTTGAATTTGAATGGAGAGGTAATTCTTTTTATGAAAAAAAGTCCACCAAGACATCTTTCTTCCAACCAGTCCTTTTATTAAATGTTCAAATAAAACACTTTGTTATAGAATGCTTGTTGTTCATGATGACGGTGGTCTTTGAGTATAGAATCCAGAGGTTAGCAGTGAATATTTCGAAGACAGTAGGGAAGCGTTGTTCAGGTTATCAGGGGATATCCCGGTAAAGTAGCAGAGCATAGTTCAGTAGTTCTTCCATCTATTCCTCTTCGCCTGACAAGTTGGCACTGGACATTCGGAGAGAGTAAACAAAATGGCCGCCTTTATACATGACGGATTGAATATTTTACGTCTTCTGATTGGTTAACCTTCTATTGGTGGACTATAAAGTGAGTCAAGTCATTTGGGCTAGCTCACGAGTAAACATAATACCCAAAAAACTGCAACAATACTCACAGTCTAAATTAAGGAGTTGGGGGAAATTTCCTGAATGTTTATTAAAAGAAGTGGTTGAAATAAAGATGTTTCAGGTGGATTTTTCTCTGGAAAATGAATAATTGTCCCAGCCCATTTATTTGAAATGCAAATGTAACTGTCTTCATGACCCAACACTTCTAAAGCTCCAGAACTAATACAAAAAAGAAAAAAAAATGAATACCAATCCCTTACATCACCAGGACATATCCATCGAACTGGGATTTATAGCCTACAAGGGATAAAGAATATAACTTAAACACTGACTTCAGCAAAACTCTATTCTCTGGATGTCGTACTACGGGAGAAGACTGCTTTACAAACACAGTAGCCTTTATTTATTATTATTATTATTATGCTAATACTACTACTACTACTAGCAGTAGTAGCAGTAGTAGTAGCAGCAGTCGCCGCCTATGCACATACGAGCATCATGATTGTTATCCACTCTCCTTATTCCTTTTCTCCCCTCTGGTGGTGGAGATGGCTGTGAAGACCCAGCCTGCTTCAGAAGAGTTGTCAATGAGAGTTTGAGAAGGTCATTTGAATGAATTTGATTTTGTTGGACAACTTGGCATGGAAGAGAATCCCACACACTTGGCCAGAAGAATCTTATAGATCACACACTAAACAAAACATATATTCAAAAGAAATTCTATTATTTCCAAGAAAATTATTTTTTTAAATATATTCCTTTAAGAAATAGGCACAAATTCCTTTTCTTTATCTGTAAATTGTCATGACTTTTTCAGTAGAGTGGTTTCCAGTTGCCTTCTCTATCATTTTGATTTTAGTGCAGTCATTCTCCTAGACTGGCTGCAGAGCAGAGTCTACTTTGTTATTTAACCCTTAGCTGTGGGGGGATTCATGCCATCCCTCAATGACATTTGTGCAAAAATGAATTCAAGAGTTGAGGCTGAAATTTGAACCCTGCTTGCCAATTCCATTCCTTTACACTACATGCTCATTTATGTTATAAGCAATTTGAAATATAGAATAAAAGTATTAAAATATTTTATCCAAGAAAAATAAATATAAAATATTCCCCCAAAAGAATTCTCCAACTTTAACAAATGGACAGAATTTATGGTATAAAAAAAAAATCTGTCTATATTTCTGAGACAAGGTATTATGTACACTATTTACATTATTTGGACTATTGTCCTCATCTTTGTTGCCATATTTATTACAACGTTTTGGCAGTTGTATGCTCCGGCATTCTTCAGGTGGTTGGAATGTCAAACTGAATCCTTTATTTTGCTCACTGCGGTAGACTGTTCTAGTTCCAAGTGCCATGTTTAATGGATGTCAGTTATCAGTTATCTCCTGTTAATTTCCTTCTGAAAATTCTCCACTGACTTAACCAGGTATTGAACTCATACTCTTTGGGTCCTGTCACTGGATCTAACCAACGCCTTTATCCACTGTGCCATGTGTCCTCAAGGACACATGGCACAGTGGATAAAGCAGTGGAGAACTTGGAGAGGGGAATTAACAGGAGATAACTGACATCCATTAAACATGGTACGTGGAACTAGAACAGTCTACCCCAGTGAGCGAAATAAAGGGTTCAGTTCGACATTCCAACTACCTGAAAAAGGCCAGAGCGTACAACAGCTGAAATGTTGTAATAAATATGGAGACAAAGATGAGGACATATAGTCCGAATAATGTAAATAGTGTAAAAAAATGTTTATTTACATTATTTTCAACTCCTGTATGGCCATCAATGGCAGTAAGGTTGAGGAGGAGGGATCAGACTGAATGCAACCAACTCCAAAAATGGAATAAACAAAGATCTACACAATCTCAAAAACCAAACTGGCAGAAGAGGGTCAGTGCCAGTCAGCCTGGCATAAGGTGAAACTCAACAGATTAAGCATCAGACAAGCCTGATGCAACCAGGTTTGCCAAATCTCACCAGTTTCAATCCCCTTTGAACCATGATGGATGTGCTTCTGGTCAAATGTGTGGGCTTCTACTTCACAGATTTGTTCAACAAAGTCAAATTCATGTGAATGGCCTCATCAAATAATATTTAACGACACTTCAGGAGTAGCCTGGGACTTCACAGGCATCTCCACCAGAAGGGAGAAAGGATATAAGGAGAGAGAATGGTGATCACAATGCTCAGATGTAAGCAGGTGCTGACGACTAGATGTGGATGACTGTCCTCATCTATGTTACTGTTATCATAATACTTCGACTGTTGTTTCCACTGGCCTTCATCAGGTGCTTGTCAATCCAGGTAACCTACAGGGAATTCCAAACTGAACATTTTATTCAATCTATAGGAGTAGATTTTTCTCATTCCACTCTCCATATCTGGAGACATCTTATCAAGTTCTTATTCAAATGCTGCTCAGTTATTGCTCCCCAGCCATTTCCCCTGAGTCTAAGTCTGCACTAACAGTGATTGAACTCACAATTAATATGTCACCAAATTCATGAACTGACACCAACTCTTCACCCCCAAAATTCTGACAGAAAATAATAGTTCATTTGTTTTTAATGTTTCTGATTATTCAGATGGCTCAATGCTCAAGATTTATCATTAGCAAATATATCAGTAGTTTCAACAGTTCTACAAAAATTCACAAAGAAAAAAAAATCAAAGGAGAAAAGACAAACAATGTAAAATTATAGACATACATGATACTTCATAATACTTACCGAGATCTTGTCAAACACGTATGAATTTGTGGTTTCTTTGATGTCTCTTCAGAGCAAAATGCAACACCAGTTTTATTGAGATATCTTGCCCAAATGTCAAACACAATATCCTACAGAAAAACAAAAACAGAAAAAAAAAACAAAAAACAAATTTGAAATTATTTTTCCAAATAAATGATAACTGTATTTTTTTTTAATATAAGATGCACTGGTGTAGAAGGCAAACTTATTTTAATGGCAAAGGTTTTGGGAAAAAAAATACTCATATTTTTAAAAAAATTTTAAAATAGCATTTACTTAAATAAATTGTATCTATTAAAATAACATATAAACAGAATATATATATATATATATATATATATATATATATATATATATATATATATATATATATATAATTTTATGTATCACAATTTTATATATATATCATACACACACATATATATATATATATATATATATATATATATATACACACACAGACAAGAAATATATATATATATATATATATATATATATATATATATACACACCCACACAGAGATAGGGCTCAATATTATAAATATTAATAAACATCAATAATATTACATGAAAAGATTCAGTCAGTTATGTGCCATGCATGATACACGCTTAGGCGATCATATATCTTTCAATACATGACTGATGAGGCGGTTTTTTCCCCACAGTAGGTTGCCATTTCTTTCTGCAATAGACCAGTCACCATCCATCTGTCTGTCCTGGTATTTACTCATAACTGGGAGGAGGAGGAGGAGGAGGAGGAGGAGGATTCATACCTTTCCCAAGAATATTAGCATGTAAAATTTGAATTCAGCTCTCCGATTGCTCAATTCGAGCTGCTATCCATTACTCCACTGTGCCTCCTGAAAAGATTACTTAACTTTTATATTAAATTGATATTTAAAAGTTAAATAATCTTTTCATATATGTTTCAATTTTGACATCAAATTTTGTGGGTAAACAACTACAGGGTGCACTGAATAAATTGTCAGCTAAATTATGCAAAAATAAAAATAACATACATCTCATTTTAACAGATATATTTAACAAAATCACACCAAAATATCTTGAAGTACTGTGACAGAGAGAGTCTTGGAAACACACAAACATGTATATTTTTTTTTTTTAAGTGAAATTGGGTGGATTTGAACAGCGAAATTAGATCAGAGCATTTTTGTTTACTGATGAGGAAATTTGATCTAGGCCAGAAGTTGTACCCATTGAATCTGGGTCATCAGAAGACAATGGAAATGGCCAAAATAATTTTTATCGATTAAAAATTGAAATAGAGCTGAGTAAGCCAGAAGGAACATTTGAGTTCACATGATTTTAGTTGAAACAGTCAAAACCCTGTGATAGTCACGTGCGAAGCAGTAGGGCCAAGGTTCAGTTGTAACCAGACGGATTTTTCTATATAAACGCATAGTTATGCTGAAGAAGAGAGAGACAGGCAAGTGTTGAGACAGAAGAGAATTAGCCTGGGCAAGAGACAGTGGAGAGTCAAGTTGGAGACTAAAGAAGGAGAGAATATGATGTCAGAGATTGGAACAAAGTGTCCGCTAAAATGTGCTGTTGATATAAGTACTGCTGCTTCTGCTACCACAAATAGTACTACTACTGTTACTACTGCTAATGAGGAACACCACTATAAACTTTAAGCCACACACAGAAATCTTATTCCCCCATCGCAGGAGTCATATATCGTTCTGAGATGATTTAACAACAAGTTAATCATAACACACTCTATCTCTCTCCAGAATCCAGTGTATGTATTTTTACGTCAATTACTTTTCTTTTCTGTAACCTGTTTCTTTTCTATACTATTCTTTTCTGCTATATAAAAGACATTAACAATTCAATCATTGAATAGTTGTTTGTCCGGCTTTCTGCAGATATTAATTTTTTTTTGCTGCATTGTAAATTTCTTAGCGCAGACTCTCCAGCCATGTCTACATCTTCAGTCGTTCAGTCGACCGTGAATGGATGAACATCACTTCTGCTTCAAACCAAACACAATGTGGGCAGGAAGCAGGATTAAACCAGTGGACCGGTCAAATAATCTACGGATGCTCAGGGGGACCTACAGCCACTCCCCTATGTTTGGTCCGGACCGAGTAGACACCTCAACCCAGAGAGTAAGTCATCGGAGGTTGAGGGGCTGGGGCAAAAGTGTTAGATTACTAAGGAGTAAACTTATCAATATTGGCTTCAACCACAGCCTCCAAACAACTTTGGAATGTCTTGCAACTCTCCTGGACTATCTCCTTGCTTAAGTTGGTGAATGCTGCCATGATTCTTGACTTCAGTTCATCTTTGATGTTCCAAAGAGCTTTGTTGGTCTCTTGCTCCACTGTGCCTCACACATAATAATCAAAGGAGTGGGTGGTGCAGTCTGGGGAGTTAGGTAGCCAGATGTAAGGAGTGTTGTTGTCTGACAGCCATCACTATGTTCTCCTGATTGTGTGGCATGGTGCAGAGTCCTGTTGCCAGACATAGGGTCTTCCAGCAGCCACCCACTTGACCCAGGGCAGTACTACCTCCTCAAGGCACTGTGTAGGACTGTGTTGAATCTGAGGCCCTGTGGGAAGATGAATATAGGCATAATGTCGCCATCACTAGTGATCACTCCAAACACCATGATGTTGACTGGATATATTATCCAACTTTTTCTGAATCCTCTACACTCTCCTCAAATTGACACCCAAGCATTCTGAAATGTGCGTATTGGAGCATCTGGCACAAATGCCAAGCAGTACTGCATGCTGATTCTGGCAGAATGAATTGCATCATGGAGCTCTTTTTCTCAGACAGTGCCCAACTGATCCTACTATACTGTATAGTTGACAAAAAGCAAATAATGTGCATGCATAAAATTAAAAATATAAAATGGTGGCAAGTTACCCATCCCACCCCTATATGTCTTATAATTCAATGCAACCAAGGTTTGACGCTCACCAGGGTTGATTTGTCGGGAAGGTGTCTTCTTGATGTTATCGGTCTGGGGGAGGTAATCTCAGTATAGGATACCTTCAGAAAGTGCCTGAAAAATCATACTAGAGATTGGCCCAAGCCTTGTGAGTGAAATTGGGTAGACGGAATCATAAGGGAACCAACGATGCTAAGTCAACGTAACCAAGAGTTTGGGGTGTGCCGGCCTTGTTCAGGCTGTTGATCACACCAGATAATGCACTCTCCAAAAAAACTGTAACTAAAGTCTACTCAAGTTTCAGTATAAACCACAGGTGTGCTCCGTGGGTGTTGAACAAGCACAAATGTGCCCAAGTGGACGTCTGCATTAGGGATTGGCTAGCCTCACTACTAGACAGGCATCCTTGGATGTAAGTAACCAGATAAGCCAAAAGATATGGTCATATTAGCGTAGAGACACTAACTCATCTCTTCTAGAAAGAAGAGCAGTCATTATATAAATCATAGTGTAAATACTTGATTATCAACAACAATACGCAACTTTACAACACATAATCCTTCTGTTTCATTATTCTCATCAGCAGCAACCCCATGAAACATTCTAGACCGAGATAAAAATTGCACACTCTATCCTTCTGTTGCGGGAGAGGGTCCTATCATAGTGTCACAATAATATATTTAAGTAACAGCTAGGATGATATATTCATCATTACAATTGATCCCCAATACTTATGGGATAATCTAATAATTATAAATAATTTATAAAGAAATAAGAAAACGATTTATTTTTACCTTCAGTTTTGGATTTGCACCCAGATCAATCAAAGCTTTCACCTGCTCTTTGATAATAAACTGGAAACCCTCAGAAGTTGTCCACAGGCGGCCATATTTCTCGGCTAAGAAGAAAAGATAAAGTCTATAGACAAAGTACAAAAAACCTACTTACAATCAAAACAATAAAACCACTAAGACAACACAAATGGTTACTGAGGATGAAAGGAAATGGAATAAAGGAAACATTACTCAGAAAAAAAAAACATTGCCTTTAAATTTTTTGAAGATCATAGTTGACAGGAAATCAAGAGGAATTCCTGAAAGCTTCCTTGCTTCCACATGTTCAGCATCCTTCTGTAGATCCCCACTTCTGTTGCCTTAAGTCTCTTCTTCATCAGTGAGGAGATTATCTAATATCTAGGATGTTTCCCTGTCAACTACAATCTTGGTTTTCTTAATCCAGGGTCAGTTGGTATCTATCCTACACTGTTATGTCATCATTGCACTGAATGTTATGTTAATGAATGAAGATAACCCAATCAAGAAGTAATGTGTCACTTGGTGTCAACGTAGTCTTGCTGAAATAGGTAATAAGCAGATAAGCTTGATCACTAACTCTCTACTTGTTTACTCCTAGGATTTATTGTACAAAAGTAGAAACAAGCCACACGGGCAAAATTGCAGGGGAGGCTGTTCTTCACTTCTATTGATAACTTAACTAGCCTCAGTCACTGACCCACTAATTCATACATTGTTCCTTTCACCAAAACATCTCATCTGCACAACATTGTCATACACAGACACATAATACCGCATTTACTCTAAGAATTCTCCCTTGCATGGAGTATTGCTGCCATATATGGTCTGGAGCCCCTTCTGTTTGCCTGGGGGTTCTTGATAGGCTCCAGAGGCGGATATGCAATATAACTGGCCCTGCACTGTCATCTCGTCTACAGTCACTTCCTCAGACGCACTGTCGCCTCTCTCTCTTTGTTTTTGCTGTAGTGGAACACACCTATTCTATAGTTAATAGACTCTCCCACCTATAAGTAGGAGTAGTAAGAGTAACGAGGAAGTCGCTCAGTGAGTTGGTCAGTCAGTCGATGCCAGACGACCGTTAGTTGGATATTAAAGTATCAGCCACCACAACTAGATTACTGCGTTATACCTATTATATCAAGTTCCTAACGTTTTGTACGTCGAACCTATTTTAAGACCAACTTAGTATAAATACAAGCCTCTACTGTGAAACCACTCCATGACAGTTTTACAAATACTTTCATGGCAATTGCTCTGAGGAGCTGCATTCGCTGGTTTCCAGACTTCATGAGTTCAAGCACCCAACAAGGCTGGCATCCCGCTCTCACCCCTTCACTGTCAAAACTCTTAAATGTAGCTGTCTCTTCTACTCCAGTAGCTTCATGTCTCACACCTCTCGCCTGTGGAACTCCCTTCCCTATTCCAGTTTCCCTGAGAGCTATAATCTCTAGCTATTCAAATGTAATGTCAATTGACATCTCCAATTGCCTTGATCTATCCACTATCTTTCTCCTAATCCTTTCTTCTATCACTCCTATCTGATCTTGCTCCAAATTTTCTGTAACCCCTTGCGTCCTAGTGGCTTCTCGCCTTGCTTGGAGTGAAACGCTTAAAAAAAGAATTCCTACCTAGTCCTATATATACAATCTTTGTGGAGGGCTGGGTTAATAAAATAATTCCCCAATGTTCATGATGTAAAATATATATACACAAATAAACAAAAATAGTGTTAGTAAGGGGGGGGGCGAACAGCTGTCTAAACGTGCTCAAGATGAGTTAACTGGACAAAAAACCATCCAATGGATGGTTATTGGCCCCTTTTATTTTTGTCCCCATTTTTATCTATTCCTCTTCCCCTCATCAATTAGGTGACAGGAATTGGAGTTCTCTGGTAACTGCGAGATGTCTTTCGTTTCGAGGGTGAGTTTTTTTGTGTCTAAATGTGTGAGTATCAGTATAAGCGATTGTAGAATGAGCACATGAAAAGTATTTTTTTTTTGTCCTGTTAACTCATCTTGAGCACATTTAGGCTGCCATGGTGCCCCTTACTAACACAATTTTTGTTTATTTGTATATATATATATATAAAACTTGTAAGTTAAATTCAGCAGCTTGAACCAAAAGAAAAACTTACACTAACCTAACACTCGGCTGGGATGACAAATGTTCAAATAAGTATACTAATTTTCTCAATCCTAGGTCACCTTTAGATGTCACTCTGTTGTAACCTAGGGAAGGTACTGAATAGAATAATCAAATGAAAGTTGGTAATAAACGATAATACTTAGGACACATATAAGATTCACCAGCAGTGCGTATAAAGTAGTCAACTGCTAGAAGTGAGTCAAGTGAATTCCACAATGAATCCCCAAATGCAGGATATCTACCAACTGCCCCACGCAGTCAGATATGGCCCAAGGTCGAATTTACTGTGGGGTATCACGTAGGCTCAACCAAAAATTCCCCGTAGACACCATATAAAACGGAGTTGGGTAGCTGTTTCCCCAAGATGAAACTCTGCCTTTCGACATATCTTTGTCTGGGGATCCCCTTTGCCCAGAGACACAGAGTTTGACCAGCACAGCTGGAGATGAATCTCCGACTGCAGACCAACATACAGTATTTACTACTGTATTAATGTAGATGGGGACATACCCATTATCGTCCATAATTATGCTACAACACACTCTAAATTAGAGCCTCTCAAGTGAACCAAACATAAAAAATTCAACCATCTGTCACTGAATTATGATGAAGAGAGTCACCTACTGTCCGGCCTAATTTTGACTAAGCTAGTACTTAAAGAACAAAATCAGTTAAGAAGAGGAAAACTTCTTGCCTCCATAAAACTCATTCTACTGCATCACCCAAATCATGACTCCCATAATGCCAAGTAAACAAGAACACATAGTGTTCATTCCCTTCAGTTGCAGTACAACATTGCTTCAGACAGAACTGGCTTTGAGGTCTAAAAGCTTTCCGCCCAGGATACAAACCATGTAACCTTCAATCAGTTCACACAATGGCTGTTACATTGAAAGAAGATATGCCCAAAGGACTCAACATCCCCACTGCAGCACGCACAATTTGGCATAATTGCCAGGCCTGATGATGTACAGAGCTCTTTGCTGACCCAGATGGCCTCTCATAACACCAGCTAGGTGAATGATGTCTCATAGTTATTGAGACACCTCACCTGGACGTTCAATGCCACAGAGAGTGAAACTGCTCATTTGTCAAACCCTCTGAGTGTCTTGAGCACCTCCACCCACCATATTAACACACAATATATCGCCTTAAGAGATGACAGAGAGGGCTTCCTTTATTTGTGTGAAGTCCTTCGGAGCAAGTTGACACTTGCAGTAAAAAGAGCCTACCTGCCAATTTTCTTTTTCAGCCTTAAAGTTTTTAAAGAAAAATTTATCACCAATCTTAAATGATCTAGTAAGTTGAAATTGTCAAATTTTTTCCCTGATAGCAATTTGTCAAAAATAGATTCTGTTCAAAGCTTGTTCATTAATAATGGTAATACTGCTAACAAGTGTTTGTTGACATGACAAAAATTTCCTTACCTTCAACCAAAATTTCTTTTTTCTTCTTTCTTGCATATTTATAATTACGACTAGAAAAGTCATCTATATCCATTTCAATGACATCCTGTGAATAGAAAAGAAATTTGCTTGAAAAGCATATTTTCATCCTGACACACCCAAATAAAGTAACAAACAACACGCAGAATTAAAATGGAGACAAGTCCATTTTTGTTGGAGAAAATTTATGTGAAAACAGCCTTTGGAAAGCGTATGAATCCACCTCTTTTTCTGCCCCCCCCCACCGAAATTTTATCGGCACATTTGTTTTGCCGTTAAATTTGTATTTGTTCTTTATGTATACAAGTACAAATTTAACAGTGAAACAAATGTGTTGATAAACTTTCTGTTGTTGAAAAAGACCAGACGACATGCATTGAACAGATGTCATCATTCGTTTGAAAAAGGCACCTCTAACCTACCTTGACTTAACCTCTTTTCCAAAGTAACTATTATGTTTAGACAATAGTTGTCACTGAAAAAGAATACCCTACTGCCACCTGTTAAAATGATAGGTTTTCCCCATATCCATAGAAATGAATATTATGAATGTATGTGTTTATAAAACTCAGTAAATTTCAAAATAAGTTATTCCACAATTCGCTTGAAAATGAAACAAAACTAGGGACTTTAATTTAATTCTATAATTGAATTTGAAGTTTTTAGCTTCTGTTTTTGAAACATGATAATTCCTGTGTAGCGATGGAACCATATTTTTAAATAAGTAAATTTATAATATTTATGCTCTGTATATTTGCATTGAGCACTGTTTTGTTTAAATAAAAGTAATAATAAGAACACCAGATTATATATCTTACTAATCTTTCCCTTCATTATAAGATATATATATATATATATATATGTTAAGAAATGGACAAGGTCCGACAATTTATTTATTAAAGACATTTTTATGTTTAACGTTGTTATTTATAGATACAAGTATTTAAGCAAATGCTCTGTTTATGATAAACAGTATTAAATAACATTTACGCCTGAATGTCCGAGAAATTTTCATAGAAAATATTAGTTCTTTGACAGGATTAACCTGCATCCTATCTGGAACCGTCATATTACGCTGACGTGCCTTGACCGCTCAAATACCACAAAAGAACCTTCGACAGACAATAAGTCGGTTTACTGTTTATAAACTTCAAACTTCCATGAATCTCGTACATTCATAACTGCTCTGGCGTATCGAATGTAAACAAATGGCGTCATATGTTAAGAAATGGACAAGGTCCGACAATTTATTTATTAAAGACATTTTTTATGTTTAACGTTGTTATTTATAGATACAAGTATTTAAGCAAATGCTCTGTTTATTAAACAGTATTAAATAACATTTACCGCCTGAATGTCCTAGAAATTTTCATAGAAAATATTCGTTTCTTTGACAGGATTCAACCTGCATCCTATACGGAACCGTCATATACACTGACGTGCCTTTGACCAAATAAAAGAATGTTATTTAATACTGTTTATCATAAACAGAGCATTTGCTTAAATACTTGTATCTATAAATAACGTTAAAACATAAAAAATGTCTTTAATAAATAAATTGTCGGACCTTGTCCATTTCTTAACATATGACGTTTTGTTTACATTCGACACGCCAGAGCAGTTATGAATGTACGAGATTCATGGAAGTTTGAAGTTTATAAACAGTAAATTCACCTTGTCTGCCGAAGGTTCTTTGTAATGAGAAATCAAGGCACGCCAGCGATATGACGGTTCCAGATAGGATGCAGGTTCAATCCTGTCAAAGAAACTAATATTTTCATGAAAATTTCTCAGACATTCAGGCAAATGTTGTTTAATACTATCATAAACAGAGCATTTGCTTAAATACTTGTATCTATAAATAACAACGTTAAACATAAAATGTCTTTAAAAATATATATATATATATAGATTGGTAAATACACACATACATATGCAATCATATATCTAAAATGTATAAATATACATACATACATACACATGTATAAAAAAAAATTTCAAGAGGATAGAATCCAGGTAGAACTCAATGTTCAGGATAGAGTAAGGGTATAATAAAAAGGCTTAAACACTAATATTCCATGGTCATAATTTATTCCATTGGAATTGTAAATACGATCCAATTCATCAGACCTACAAATTCAAAAAGAAAACAGAAAAAACAACTCCGGGAATAAAAAATAAAATTTAGTGAGAGTGTACATATGGGAGTGTGGGACAAATGTTAGAGTAAATGAAAGCTATAGGGAGGGGTAACAGATGAGAGAAGAACAGGAAGGTCTAAAGATGAAGTGGGGATTAAAATTTAAGAGAGAGAAGTTTTAAAGAAGGGAGTCAAAGACGGTTTAAGTGAGAGAAATATGAATATTCTCGGGTGTCTAATACATTAAAGATACACCAGAAAAGAGTATATATTTTGTGGTGACATACACACACAATAGACGATATAATATATGGATATATATGAAATAAATTATGACCATGGAATATTAGTGTTTAAGCCTTTTTATTATATATGTATATATATATATATATATATATATATATATATATATATATATATTGTGTATTTAGGCAGCATCTTTTCATTCATACACGTTTCATTAAATAATATAGACAAGTGTTGTTTATTTATTTTATGTAAATTCTTTCGAGTGTTTTCTGCAGGTTTTCTAACACACCTTGCATGTTATTTCTAGCTTAGGACTGATCATAATTTGTGAAAGATCTACCAGTATGGCTTCTTGTGGCTAGCAAGTTCTGCATTGGAGAGACATACTCTGGCATATTCATCACACATAAATTGACGGATTGATGAATCAATGATTTCCTCTTTCCTTGATGCATGTTTATTTGCCCAAACTGCATGTTCATGGAAGTACCTTCATGAATAGTACACCTCCACTTATTTCAATCACAAGCGGCTGTTACTCAAGATCTTCTATAAGGCATGCTGCAAGAAACTCTTTTTAAAAAAAGTCCTTCAAGTAATTCCTTGGTTTACGCTGAGGTTGAGAGTTATCAAGTATTTTCTTGGATATTCTGCTGTTGTCAAGAAGAATGACATAGTCAGTGAAGCCTGTGGCAATGAATGTGCACTTTCATTACATTGACTTTTTTTGAGGACCACAAATACTAATGGTTTGATATAAGGTGAATCCTAGACAGATTGTGATATGACCACTCAGGGTTCCCACTCTTTTTAGGAAATCATTTTCCAGAACATTTTCTAAATTTTCCAGGACAGCACTTGTTCATGGAGGTTTCGTAATCTACCATTACGTCTAATGTTGACACATTTCAGTCAGTTTGTTTGTTTGTCTGTTTGTTTGTTTGGGTTTTTATGGCATATCAACCACTGTGGGTTATTTAATGCCAAATCCAGTTTATATGAATTTTAAATGCCTATTTTGTATAGAATATTTTTAGCAACCTAGAGCTTATTTGCTTGCACACTGCAAAGTAATCCTAGGTATTTTGTTTAAGTCAAGAATTTCTATTTGATAAGGGCAATTTATTTGCAAAATGGTAATTTGTTTGTTTGTTTGAGTTTTATGGCATATCAACCACTGTGGGTTATTTAATGCCAAATCTAGTTTATATATTTATATATATATTTATATATATATATATATATATATATATATATATATATATATATGCCAAATATATGAATTTTAAATACCTATTTTGTATGGAACATTTTCTAGCAAGCTAGAGCTTATTTGCTTGTACACTGCAAAATAATCCTAGGTATTTTTGTTTAAGTCAAGAATTTCCATTTGATAAGGACAATTTATTTGCAAAATGGTAAAAGGGTAGGATATGTTGTTTATACATCAGTCTATATCTTTGATAAGAGACCAATTCTTTTTAGAAAATCCAATATATATTTTGGTTCAGTTTTAGTCACCCCCCCACGAGGGCATCATGTGGCACAAGGCCGACATTTCAGTCAGTTATGTACCAATCATGATACATACTTAAGCAATCATGTATCTTTCAATTATTCATGATGAAAATGTGAATATTACTGATGAAGTCAAACCTAAGGAAACAAATTTTTTTCATTGAATTTGTTTTTTTTTGAGAAAAGCTAAATGAAAAATGAACTTACCTGAGATTGTGTCTGACAGGTTGTGCAATAATACAAACCTGAGATACATTCATAATCTGTATCTCCACAAACAGGACAGGCAGACATAGCTTAAAAATAAAGAGGAAATAAATTATTTTTTAAATAATTAAAAATTAATAAATCTAGTCATATTCAGTTACTCAAATAAAAAAAAACAAAATTTTATTTTCTTTATTGATGTTTTACCTTTACATTTGAAAAATGGCAGGAAAATTGAAATCGCCAAAGATCATCTCATCTATGTTAAGATAATACATTCAAAGCTAAACGAAAAAATGTCAAAAATTTTAGTAAGAAATTTATGCACAATCAAATATGAACATAGAGAAAATTTGCTATGAACCTTACCAAAAATAATTCAATAAAACTAAAAAAAATAATTTTTTCTGAGAGATCATGCTTGCACAATTTAATTTTAAAACATGATTTTCTTTTAAATAGAAAAAAAATCTACATTTAATATTTTTTTTAAATTTTTCAGTGCAATTTTGAAATTCATCTGGTTGCTGTTTGTAATAAATATTTTAAATTGCTGACTTTCCATCTGATTTACAGGCAAAGAAAAAAAAAAGTTAAATAAAAATTTAATTTCCACAGGAAAAAAAAAATAAAAAGAATGATGTCTAAAGCATAAGCAAACAAGTCCATAAGCAATTTAAAGACAACAAATAAAAAGATAAAAAAGGTGTCTGCAAGATAGAAAATTAGAATAAAAATGGTTACTTACTTTTTTAAAAAAATAAAAACTAAAGTAATATGCAATGATTTTTTTCTTTCACAAGCACTATTTACTTGTGTATTATATTTTTTCTTTAGAGTTGACTGTTCAAATGTCCATAAAGAAAATGAATAAAGTATTTGAGTTCTTTCTGAGAAAAAAAAAAAAATTTCCAATTTTTTCTCCAGATAGCTGAAGACTAAAAGGCGTTCAAACTTCTTCTTTACTGAAGGTAATTCTCTTTGCAATATTCAGTAACCCTGTGGAGATTGGCCTAATTTACTAGTGATGTTGTCTTCTCTCTGGTGTCTCCTTCACTTTCAATTGAACCAGCTTGGAGGTAACCATCTTGTCTGTACTTCTCATTTAGACACAGGATATTTTCAATGTTGTTTCAAAAGGATAAACATATCTGTAACTTTGTTCTTTGTGAAAATTCAGGCATCTATAGCTAAGTTTAAAATCTTGAGTTGATGTCAGCAACATATGCCAACTTCAAGGAGTGAAAAACTTCTTCAAATCAACTTCTCATAAAATATGGAGAAGCTACAAAATAAGCAGCAACATTTATATTTAGTCTTAAACTAAATATATTCAAAATATAAAAATTTCTTCTTATTACCACTTAATGGTATAAATAATAAAATGCTTTTTTAGCTCAGAACTTGTCTCAAGTTCTTGAAAAAATTTCTTCTATTTCAAAATAAAAAAATATATGTTGTTCAAAACGAGTGAGAATCATCTTGGACACCCAACTCCCATGACCCCCAATCCTTTCTGTCTAAAATTACGTGTATTTCCCCAGATACCCAAGGGACACCTGAACAGTCAAAACAAACAGTAACATTCAAATTTAACCAATCAGAGGATGACATGACCAGATAATAACAGCCAATAACCATTACTAAAACTAAAATTCTTTTATAAAATAAAAAAAAAAAAACATATTCACATTTTAAAAAAGAGACTGTTAGGGATGTGCAGAATAAACTAAGGAATTTGTTGTAGCAACGTGATAAATCAGAAGGAATTTTTTATGTCAGGTTGCGTGAACTTTTCTGCATCCACAACAAATAAACAATTTCGATATAAACAAGACAAAAACATGCATGCAATTCAAAACCAATAAATGCATTTATATGCAAATAAGATAATATGTACAGAATATTTTGAAGGTGTTATTGTGTTGGTATGTTCGTAATATTTGAAGTTTTTTGTATGTCCTTTTTTATGTCTTGTGTATCTGTGTTACAGTCTTTTTAGGAAATTGTAATTAGTATTTAGAATGTCGATATTATGTTTTTAGAATTGAGTCATTACAAAGTAGTCTACCTTTGACTGCATATGTTGAGTTCGTTCGATAATGTTATTTACTTAGAACAGTAGTGAGTGTTAATTCACTTTAGATAAGTCGTTCGGATAGAAGTTTCGGTGTTTACAGAGTGTTCTTC
Organism: Acanthosepion pharaonis; assembly: GCA_903632075.3. Lineage (NCBI taxonomy): Eukaryota > Metazoa > Mollusca > Cephalopoda > Sepiida > Sepiidae > Acanthosepion > Acanthosepion pharaonis. The sequence goes on along the minus strand of CAHIKZ030004961.1, from coordinate 1,100,510 downwards.
GGTTTGGGCTTGCGAGTGAGTCAGTTGTGATTTTAGTTTGCACGGGAAGATTATAGTTGCAAGTGACGTGGATTATGTTAGCATATCTCTGTGTTCATTTGACTGACTGATTTATCGTAGATGGTCAAAGAGAATGTATAGTTTGAGATTCTTGAATGACAAAGAAGTTTGTAGAAAATATTGAACGGGAAAGATTTGTCGTCTCGATTCGTGAGACGGTAAATTGTAGTTGTCACATTTTTAAGCTTAAGTAAGCGGTTGAAAAATGGTCTGTTGCTGATCTGCCCAGGTCTGCATCTCTGTCTGCTTCTGCCAGTCACATATGCTTTGGGTTATTTTTTAAGAGGTCATAATCGCGTGGGTGGATCCAGGGCGATTTTACGCCAAAACTTCGAAGTGCATCGCTAGATTTACAAATGAAAGTTGGAATAGTGCATTACTCAAAGAAGGTAAGATTGGGCTAATGGACGAGCCCAATAAAACCCTAATTTACTCAATTTCTTAAAAATAAATTATCAATCTGTTTTCAACATATTTTTCTTAAATTAATTTCTTAAAGTAAGTTTTTTCTTTTAATCGAAAAATATGAAGTTCAATTAATAATACCACTCTTGTGCGTGAAATTTTTTTTTGAAAATTTTAATTTTTTAGCAACTGTTAGAATTTTTGGTAAATTTGCTTTTTAACACCCACGCTAAATATCTTTTAAAATGTTCCCAAATCGTCATAAATCCGTGTAAATGTACATGCTGAACTCGAATTAATAATTAAATTATGAAGAAACCTACCGTTTTGGATTTATCGACAATAAAATTTCGAACTCAGTCGCGTTCAGCTGTCGGCCATTACTAGCCTTGTTGAACTACATTCAACGCGGAACATTTTAGCGCGCGGAGGTTTAATTAAGAGCCGTTTTACTGCTCTTAACAGAATTTACTCGTTTAAAATTACTCCGCATTTAAGTTATGCCGTAAAGCGATGACAAGTGATGTTTTTTTTATATAGTAAATTAAATTTACATTAAAAATAAAACAAATAATAATTAATGCGCAAAGTTTGCACGAACTTCGAAAAGATGATTATTTACAAAATAAAAAGAAATACTCCTTCCTAGCATTTTTTTTATTTTAAATAAAAAAACACGCTCTTTCCAAAGTTTGCACATTAATTATCATTTCCTTTCTAGCAATTTTTAAAAAATTTTTTAATTTTATTTTGAAGATAATCATGCTCTTTACAAAAACAAACATTATTTTCTTTATGTTGTAGACAAAAAAAATAAGCATCAGGCTTACAAAATCCAGTTAATTAATCCCTAAATTTATTAACTGACTTTGAACGCAAAAGACAAATAGTGGAATTTTAAGAAACTTTTTTTTTTTTTTTTTTTACATTAGCGATGCGGTTCGATGAGTGACGAGCGAACGTTCCAATGTTTTTAAAATACCGAAAAATTATTTAGATACGAAAATTAATTTTTCTCTTAATACGGATTTACTAGGATTAGTATTATTTCAAATAAAAACTAAAATTTAAGTTCAAAGAATGCATAATGCGTTTTTTTTTTTTTTCACTAGAAATTCGGTGGCGGTAAAAACAGTGAACTTTCTTCTTTTTTTTTTTTAAACATTTTAACGAACCCAGCATAGAATCAATGTTAAAAAAAAAATCCATTTTCGTAATGAACTTTCTATCTGTTATTTTGATAAAGAGAGTCATCCTTTATATTTTTTCCGTAGACACAAAAAATTGTTTCCACGTGGTAAACGAGTGCTTCGTTTTTTGTTTTGTTTTTTTGTAGCACTTGTTTCATGAAGATTATAGTTTATAATAAAATTCACTAAGACAGATTAAAATGAAAAAAGCAGTCTTTTGTCGGAATTAAATAAAAACAAATGTTTTAAAATAACTATAAGATACTAATTTTAAAAAATAAACAAAATACTAACCTTATAAATTTAATACAACAACGATAAACGGTGTTCCCGAAGAGCATAACTACAAATTAGAGACTTCAAGGGAGATAATAAGTTTATATAGTGCTTTTGTTTTTGCTTTGATTTTAATTTCTTGCATTTTGTATTTTGTGTGTTTCTTGATGTTTTTGCTTTTTGTTATTATTATTTTAATTATTTTTAAATATTTATTTATTAATATCTTGTCTCTTTTATATTTTTATCTTGTTTATTTATTATTTTTAATTATTTATTTATTTATTTATTATTATTATATTAAAACTTTTTCTTCTTTTATTTACTTATCATTTTTTAGGACGTGGCCGATCATGGCTGTCCACAGTTTTAAAGAATTTTTCACGATAAATGTTTTTCGATGCAAAATAAAAGTTGTTTTTTTTTTTTTTTTTTTTACCTGTGGGAGCAATGGGAGAAGAAAGTATGCTTTCTCTCTCATCCCGAATCAACTAAGGTGTATAAAATGTAAGACTCTTCTGAAATGGTGGACTCAGTATGTGAGTCCACGTGAATAAATATAAGAAACAACATGAACCAATACATGTACAAACAAATGATAATGTATTAACAAAAACGATGATGTGATGTGCGTAACAAAAGAATGTGGAAACCTTTTTTGTGTGAGTAAAAGGTGTGAAAAATTGAACATCTTTATAGGGCTTGATGTGGGGTTGGATTAAGTGAATTTAGTGAATCCACAGTTTATTCACACCTATGTAAGAAGTCCAGTCTTTGGCGTTAGTTTTTTGATTTTGATTTTTCATGTCTATGAACTATTAATGAAACAAAATTAAATATAAGTGAACCTAGTTTTTATCATAGGCCTAGCTTTAATACGGATATAAAATCGTTACTTTTCATAAGTTATAAAATAGATAGATAAATAAATTGAAATAACTCCAATGCTTTATGGATATCACATGCATTCCAATTTTTCCGGAAATATCGAACGGAAATTTAAAAGAAAATTGAAAATTAACATATATTTTCTTAAGTGCATTAACTTTATTTAAAGTCCAAAAATGGGCATTTTTTCAATTTTTCAATGTACAAGTTTTCACGATAGTAAAACAATGCAATGTTTTATTTATTTATTTTTGATTAGATATTTGAATAGACCAAGAATTAAAAGTATGATAATGTAGCGTAAGTACCAAATATAGCGTCGGGTCGATTCACTAAATGTAGCAGGAACACCAAATATATAGGTACTACTACTATTTATATTAATGATTCTTTCACGTACAGGATTCAAGAAACAATAACAACAACTCCAATTTGTTAACCAACAAATATATATTGAATAAAATACAACAACAAGCATGAAATAAAATTGTATTCACAATGTAGATTAAAGAGAAGGAAGTTATTTCCCTTTGTCTGTAGATTGATTGCAGTCAACTGTTTGAAGAAAGTTCTCTTGTGAGATAAATGTTCCGAAATAATCGTTAGAGCAAAGTTTGCATGTGAAGAATGAATAACACCAAGAATACAACTGCTTGAAATGTGTTGTGAATAAACTGGTTTGAATCAACAAAGTTCTGGTTGATTGTGCTTGGCGAAAGTTACAGAGAGAAAATGTAAGTTTGTAGTTACGAAATTCTGTATCTGTGTGTGCGTTAGAGTGTGATGAGCAAGATCGTGGATTTGTGTTGACAGCTGGGATCTTAATGGATCTTACTAACGACTTGCGAAAAGTCGCCCTATTAAAGGAAAAAAGGTAGGCTCTCACGGGAAAACTTGATCTTATATTAAAAATATGTGATTGGTTAGAAATTAACCAATCACTACACACGTACTAAACAGAATAGGTAGGTATGCTCAGAACCAAAACATTCAACGGAACGACTGCGATGGCTAAATTGTCCTATACAAAGGTAGTAGTAATTTATTAGCCAATCGCAGGCGAATAAAATTACTTGGAGTGTATGTGAGTGTGAAAAAGATAGCAACCGCTATACTAACATTTATTTCGGTTTTTAAAAGAGAAATTAATTTTGTCGAACTTTTAATTCTTAGTCTACTCCTCTGCTAATAACTTCAACTATGTAAAACAAAATAATTTTAAAAGACATTGCATTCTTTTACATTGTTAAAAGAAAAATGAACCGTGTTTCTGTTAATGTGGCATTTAATTCATGACTCCTCACTTGTTAGAATTGAAATAAATATTTAAAAAACTGATAAATTATGAATTAAAAGTACAATGTGCTTTTTTTGTTTTTTTCTTTTTAAATAGAACAGAGAGTATATAAACAATAACAAGTTATCTTTCTTTTAATATCGTAAATGTTTTTAAAATTTTCCCGATTTAGAAAAAAAAAAGAAGTGTAAATGCTGCTTTGTATACTATGTTGAAGAGATTAATGTGGCTGCGTGTTGAAGAGCATTTAACATTTATACATTATTGAATCAAGGAAAAACAATGAGAAAACGATTTTGTTTCAATGATAAAATATAAATAAAAATCAACAAATACAAAACAATTTTGTAATGTGTGAATATTTAGAAAAAGAAAGTAGTTTCCCTTTATCTGTTAGCTTGAATAAGATAAAATATAATTAAGAATGTTTCTTGAATAGAATGTTCAAAGTTCTATGTTGAAATAGAATTTTGCATTCAAAAAAGCATACAGTTAATTCAGTTGTGTGTTATTTGTATAAATAACAGAATGTTGGTTTGTAACTTGGCTTGTTCACAAAAAACGAATGATGAAATGTAATTCAAGTTCTGTGTCTTTGTGTGCATTGGGAGTAGAATCAATAATCTGTGTAGACGCGTGTGAGTTGCTGGATTCTACTGTCTATTTTTGGAACAAAACACTGCTTTTATAACTATTGGTAGGCTCCAGGAAACAAAACGGGAAAATTGAGCGAAAACAGAAAATATATGATTGGATGAAAAATTGACCAATCGGTGATTTCTAACAAGAGCATGTTTGTGAAATTCACGGGTGAAAAATTCAGTGTGGTGACTGAGATTAGTAAATTGTTCTATGGTAAACAGTATTTATTAATTAACCAATCACAGTTGAGAAAACTGTAGGCGTGGCAAAAATAGTAGTAGTCACTACAGAAGTAATGTTTTTTACGTACCTCCAATTTTATTTTAAAAAAATAAATAAACAAACACAATTGTACTTTTATTTCATAATTTATCAGTGAGGAGTTATAAATACCACGCTAACAGAAACACGGAAAACCTGGCATCATACGGGCATTAGATTCCATTAGAAAAATGGATACAAAATTGATGGGTGTACGAATAATTACGTCGTTGACTATATATATATATATATATATATATATATATATATATATATATATATATATATAAAAGAAAGAACAGTAAGATATATAATCCGGTGTTCTTATAGATATTTTTATTTTTACAAAATAGTGCTCAATGTAAATTTACAGAGCATTAATATTATAATGAATTGATTTAAAATATGAGTTTTCGCTACACAGTTCTAACCATGTTTCAAAAATGGAAGCTAAATGCCCCAAATTTAATTCGCTTGAGGATGAAATGGAACTAATGTCTTTAATTTAATTACAAAATTAAATTCGGGGCTTTTACCTTCCATTTTTGAAACATGGTTAGAACTGTGTAGCAAAAAAAAACATATTTTAAATAAATCAATTTATAATATATATATATATATATATATATATATATATATATATATATACTTTAAGGGGTTAACGTGCATTGTAATACCGTATTCCTTCTGGGGAGGGGTGACAAACTTGAGGGCTGATCCGAGGTACGCCACTGTATATCATTTTATCTAATTAGACCAGAAGAAACAGTGTTTGATTAAAGTTGAAATGGAGTTCTATTTTCGTTTTTGTCGGAAAAAAAAGATTTTTTGATGTCTGTCGGTTGAGGTCAAGTCGAACGTGTAGCGGTATTGACGGCCTAAATCAACCCGTACATTTTTTTTACTTTACGAAATGTGTAAAGCAAACGTAAAAGCAACAAGAGAAACAACAAGAAGGAACACAAAACGGTTTTATAACAGTAACACACAAAGAATATCTATATTTATGTCTGTAATGATATAAAAGCATATGGGTTACTTCCCTTTGACAAGCATATGGGTAACTTCCCTTTGACTGGAATTAAAGTTTTTACTAATGAAATATTTTTTATCTGAGCTCATAAGAAGTTGAATGAATTTGCCTCTCAAAATGTTCACTGTGTGAATGTGTTTGGCAAAATAGAACTTTGAATATTATCATTTTGCTGGTTACTCTTCTGCCAGGATGTGATAAACCATGAAAGTGGTTGAAAATTTTCTTACGTAACGATGGGGGTATATAAGGTGGAAGGTGACCTTTTTCATGTTACATTAAAGTCGAATGTCCGAAAGGAAACGTTCAAGTTGCAGTGAAATATCTTCCTTGACTTGCAAATGTGTAATGTCTTTCTTTTGTTCATCGGTGATATTCTCGCAGCTTAAACTTTCCCTATTTATTGAGCATATAGAAGTACAGGGAAGTGTGACTGCAACAATATTTTCTTCACCTTTTATATATTGTATGTCCGAAGTAATGGATAGAGGCTCGGACTGAGGAATCGGAGAGCCGAGTTCGAATTCCAGTTGAATCCATTACATTCACTTACGTGCTAATACCCTTGGGAAAGTTATGAATTCTCTTCTTCTCCAGCCAACTATGAGTAAATAGGATCAGGACCGATAGCCTTGGATGGCAACTGGTCTACCGCAGAAAGAAATGGCAAACTACTACGGGAAAAATCTGCCTCGTCAGTCATGTATCACGCATGGCACATAACTTATGTCCGAAGTAACTTGTAAAAGATGTCCAGATGTCGAAATATGATGAATATTTGTGGGGCTTGCTGTAGATAAGTGGTTTTGGTTTGGTTTGTTTTACGGCATATCAACCTCAATGGGTTATTTAATGCCGACAATTTTTATTGTTGGTAATTTTTTTTTTTAAATATATTTCTGGTAGTATTTTTTCCCTTCAAAAATCTTTCTCGTAATATATTTAAAAAAAAAAAAAATGTATCGCTGGTAATTTTTTTTTTCAAAAATGTATTTCTGGTAATATATATATTTTTTTCAAAAATGTATTGATGGTAATAATTTTTTTACAAAGTATTTCTGATATTAAAACCTATTTTTACACTTTCATAGTGTTTTAACCCCAGTTTGGGGATTAACTATTTGCCCATAGCTTGGACACTAGCAGATGCTACCACACCGGGTCAGGGTGGACCAGGGAATACCAGGGAATCAAGAGGTGGTTCCACGCTCCTCAAAACCACCTGATAAGAGGCCTTGTTGTTGGATGTAGTTTATTGTCATACTCAGGACGGAGATGAGTGGCTTATGGTCTGTGAATTCGTGTCCTCCTTGTAAAATAGGCACAGGCAGTTTTTGGAGTCTCTGCGTGTAGAAGTCGCCCATTATTTAATAAGACCTACCATTTCTACTCTACACCTCTAAAATATAAGAGACATGTCGGATAGCTAAATAGATAAGTGAGAATTTCTCTTGAAAATGTATTGTATTTGATCTGTGAGGAATTCAGAGAGAAAAAAATATAGGTTTGTTTTCTCCGTTAATATTTTGCTGTAAAACGGCAACAAAAACATTGGATGAAGCCCATCTATTGTTAAAGTAGCGTATTCTCATCATCACTTAGGATTTCTTTGCATCGTGAAAAAACGTCTAAAGCAGGACCTTGAAGTAAAACTTTTGCATTCGCTTTCTGAGTCCTTTTTAATGTTTGTCAATAGCAAAAATCTTCGATAGTAATTTATCATGCCAATAAACCTTCGGAAGTTGACGAGTTGGTGCTACTTGTGGGACATTTCTATAGCAGTTGTCTTGTCAAGTAGAGGTGAAATTCCTCATTTATTTATTTTTGTTATGGTCCAGGTTAGGACCAAGGAAGAACAACATGAACACAAGAGTAGAAATAACGAAGGTATATTACACGAAATAATAATACAAGATGTGGAAGGTGTTAGTATGACTGTCAGTCTGGTTTGGAGTGAACTACTATCGGCTCAACTCGATTCAATATTTACCGCCGAAGGGCAGAGTCTCGTTCGGGTTCCTTTCTGCTCAGAGGCAGAGAGTTCGACCGTGAAGCCGAGAAGCTCGGCTTGATTCGGTATCTAGCCACCCCCACGAGGGTTGCATGTGGCACAAGACCGAGTTTTACGTGGGTTTTCCGAGCCCGTAGGCTCGTCCAAAAAATGCCCGTAGAAACTGTAAAAACAGAATTGGGTTGGTCAACCTCCCCCAACGAGGCTCTACCCTTCGGCGGAGCCTGGTCCGGGTTCCTCTCTGCTCAGAGGCAGACAGACCGACCGTCAAGCCGAAACGGCTCGACTCGATTCGATATTTACTTGCCCGCCACCCACGAGGCAAAGATGCGGCATAAGGCCGAGTTTTTCGTTGGTTTTCCGAGCCCATAGGCTCGGCCAAAAAATGCCCGTAGAAACTGTAAAAAGAGAATCGGGTTGGTCAACCTCCCCGAACGAGATTCTGCCCTTCGGCGGAGCCTCGTCCGCGTTCATCTCGGCTCAGAGGCAGAGAGTCCGACCAATCCGAAAAGGCTCGACACGATTCGGTATCTAGCCATCCCCCACGAGGGCTGCATCTGGCACAAGGCCGAGTTTAACGTATTAAATGCTGCAGGCGTTCAAAAACAAGTTGAAGATGCTTCAGATGTTCGTCCATATTTTTGCTTGCTATTAATACGTCGTCCATGTATGCAAATGTGAAAGATAAACCACTTAACACTGCGTTTTTTAAGCCAAACTGAATCCTGGTGAATTTGAATGAACCAAAAGGGGTAGTGATAACAATCTTGGGTATATCGCTTTTTTCGACAGAGATTTGGTAGTAGGCATTGATTAAATCAAGTCTGGTTAAAATGTGCATACCCAGTAATCGCATCGCGAAAATCGCGTATATGAGGGATAGGATAGCAATCTCGAACTGCTGATGCATTTAGTCATCAGAAATCGATACACGGACGCCAAGCAGAAGAATCTGTTTTCCGTACTATGTACAACGGTGATAACCATTGGCTCTTGGAGAGTGGAGTTCATAAATGAAGCATGCAATGAAATTCTTCGGTTTCAATCTTGTATTTAGCCAGGGCTGAGTCTTCGCCGGGTAGAATGGGTCGGTTTACATATCATTTGAAATTGGTTTTTAGCGGCCGCAATTTTCAATGGATTTGCACCAAAATTTGCATGCACATGCTCCAAGTTAGCGGGAAGGCCAAGACCGACCTTGCATTTCCCAACTCCCATCAATTTTCTACTGGCCAGAGTGAGAGCCTATATCTGGCTGCCACGAATAGGCAGGAAGATTCTATTGGCCAGTGTGAGAGCCAACAGCTGACTGACACGAATGTTAACTAGCATGCAAAACAAAATCGATAGCTGCATTCGTCACAAGTGGGAAAAATGTAAATCTGCATAGCACTTTACTCCAATTGGCACATTCGCTTGCTTAAACTCAACGTTCATTCTGATTCCGCAGAACTGTGTTGGGTGTGAAAAAATATTTGTTGCTAACATTGTTTTTTATTCGGTTTTTCCAGTTACGAGTCCTTTTTTAAAGCTGATCGTTTTGTGTTCATTTTGTTTAGTTCTTTTTTCATAACAGATTTAATGTTTAGTATAGAGCTTAGAAAAAATTCGCAGTGTGAGATAGGCAAGAAGTAAGGCATGTAGCAACATCAGCACGGCAAAGGGCACTCCTTTAAAGGCAAGGAAGGGCAAAAATATTTTAAGTCAAGTGATAGCGATTTCTGTATGTCGTACCATTTTTAATCAAGCACGGCCAACGCCGGGCCATGCTGCTAGTATTTATTTATTTGCTTATTTACACTTTTTAATTAACTATTATTTTTAAATATTTCGTAACTAATTTTTATAGTTTCCTGTCCTTTGTAGTTCTAAGTAACCTTTTTCCCTTTTATAAAAGATATTTTTATTACTTAAAAAACAAGTTGGTCTTAAATAAATGTTTAATCGTCTAGGTTGTTTTTTTGTACACGTTCTTTTGAAAGAAGTGTATTTATAAGAAAGCGAGTTGCTTTGTGGCAACTGGTTCCATGTGTTAATTTTTTGGATTTAGTGATTAAACAGCCAAAATTGTTTGTGACTTGTTAAGGATTCTTTTTAAATTTATAGAAAAATATATTTTCATATTTACTGGTCAATGTCCTTATGAAAACCCGGATGGAAGCTTTTGTGATCCTCTTTTGTGATTAAAAAGAACTTCGGCTAACTGACAAGTCAAGAAGGCATTTTTAGCATCAAGCAGAAAGCATCTAGACATCAAGGCATTCAGACGAGAAAGTTACAAACCAGCTGCTGAAAGCCGAAGGAATTTTAACGTTCAAAAGTGAAAATTCACCTGCGGTTGGAAGAACAAATAACGAAAAAAGAATTAAAGAAATGTCCCCAAAAGCTTCAGTGAAGCACAAACAATGTGAATATTAAAAAAAAAGAAAAGAAAAAAAAGACCTTTAAAAAATTGCTGTATGTCCCAGAGACGGTCATGGAATAAGTAAAATTATTATTATTTTTTTGTTTCTAATTCTTTTTCAAAAATGTGGTTGTACCTTTGTTTTTCTGCCTTCCTGAATGTGCTTTCTATTTTTGTCTTTTTTCAAAATCGTAACCCTTTTTTTTCATTTTTGATAGTGTTATGGTCCGGTTCCTTGTACCACGATGATAGTCCAAGGTAGAACCAATAAAGAAGAACTCGAAGGCGGATATGGAATAACACAGATATATTACAAACAGGAATATATACAGAGAGGTAGAAAAAGTGTTAGTACGAACAATCAGGTTTAGTAGTAATTGTCTGAACACGACTCTGTTTCGGTCTGCCTCTGACTCGACTGACTGACTCGCTCGCTCTGACTGACTGACAGACTCCTGACTGACTTCAGACTGAACAGCATTTAGTCACCCCACCCCACGAGGGCATAATGTGGCACAAGGCCGGTTTAATGTGAGTTCTCCGAGCCCGTGGGCTCGGCAAAAATATGCCCTTTGAACCCGTATAAACGGGTTCAGGGTCGGTTTACCTCCCCGAAAGAGACTCCGCCCTTCGGCGTAGCCTCGTTCGGGTTTATCCCCGCCCGAAGGCAGAGAGTTCAACCGATCAGCCGGTCAGCCGGTCAGCCGGTCGTCCGATTTCAGACTCCCTGCTTCCTCTTGAGGCGCAGTATTTATTACGTATGGAATAGTCCATTATGTTACTATGGGTAAGGTCCCATAACAGATTGTAACCCTTTTTTGTAACATATCAGATTGTTATCCTGCCTTAATAGGCACACAAAAAGAAATTTTTGTGCAAATTTTGTATTTGTTCCCGTTTTTTTTTTTTTTTTCTCTGTACTGTAATAAATATCTTTACTTTAAGTTTTTCCGCAGTGGTTGAGTCTTATTATTTGTGCCTATTTCAACTTTAGGGATAAGAGATGCACGTGTTCATTTTTTTCAGTTCTGTTCCTACTAACTAGTGTTTTGTGTTTGGCACAAGAATTTAGGATTTAGTAGGGAGTTAATTTTTTATACTTTACTACCCGTTCTCTCTACCATTTACATAAATTCGCCCTGTAGTTTATTCGCTGTTCCCCTCCCTCGCCGCTAACCTTCAGTATCCTCCGAGTGTTAAATCCTACAAGCCTACCTTACTAATTAGATGTCCCGGAAATTCTGTTTCATTTGGGTTCTAAGTATGTGTCCTTTTATGCTGGTGGCGTGGGTAATAGACAGTAGCACGGAATGTGAAATCAGAGAGCCGAGTTCAAATTCCAGCCGAGGTTGTTACATTCACTCAGGCGCAGATACTCTTGGAAATGGTATGAACCAAACTCTCCCTCTTAAATAGTAGTGCATGACTAGGTTTTATAGCCTCTAGTTGGGAACCATTCTAGAGAAGTTGGTTAGATATAATCACCCCATCTCCCAGCAGCCTGGGCCACTCGTGGGGATGCGTCGACCAATAAAAACGCACAATGACTGAAATTCTTCAGTCGTGTGTGTTATGCATTGCGCCGGAAGTAGACAAAAACGTTTCTTATCATCATTTCTTTCTTTCCTTCCTTTTTTCCTTAACACTTCTTCGTTGCTCACATGTTCCCTCCATGGTATGCTTAGCAACCTTCTGTAGACCTACATCTTTGTCGTTTCAAGTTTCCTCTTTATCTGTGATAAAATTGTCCAGTGTTCACAGCCATATAGAAGGACAGATATTACATAATAGCTCAGCACTCTTTTCTTTGTTTCTAACGAAATTTCCATTTACAATACCTATTTCTTTTTTTTTTTTTTTGTATAAAATATAAGAATTTTTTTTCAAGGTGGAGAATGTGAGAAGAGAGAAAGCCCATTTTCTTATCCCGAATATTAAAAAGGTGCAAACAGTAACAAACTAGATTTGAAGTTATCTCGTGAAACTTGAAAGGTGCAAACAATTATTAAACAAACAAAACAATATAACACAGTACAAATTTTACAAAAATGTCTTGCACGAAAATTTCCTTTCAAATGCTTTATTAAGGGCAAAGCAAGATATAAAAAATATAGAAACAATTGTCTCTAAAAAAAATTCACTATACAAATTCTCTCCAAATCATGAAAGAAAAGAAAACTTTGAGAAGGTGATAAAAAACCGTTGAAATTAAGAAATTACTGTTAGAAAAAAAGACGTGCACCCACTTAATAAACAAACAAAAAAACAAACAAACAAACAAACAAAAAACACTACGTGTATTTCCCTCAAGATTCTCGGGGAGGTTTTAACAATATTTTTATCAATAACCTTCTGTTTTATTTTTGCTTAGGTCCCACGTGACTCATTTAACGATCTTTTTGCAATGTTGTTTGGTTCTTTTTCTGATTTTGTTTTCCCGCGAGAGCCTCCGGAAATTTTTATGCTATTGTGAAATATATTTTGTCAGCGTAGTTTTTAAGAATGCCAATATTTTTCTGTCTTTTGATCTGCTGGGAACTTTCACACATGGAAGTCTAAAAACTTTTCCGCAAAATATCCGGCTTTGCCTCTGTGTGATGCATCACACCTTCTGCCGCAGCGAGCTGGCTTCTTCCCGTCGACCTTCTTACGCTATCCGCTGACTCGTGTTCTTAAATACTCTCGAAAGTGGCTCAACGGCCCTCGATTTTTAATTTACGAGGGCGAAAGCTACACTTTTCATTGGACAAAAAATATGAGGGTCATATATCTTTTTCAAAATTTGAAAAATTTATCCCCAACACGACAGTTATTTCTGGTGGTCCTTTTTAGGGTAAATTCTAAATAAAAAACGACTTTTACAGACAATAAAACTTTTTAATAAACCGTTTGGCTCTCTTTTAATACATTTCTCCCAAAAAGTAAATTTATAAGATAAACTCAGTCTATTTAACATCTATTTGCTTACACTTTTTAATTAATTATTATTTTTAGTTATTTTATACTACTAATAGCATTGTTTAATTAGTCAGTTAGGTACCATGCGTGATACACGCTTAGGCGATCATATATCTTTCGATACATGACTGACGAGGCAGATTTTTTTCCCGCAGTAGGTTGCCATTTCTTTCTGCGGTAGACCAGTTGCCATCCAAGGCTATAGAACCCGGTCTGTCCTGCTAACTACCCATATCTAGGCGGGGAGATGAAGAGGATTCATACCTTTCCCAAAGGGTATTAGCACGTAATTGAATGTAATGGATTGGACTGGAATCGAACTCGGCTCTCCGATTCCTCAATCGAACTGCCTCCTCGAATTGTTTAATAATATCTCTTAATACTTTGCTTAGATTGTAGAAGCCATCTTTCACTATTCCTAAGCACCTTCGGTTTTCGTTGTCAAACTCTCCATCGTATGTTATGACACTATTAAGATAGTTAAATTCTCTATCTGTTTGATTCTGACGTCTACAAATCGTAACTCGAATCTCGTGTTGTCTTTTTTGTCTGACGACCACACACTGTCTTCTTGCAGTTGATGGTTCGTCCTTTCTTCGCGTTTTTCTTTACTACATGGCCTTGAAGTTCCAGCAGTTTCCTTTCTGTGTCTGCTATCAATACAATGTACAACGCGTATCTTATGTTAAGATTGTATCCGGCGAGATAATAAATCTCTGGTAGGGCTTCTAGATTTTTTAGACTCACCTTGCTGCATAAGTTGAATAAAACCAGTGAAAAAACTCATCCTTTTGTTACGCTTCACTCTATTTTTGTATACTTACTCAACTCATTTGTTGAGATCTGTTTCTTCCTTGGTAAATATTTCCGATGATTCTAATTTGCTTTTTTAAAATTTTCACCCCAATGAGAGTTGTAAGGGGTTACAGAAAGTGGGAGCAAGAGTAAAGAGGCATGAAAGAGGAAAGGATGAAGAGAAGGACTGGGAATAGATCAAGACATCTGGAGATATCGATTGACATTATTATAGTTATCAGGGAAGCAAGTAACAGGAAGGGAGTTCCACAGACGGGAAGTGTGAGACATGAAGCTATTGGAGTAGACGGCTACATTTAACCGTTTCGACAGTGAAAGGGTGGGACTGAGGTGCCGACCTAGTGGCACGTTTAAATTCATGCAGTTTGGGAACTAGCGAAAATAGCTCGCCAGAGCAGTTACTGTGAAAGTATTTGTAGAAAAGACTGAGGAAGGTGACGGCACGTCTGTGAGGGAGCGACTGTAAACGAGATGCCAGATCAGGGCCAACCACATTGCATATCCGTTTCTGGATTTTGTCGAGGACCCTAAGACGAACAGCGGCGGCTTCAGGCCATATATGACAGCAATGGGTGATTTATAGATTTGAACGATGGACTTTTATTAAATAAACCAAGTTTCCCTTGTAGTTCAGATACATGTTCGTGTCGTACATTTTGTGTAATCTATGAAACATAGGTAGAAGCCTTTGTATTGCTCGCTCTGATAGCATCTAATCATAATGATATCATTTCTTGTTTTAGTGTTTTGAACGATACTGTACAGTCCTTGTCACATTTCTGGTTTAATTCTGTTACGAGTTCTCTTCTCTAGGATCCAAATGATAAGCTTAGCTATGTTGCTCACAAAGATGATTGTCTGGTAGAGCTCATACATTTGCACCTGGTTTCTTAGGTATCGCTATGAAGATATATCTATTAAGATATTCTGGTATTTCACTAATATCATATATTTTATTTATTTTAGTAATCTTCTCAATCCAGAAATCGTATAAGGCTGACAGAATCTTACTTATTATAAAACGCAGATTGTGTGTGTGTGTGTGTGTGTGTGTGTGTGTGTGTACGTTTATATATTGGATCGGATTTCCTACATTTTTCAACCGATTTCAACAAAACTTCACAGGACTACGTAAAATTACCTTGCGTTGGTTCTAACGCCGCCAAAAATTGGGAAAACATAATTGTTTTTGCACAAAATCAATTTGAAAATACGATTAATCGCGAGAATGAAAGGGGGACAACTCATATCGAGTTATACTTATTATAAAACCCAGGTTGTTTTTTTTTTGTGTGTGTGTGTGTGTGTGTTCGTTTATATATGGGATCGGATTTCCTACATTTTTCAACCGATTTCAACAAAACTTCACTTTTTTTTAGCAGGTAGTGTTTCTTATTGTCTTGCACACTTTTTTTCTTTATTTTTTACATTCAGAATGCTTTAAAATTCCATTTACAAGACAATTGTTTATAATAAAATTATATTCAATCGGTAGACTCATAACGATTGAAAACAATGTTTTTGTTTGAGTTTGACTAATTCGTAAAAAAAAAACAAAAAAAAAACTAAGACATGCGTGTCCGTCAACCTTAAACAATAATTTTTGTCAATTTTATTTTTCAGTCTTTATGATGGTTGATACTTGATCTGTCTCTTATTGTTACATTCCCGGGCAACGCCGGGCTCTACTGCTAGTCTCTATTATAATTATATCTGATCCTGCCGGTTTGTTTCTGTTCATCTTAGTCAATGTCTCCTGTTTTTTATGAATGTAAGTTTCTCTTCGGCGTTGTGAAAGTTCTCTGCTGAGTTCGTTCCATTTTTTACGCATCTTTTCTTTTGTAAGCATTCTCTTTTTAGAGCCAATGCATCATATCCTGTTATTCCTTTAAAATTTTTATCCATGCCTGCCATATTTGTGTTCTTTATTCCCTGTGCTTTTCTAGAGGAGCTGTTCATCTGTTGCTTTCATGAATTTGTATCTCAATGTTCATGTTTAAAATGTTGTTTCAAAGTTCTTTGACGTTCACTGATATCTCAGAACACAGTTTTCCTCTTTTCTAAACTCACTACTTCACCGATTGACATTTCGCCCCGATTACTCACTCACCAACAAAATCATGTCGAATAATGATTTTCCTTTAATTGTTCCAACCAGCTCAATAAAATAGTTTATAAAATTGTACTCCGATTTCAAATTCTGTCCTTTTGATTGGTTGAAAATAATCTCGAGGACATATTTTTTTTCTCCCGACCTTTTCAGAACATCATATATATTTTTAATTAATTTGCACCAGACATTGTGTCGCCATCATCACTCAGAATCAAATCTTTTCAAGAAGGCTCCGACAGAACACCTCATTGGTTAGAAATTTCTTCGTTTAAAATACTGGAATGAAGGAGACGGTCTTTATTTTATTTTATTTATTTATTTTCTCACATAAATTTTCAAACGACCACTGCACCATTTTCTGCTTATAGTTCCTGTCCATACAATCTATGAAAAATGTATTTTTTCCGTTTATGATATAATGTAATATCTTAATACTTAAATATTGTATATTTGAGTAACAACCCTTTTTTTACATGCTTCATTGAATATAACAAGAAAGAAATATTTTGTAAGTTTTTATCCAGTTTTCTAGAGTCCTTACTGTTTTTTTATTTTAACGTATATGTGGACTATGTAATGAAAGGATAATAAACGCATTGGAGTTAACTCAATGAAAAGGGAATTAATATACAATTAGCCTACAATTAATAACATATGTTATTATCGGATCAAATTAAATGAAAGGAATACAAAAGTGGCGAATGAAGGTGTATATGTAAAGTAAAAAAAAGGATTTTTTATGGAGAGGAGAAGAGAGAACGTCCAGTCTCTTAAACTAAGGATGGTGGAAGGCGCAAACGAAAAAACACAAGACTCTTATCCCGATGAGCAATTTGGAAAAAAATCATTTATTAAATGATATAAAAAATAGTAAAGGCACAGAATGAAAATTTTACAAACAAGCTTGCACAAAATTTTATTTGTGTGCCACACAATCAGGCAAGATAACAAGTTCTAAATACAATTATGTTAAGCTCATGGAAAAAATTATAATCATCATCAAGAAAATGTCCACTCACTTCAATGCATCCGACTGCCGAAAGAAGTTGAAGGGGTGGCAAATTTACAGGTGTCGATGTTTTTTTTTTTTTTTCAAAACTGAGATGAGATGCATCACTTAATTTTATAAAATGTTCAAAATCTGTGTTACTACCTCTAATTTAGAGCTAAATCTGATGATAATCGGATGTCTCTCTAAATTTGTAAAAACGTCTTTCTACTTTTTTCTTTTTTTTCTTTCTGCAATGTCTGAAGGACTTACGGGTCCTCAGCAATTTTCAACCAGTTAACCCGGGGCGTAATTGCGTAGAGAACCCCAAAAATTTCCTTCAGGCGCAAAGAATAGTAAGCGTTGTACACGGCAAATATGTTGGGGGAAGTTAATAAACATTAAAATGTCTCCTCTACTGACAACTTTTGAAGATTAAAAAAATTCTGGATTAAAACAATTTTTCTATATGAGGGTCCATGTAGTCAAATTAACGTTCCCGAAAGACATTGGCCGACTGTCCCAAGATGGCTCTATAAAAACTGAAACGGGCCTAGGTTCTATGGGACATATCATCGGTGTCCTGAGACCTGGCATATTGGTCTCGAAGGTTCAACATGGTTCGATCATGGCTCGCTGATTAGCAACTATAAATGGATGAAGGATGAGGCCATAGTTGAAAAAAAAAAAATCCGCGGCGTGAATATACTAAATCATATTATCATTGTTCATAATTATCATTTCAGTTACGAGGTTTGTTTCTGAGGTTCGCTTATCGCCCGGTTCACACTCTGTTCCCGTCTTTCGAACAGGAGTAGAGGCGTATCCCTTGTTTCCTCTTTAGGATTGGGTTCCCATTTCCTTCTAAAGTCTTCTCATTTTTTTTTTAACCCAGTAAACCCTTGCACCTTAGTAGATATCGCCATGCTCTGCGTGAAATGATTCAAAGTAACGTATTTGACGGCATATAAGACGCACCCCAATTTCAGCAGGGCAAACCAAGAAAAAAAATAGTAATTAGTGAAATTATTAGTAAACTTTACAGCCTATGCTATATTTATGAGGTATTATTTTGGCTAAACAAGCCATTATTACAATTAAACGAAAAATAATAGGAAAAAAAGAACACGAGCCAATAAAAACTTTATCATATCCTTTATATAATCTGTACAGCCTGCGTCTTGTAAACGTTTTGGAATAATTAGGATATAAAAATTCTGATTGTATTTATGCCAATGGATTCGGAACTTATCGCAAGAAAAATATTAATGAAGCAAATATATTTTACAAATATATAATTTGAATTTATTGCATATAATTTTAGTGAAACAAAGTACTAATATTAAACTTGATGAAATTAATATAATGAAAAGTATCAATGATAACACTTTTAATCTGCATAATAACCTTTTAAATAGTGACAATAGGTATATGAAAGTTAATCTAAAGTCTAAACCAATAGGAGTTGCCAAGTAGCTAATTTCGGACGACTATCGCGAATTTTAAGCCTACATATGGCATATAAGACGCAGGGGAATTTTAAAAGATATTTTTTAGTAAAAAAAGTGAGCCTTATATGCCGTCAAATACGGTAATTAAATAAACGAAAATCACTATTCATTCTCTCCCCAACTTGTTTGTAAGTATTATTGTAAATATGGGGTATTATCTTAGAATTTAATGAAGAACCAGCGTTGTTTTGGAGATTGTAGTATGTATTTGTTTGTTGTTTTTTATTATTATTAAAAATGTGGTATTACGGTGTTAGGAATATTTAAAAAATGGGTCAGTGAATTCCCCATTTTTGGCTTTGTGCCGGATTTTGTATTATTACGAATAAATATTAATTCTCATTAGATTGGGACACGTAGATGTGGTGTAATAACAACTCTGTATCGCTTGAATATATGACTGAGTAGCGAGTTCAATCCTCACTGGGTGTCCCATAATTTTGGCTATTTGCCACATATAAACTAAGTTTATTAAATTATTTCCCCCTCCCTCTGAAATTGTACATATGAGTCTAGTTAAGAAATTCATAGAGTAATGATGTATTTTGACCAGGAAGTAAAAATGCGGTTTTATGGTATCGGGAATATTTGTACAGATGTCAAAAAGTGTGACAAGTTAGGTTAAAGGTGGGACAGGAGAAAACCAGCCGCCCCATCCCACCCTTTGGCCATGTAACACACTTGCAGTTATCGGTGCAATCATCATATAATAATTCTGCTTGTCCCTCCCTCCCTTCGTTAGTTAATGCCTTAGTTCATACGACCGTTACGCTTTGCCGTTATTGTTGTATTCAGGTGATAACACGGAGTAAAAATATATGTTGGCATTGTATACTGCACGGTATCATAGAAATTTCTATATATTTCGAATCGAGCAAGAAAATGGCTTTTAACTTTGCAAGATTTTCCTGTTTAAAACATCAACACATTTAGAGCCACAAAGAAACTACCTCCAATTTATGTATTAATACAAACATTAGAAAATTATTCAAATATGTAAAATAGCATCGTCTATCGGATTATTATCTCTCAGGCAGTATACCAAAAGATAAAGGGAGCTAACTAAATCGGATGTTGAAAGTCGGGGATGTGGTAAATAAGATATTAAAAGTCAGTGTGCACGGGGATATAAAGTTATAAAGACTCCAGGACATATTCTGGATTTTGTCGAGGACCCTAAGATGAACAGCGGAGGCTTCAGGCCATATAATTGAGAACAAGACAATCTCCTCAAAGATGAAGAAGAGACTTAAAGTAACAGAAATTTGGTTTTACAGAAAGTTGATGAGCATACCATGGACCGAATATGTGAGCAACAACGAGGTTTTGGAGAGAATGGAAACAAAAAAAGGAAACTTATGCTTAACATCAGGAAGAGGCAGTTGAAATTTCTAGTGCACGTCATGAGGAAGGCGGACAGAACAAATTGAAGGAAAGTGGAACAAAGGAAAGCAGCGCGTAATGTACTTGATGAGATTGAGCAAATCGATGGTAGAACAGGGTTTGGGAGAAATAAAAAAAAGATCAAATTAAAAGCTACAAGAGACAGGAAGATGTGGGGGGGGGCCATGATCGCCTACGTCCTATAGGGACATGTCACTTAAAAGAAGATTCTGTGAATACCATGGACTGAACATATGAGGAACGACGAAACTGAAAAAAAAAAGACTTTTATACTTAACATCAGACATTTCCAGGACGCATAATGAGGAAAGAGTACTTGTAGAATTTGATACTCACAGGACAGATTGAAAGCAAGGGAGAAGGAAGAAAACAACGCAGGCTCACAATACGAATTTTTTGTGCAAATTTTGTATTTTTCCTTTTTTTTTCTTGTGTAATAAATGTTTTTTCTTTAAAATTTTACGCAGTGATTGAGTCTTATTTTGTTATTTTCGCTTATGTTGACCTCAAAGAAAAAGAGAATCACGTGTTCTCTTTTCCTTTTCTATTCCTAACAACTAGGTTTTTGTGTTTGACACAAGAATTTAGATTTGGTAGGGAGTTAGATTTTTTTTTATAATTAAAAGCTACAAAGGACAAGAAGCTGTGGAGATCCACCATCATCAACGTGCTGAAGGGACACGGTATTCTTCCTATTTGACCGTCTCATAAAACAAACATTTTTTAAATGCATCATTTGACACTGAACTCTTTTTCCTTTGATTTTAAATTTCTTTTTTACTTTTCACTTGCATTTACTTTCTGGAATAAGAACTATATGCGTTATCTGCATATAAGATTTATATAAAAGATTGACTGATTCGTTTTTACGGTTTATCGACCATTTGCATGTGATCTAAAGCCAGAAAATATTTTTATATTCTAAGTATTTGTTTTGGAGATAATAATGGTTTTAGTGATACAAGTATTACTAATTAACCCATAGCAGTGGGAGAAGAAGTGTATTCATAACTTTCTTTTAAGGGAATTCACCCCAAGGAAGGCAGGAGTACCACTACCACGCAAGGGGTTACAGAGGATTGAGAACAAGAGTAAAGAGGCGTGTTCGAGGAAAGGATACAGAGAAGGACGAGGAACAAGCTCAGTGTGTCAGATGTCGATTGGCATTACACTTGAATATTTGAAGATTATAGTCATCGGGGTAAGGGGAAGGGAGTTTCATAGATGGGAAGTGCGGGAGAAGACGATGCTTGATTAGAAGAGACCGTTACATTTAACCGTTTTGACAGTGAAAGGGTGAGACTAAGATGTCAGCCTGGTAGCTCGCTTAAATTCATGTAGTCCGGGAACCAGCGAAAGTAGATCGTTGGAACAGTTGCCGCGAAAATACTTGTAGAAGAGACAGAGGGAGGCAACGATAGTGATTGTAGACTAGATGCCAGATCAGGATCTATCATCTTGCATATTCGTCTCTGGATTTTGTTGGGGACCTCGAGACGTACAGCGGGAGCACCAGACCATATATGATAGCAATATTCCATTCAAGGACGGATGGTTGATTTATCTATTTGAAGGATGGACTCAGACGAGAAAAGCTTTCTGGCACGGCAGAGCGAACCATTTCCACGCATATTTACACGTAAATGAGTATAACAAACTGAACTGAAATTGGAACTCGTCTCTCCGATTAACAAGGCATCTTCCAGCTGTTATCTATTACACCATCTGCACATTCAAACTTATAGCACCTGACATTTCTTTAGAGGTTAATGTTTCGGGGAAAAAAACGGAAAATGATGCTCTCTGATTTAATACAATAATTAATAGCAGTAATGAGTTTAAACAAATAATACAGTTCAAATCAATAATAAATTGTTCAGATCAATAATAAATTGAGGCAAAGAAGTCAAATTTAGTTTTTTGTTTAGTTCTCAGTCTGGGCAAATATGGGAGAAGCCAACCCCTCTCATCAGCCCCTTTTGGCACACTTCGTGTCACTATATAAAAAAGAAGAGTCTACACTATATTTTTCGTCATTTATATATATCTTTTCAGGATGTGGTCGTTCAGAGATCTCCACAATTTCCTCTTTAACTTGTTACTATTTACTATCCTTTTTTAACCACTGGTAGTGAATTCTGAAAAATCTCTTTAAAGATGAAGAAGAGATTTGAAGCAACAGATATTTGGTCATACAGAGGGATGCTGGTGATACCATGAGCAACGACGAAGATTTAGAGAAAATGGAAAGAAAAAGTAAACTTTCTCCATCAGGAAGAGACAGTTGATATTTCTAGTACATGTAATAAGGAAAGAGGGTTTTCTCTTTCTTTTTTTTTTATTTTATTTTTTTTATTAATAATGCAAAAATAAAAGATAAAGTAAAAATAAAAATGCCGTTTAATTGATATTCGTTCTTTGCTCTGTAGTTAAACGTGGGTTTAATTTGTGCGGCTTCTTTGTTAGTTCTTTTCTTGTTTTAAATTTCCCACATATGTTTAGAAATCATTGTGCTGTTCGCATATTTACTATTTGTAAAGGATGTTTTGTGTGCGCAGTTTCTTTGTTTCCAGGGTCGTTCAATTATCCTATCTATATTTTTCTTCGTTATATGCTGATTTTATTTACTTACAGAATAATGCAATATATTACATTACTCTGTAAGCAATTACCGTTTAAGGGACACTCGTTTTTTGCTCTGCAGTTACACGTGGGTTTGATCTGTGTGGTTGCTTTGTTAGTTGTTTTCTTGTCGCGAATAATTCTTTTTTCTTTTACGAGTGAATATTGCATGAACATTTTTTTTACGTAATTTGCATTACTTTTATTACTCAGACTATTGCCCTCATCTTTATTAACATATTCACGACGTTTCGGCCGTTGTACGCCCCGGCCATCTTCAGGTGATTGGAATTTTCAAACTAAACTCTTTATTTCGTCCACCGGGGTAAATTGTTCTAGTTCAAGGACACATGGTCCAGTGGATAAAAAAGTTGGTTGGATCCAGTAACTTAACTCAAAGAGTTGTGAGTTCAAAAATTTGAAGAGTTGAGTTAAAGGGGGATAACTGCGACATCCGGAAGAGACATGGAACGTAGAAATAGAACAATCTAACCCGGAGGAAGAAAAAAGGGTTCATTTTGAAATTCAAATCACCTAAAGAAGACCCGAGCGTAAACGGCTGAAACGTTGCGAATATGTCAATGAAGATGATGACATCAGTTTGAACAATGGAAATAATTACAATATCATCTCAGAAATACAGACGAACCTCGTGAACTGGCGCTAGTTGTTTGGTTGATTTTTTTTTTTAATTTATAGATTAGGGTTCATTTATTATACTTATTTATTTATTTTTTATTATTTTAATTTTTTGTTCCGTTTTAGTTTTTGATTTTTAAATAAAAAATTGTTTTCGCGTCTGCATTTTGAGATGGGTTCTGATTGTTTTTAGTAAGTTAAGTGGGTCTGGGAGAGCAATTATAGCCATTTTCTCCTACAGACAGAGTTTACTCTTTTTGAATTTATTGTTGTAGGCTTATACTGTTTTCATAATTTTCATGATATTTTGGTGTGATTTGGTTTTTGTTATAAATTTCCCACATATGTTTAAAAACCATTGCGCTCTTCGCGTATTTACTATTTATAAAGGAATTTTTTTGTGTGTAGTTTCTTTGTTTCCTGGGTCATTCAATTACCCTAAATATATTTTTCTTCGTTATCTACTGATTTTACAGTGCCTTCGTATATTACATTATTCTGTAAGTAATTACCGTTTAAGGGACATTCGTTCTTTGCTCTGCAGTTACACGCGGGTTTGATTTGTGCTAGTGGTTTGTTGGTTGTTTTCTTGTTGCGAATAATTCTTTTTCTTTTGCAATATAGCATGAGCATTTTTCTTCTTTTTTTTTTTTTAGAATAACAATGATTTTCCAGATATAAGTCGTACTATTTAACTCATAGCTGAAGGAGGAGATAGGTCCTTTCCCAATGGTATTTGTGCTTAAATGAATGTAACGAACCAGACTGGAATTAGAACTCGGCTCTCCGATTTCTCATTCCGAGAATCAGAGAGAAAAATAAGGAGAGAAGACACACAAGATGGAAGAAAGAGAAGGAAAAATGCAAAAAGGATTAGTGATGAAAATTTATTAATAAAAAATAAAGCAAAAAAAAAAAACGTGAAACAAAGAGACAGGGAGGAAAGAAAGCGAACAAAATTGGGTTATAACAAAAGAGAAAGAAATGCATAAAAGGATGGTTGTCTTGCTGAAATAAATGACGTAAAAACTAAGTGAATATAGAATGGGAATGGCAAGTCAGCTCACTCAAGTAAAACTACGCCTCAGAAAAATAATAGAAATCTTGAAATAAAAATACATTATTCGTTTTAATTTTTGTACACATGAGGTTTTTTTTTCACCAGTACTGTTTTCTTTAAAAAGAAAAATATATTAGATATCAAAAGCCACAAGTTTCACTACTCAGTATTTAACCTGATGTTGTAGCAGCCCACAGACGCGGTCGCTTTTTGAATAATCAAACAAAAATTGACACTAAAAACTAAGTTACAACAAAGACAGAGTTCTTAATAAAGTTTTTATTATTGGCAAACAATCAACAACTTAAATAGGATTATGTACATTTGTTTATTTGTAAGAACAGAAAGGAGTCACCACCTGGTAAGAGGGTGAAATATTAAAAACATATATAAATGTTTCAAAGTGTAAGCGTGTGGATATGTAAATGTGGTTAATTTTGTAGTCCAGAAAAAGGAGCAAGTCGTAAGTCTTTGGAAAGTTTGTATGTTGTGGTCTTTAATAAAAGGAAAGTATTCACTTGAATAAAGTGACTTGGGAATTCCAAAATGGCGGCGTGCTGAATAAAATGTCGCACGTGGTATATGGAGACGTAAATCCAGAAATTTGGCAGGAAGCCAAATGAAGATGCCATGATGCTAAGTTGAATTCAAAATGGCGATATTCCGATGAAAAAGGCACCAAACTGGTGTGGTTGCTAGGTAACCAAACATTATAGCGCAGGCCATCATGATGGTGTTTCTGCGAATGAACGTTAAGAGAATTAACATGCAAAAGCAATGAATAAAAAAACAAGAAAGTATTCAAATAAAGCAAGTCTTGGTTTTATTGAACGAAGTTAAAAACGGGATAACTCAACTGCCCAACTCCGGAGTAGAAAGCAATGACAAAGAAAGGAAAAGCAGATACTTCATTACTGCATCTCTCCCAGAGAAAGGGTATGCAGTGAAGAGGAGGAAAAGCAGTATTCTGCTTCCTTCCAAGAAGAAAATGGTGAAAAGGATAAAGAAAGCGAAAATGAACAAGAACAAAAACAAGAAAAAGGATTTTCAACACCAAAAGGCGGAAATCGCTTCTATTTCCTTCAGGCAACTTTTCCGGTCAGGGAGACGATCATATCCGTCATGGCGACAAGATCAGCAACTAACATTTGGTGTGAGGGAAGAGAGTCGATATTCATCTTGGACCCCCACTGGAACAAGGATATGACACAAGGACATTTTTTAATGTGGGTAACCTGAATATTTCCACTCAGGCCACTTGTCTATTTCCGGTACTAACTGGTCATAGCCAGTCGGGTGAGGGAGAGGAGAGGCTTCAGCATGGAGAAGCCGCAACATCAGCGTCCACTCCACACTAAAATATTCTCCTTCTGGAGATCTAGATGGAGCGCTCCGATAGGCGGGGGTGGGGGAGTTCTAAAAAGGCTCTGCATATATATAAGATTGTTATGGCAACATATTTTAGCTTGTCTTTTCTATTTGTTTTTCATAAAAAAAACTGAATAGACGTTTGGAAAACATCTTTTCTTAAAGTGAAGTTTCCTACTAGTATTCTTGAAGTCCTCGTTAAATTTGTATGTATTATAAATCCATAATTTTTTTAAACATAGAAAGTTTTGTTCGAAATGTCAAAGTCTGGTACACAGAAATCTGTAAAAAAAAAGGTTATCAGTCAAGGGAGCTAATCCACTTTCAGTTGTTGAACCGGTGAATGAGGCAATCTCATTATTAACCACTGATCCGAGAATGCCTTTGTTAACTGTATGTAATCGCTTTTCTCAGATCAATGATTAAAAATTGCTTTGAGCGATTAATCCTGTACGACCATTTCTGTTTGAACCGAGTGAACTGGCGAAACAGAATCACAAACAAAAACCGCATCAAATAAAAGAAACCCAATCAATTGAAGACTTTCAACAACAACAACAACTAAAATGGATAGCACATGCAAAGCAAAGAGAAAATAATTACATAATCAAAATGTTGATGTTCCTCAAACAAAAACTTAGGAAGGAAACTCCCATCAATACTGGAAAGTGTAAGCTAGTAGACTTGAGAAACGTATTGAGTTGAATAATTGTTTTAATTGGAAATTTTTGTAAATTTCAACCGAATGCCGAAGGTTTGCTTATAATAAAGAAACGGCCTATATTGCCATTACTACTAGTACAGGCTTTATCTGAATGAACTTCATTCTTTTTATAATTTCTCGTTCTTTCAGCCTCTTTGCTAGAATCTTCGGGATCTGTCCATTGGACTCTGACTACGACTGTCACTACTGCCATCGACATGTTCCAGAAGTTTTTAAGTTCTCTGGCAAAATCGAGATATTTATTCGGATTTTTGCTTTCTTTAATTTTTGCTCTGTAGTAATTCGTAACAATGGAATTCCCGATCTGTCACATTCTTGTGCATTGCAACTAGATCTTGTTTTCTAACCTATTTATGTGCATCCGTTTCAGTTACAAATTCCCAAAGGATTCCATGTGTTTCATTCAATATTACAAATTCTGGTTTGTATGTACAGTTCGTCTGGAGTTATCATGTTAATCACATAAACCTCAATAACTCGAATTTGCTTTGAATATTTTTCCTCAAATTTTAGCGGTTCATTTAGACGTCAAACTTGATTTAAATTTTTAAGAAATTTCAACAGGTTTTATTAAAGTTATTGTATTTATTATAAAAAACAGTAGTCTGAAAATATTATGCAAATTAAAGTAATATTAGTGAAATCTAATAAAAACTATTTTTTCTCATAATATATGTTGAAACATTTGTAATGGAAAGGATCTAAGAAACACTGAAAGCCAGAAAATAACAATAAGTTATTGAGTGAGGGAATGTCCCCAATGGAGATGTCAAAGGTGTTTCTCAGAGACAATCGAACACTAAAGAGGGCTGTTGAAAATATCACTAAGTTGAGAATTAGAAGCAAAAGAAAAACTTTAACAACTTGATTCCTCGTGGGGAACGTTGAGTATTTTTTTTTTTTTTATAAAAAATGTATTATTGGTAATATTTTTTAATAAAAATGTATTGCTAGCAATTTCACTTAAAATATATTGTTGATAATTTGTTATAGAAATGTATTACTGTTATATTTACCATAAAAACGTTTTAAATTTTTGTTTGGGTGTTCACTATTTGCGCATAGTTGTGACCCTAACTGATTATACCACCCCGGGTCAGGGTAGACCTGAGAACAACAGCAATTAAGAGGTGGTTCCACCCTTCTCAAAACCACCAATCTTCCGATCAGAGACTTTGCTGCCGGATGTAGTTTATCATCATACCCAGGAATACGTAGCTATATCGATGTCGTTTTATCTGTCATACGTTTGATTTGTCGTATGTATTGTCTATATAATTATTTTATTTCCATCATTTGAATTCACTTCATTTTGTTTCTTAGCTTTCTCTTCATTTTTGATTATTTTAATGTGGTTTCCTTGCTCTGTCTTGTGTACTCTTTGAATTCCTTCATTGCTGCGTCGATACTGCTTCTCGGGTTTAACGCCTTATGCATTGTCATCAGTTACCTTGTTTGTGGTACAACCCATAACATACTTAGTGAGCTTGAGTAAGTAGATGGCGGAACAAGGATTTAGAAGAAATAACAAAAGGCAAAATTTATTCAGAGCTACGAAAGACGGGACATTGTGGAGAGCGATGATCGCCAACGTCCTGAATGGACACGGCACATAAAGAAGAAAGACTGTACAAATGCGTTAAGTATGTTACTCACTGTTTCCTCCTGTTAATCTTACCTTCATTAAGTCCTGTGAGTTTTAAATTCTCTTAGTTTTCTTTTCTCATTGTGCCCCAAACATTTCAATTGTTCGCTTTTGATCCAAAAGAAAAAAAAGTTTCTTTGTAATTCTTATATTTTTAAAACTTTCTAGTTATTCACATGTTTCGTCCATGTCATGCTGTCATCGGCATATCTTATGCTATTAAGTTTATGGAGGCTGATAAGAAATCCTGGATCGATTCGCTGAATAGATTAAATAAATCCTGTGTGAAAACGCAGCTTCCTCTTACTCTTCTTTCTACATCGTCCGGTTTGCATTCCTCGCCGGTCTTTTGAAAGGAGTGGAGGTTTGTTCCTTGTTTTTTGTTTGGGATATGGATTTCCGGTTGCTTCTGGGAATCACTATTACTTTCATTTTATTTTTTTTCTCTCCTCCACCAATAGGAGTAGATAAGTTCACCTACCATCCTGTTCAAACTCCTCCCTGTTTTTTTAAACAGGAGTAGAAGTCCCTTGTTTACTGTTTAGGATTGGATTTCCGGTTCCTTCGCAAGTCTACCTCAACTGTATACTTCTAATGCTTGTCTTTTCCTACACTAATATATATCCACACAGTAACCCTCTACCTCGAGTGTCTCTTGGGCCTTGCATTGGGTGAATATTAGTAAAGAAACATTTGTGTATTCACTGAACTCGTTCTCTATATGCAAACAAGCAACAGAGTATACGGATTACTCGTCTATCTTTCGCATGGAAATAAACCTTTCAAGTAGTTTTTTCTTCTTTTCTTTTTTTTACAACGATGTTCAACATGTACAAGGACCGAGGGTCACTCGAGGTAGAGGATTACAGAGTAAGAGGCACAGCTTATGTGTATATGTGTGGCAGATAACGGTTAACCGTAGACTTGAACAGATTAAAATTGTAGCAATCGGGGAAGCATCCTATTGGGAGTTGGTTACACAAAGCAGTGGTTGGTAGGAAGAAGCTGTTGGAGTGGAAAGAAATACGAAGGGAATGATGGTTGTTCGCTACAATGTGCGTGACATTGCAGGTCTTAGTCGTGAAGGTTAGAACTGGTGGAACTATGAAATGTTGTTTATCTGAACTCTCTCCATGGAAATAGCGATAGAGTAGAGAGAAACTTACCACGTTTCGTCTGTAAGAAATGGTTTTTAGGGTGGAAAATAATTCCTCGACGACAAGGACGTGGAGACGCTTTTGGACTTAGCCAAGAGCGGATAGGGAAGACTGGGCATCTCGTTTCCAAATATGACAGCAGTGCTCTACTTTCGGCTTAATCTGTCTCTTGTAAAGGTAGAAGATAGTAGAAGCTGTCAGATACTTGCTAGAAACAGACCATTTCTTTTTTTTGTCAAGACTTATTAAACGCACTTTGTCTAAACTATGTACTGAAAATATTTGTTTAATAAATACAGTTATGTTTATAACGAATTTATGGCAACTCCACATTTCATTTTCTTGCGATTAGAGGAATTGCACTTTTTTTCTGAAATGAGCAAGACTCAAATAACCCCCCAAAATAGTAATAGCATCCTTGGTAATATCACTTGATTCAATAAGTAGTTTTTTGTTTTATTGCAGTGGCGATAAGGCTATATATGTATAAGAATTAAATCCTATATATATATATATATATATATACTTCAACCATATCAAACGATGATTGATAAATAATCATTACAAGGACAAATACCGCCAAAATACTTGCGGTAATAGTTGTAGACCTACCACGTGTTATTTTGGGATCATTTAGAAAATCTTTTCACCATGCCCGAAAATTCGAGAAAAATATTTTCGTGAGCCAGTATGAAATTATTTTCTAACCAATGAAAACCTTGTATTCGAAATGTTCACACCTCGAAATGAAATTAGAATTTGAATCCCCTCATGGATATAAAAATAGAAACACTACTTCTAAAGGCTCAAAACACGAAAGCCAGTTTGATCTACACGTGCGTACACGCACACAATAGAAGAGAGAGCCAGCAGCCACCGCCGACTAAGGCCTTGTCTACGCAGACAATAGAAGGAATAAAAAGCAACCGCTTACTAAGCTTTTGTCTACGAATTGGCAAACACATTAGGCAGATCGCCGTAAAGTAAGTCTCTCCACACATTTCGCTCCGGGGTAAGAAAACTTAATTACTTAATAAAACATACTTCATTGCAAGGGATATTGAACAATTTAATTGTCATTCTATATTTCTGAAAATAATATATAAATGTTATTTCAACTGATGTTCTACTTTTCTTTCAGAAAATAACCTTTTATGCCTCAGTTAAAAGATGTGCTGTTGTTGTTAAATGTTTGGAATCCCGACACTCAGATAGCAACAAAAATGGGTAGATGCATCCCAACATATGCAACGTATGCACTGAATCCTTTAGGTTTTTTCCTAAAATACATAATTTTTGTGTAATAAAAAACGAATTATTGATAATTTTTACTATGCTCATTGCACTCATACATTTAAAAGCTATCCCTTCATTTCTTCCTTGTGAAAAAATAGTTCGTTTAGTAAAGTACCTTGAGCAGAGTAGCATTTAATTGTTAATATTTAATTAATTTAATTCAATTAGTAGTTTAATTAGTATTAATTAGTATTTTAATTAGTATTAATTAGTATTTAATTATTAGCAAGTAGTAAAGTAATTTGAGCAGAGTTGTATTTAACTGTACGCCCATTTTGCAAAAAAATGTTGCAGAAAGTCGGGTTTACGTAGGATGTTGAAAAGCTGTTCAAATTTAGTCATGCCTCCTCGGCAATTCCTCTTTCGGGAGACACCTCAGGCGCCGAGTAATGACCTCAGCCCTCTTCCGAAGGAAAATTAATACCTGGTGAGGTGAATGGCACCCTGTATCTCGAACCTAGTATTTAATTGTCATTCTTCTCCCAGCTATGTCACAGGTAACCGACGAAAAGAGATGCGCTGAATTATGACATCCACATTATATATATATATATATATATATATATATATATACGCGTCAAGTCCTTCAATCTTCGTAAGAACCGTGAGATTTTTTAGCGTCTTAATTTTTCCTCTTTAACTTAAGTAATTTCGTTATTTTTTCTGTTAATAATCTCCTCTCCCACCACCCAAAAAAATAAAAAAAATAAAAAAATAACTCAGAAGCATTTGTGATAGGTGGATTTAAAATAAACTCTCGCATATCTAATGATTTTACATCAATATCGCCAGCTTGAAAATATAAAACAGAAAATTAATAGGCTAAATTAATATTCTCAGGGTGGGTGCAAAGGTTTCGTAACCCCCCCCCCCCGGACCTATGATACGCACTCCCTACTACATCTCAGTGTTCATAAGATAGTATTCATATAAAATACATATGTTATTATAACCTAATGATGTACAATAATGGATCATATGAAATGTAAGTAAAAAATTCATCTAGAACAAATTGAAAATGAATACAATGTATCTAAATACAATATCTGTCTATATTTCTGAGATGAAGTATTATGTACACATTTACATTATTCGGACTATTGTCCTCATCTTTGTTGCCATATTTATCACAACGTTTCGGCCACTGTACGCTCCGGCCTTCTTCAGGTGGTTGGAATGTCGAACTGAACCTTTTCGCTGGGGTAGACTGTTCTAGTTACACGTGCCATGTCTAATAAATGTCAGGTATCAGTTATCTCCTGTTAATCCCCTCTCCAAGTTCTCCACCGCCTTAACCAGGTATTGAACTCACACCCTTTGGGTCCTCTCACTGGATCTAAAGGCTTTAGTATGATCTCAAGGAGAAGAAAAGCACTTACTTTCTTTTTCCTTTTTATTCCTACTAAGTTTTGTGTTTAGCACAAGAATTTAGATTTAATTGGGAATTAAGTGTTTTCCATTTTACACAAAATACGAATGTGGTCTTTGTGTAAATTTTTATAATTTTTATAAATAATTGGATTTTGTCAGCGACTCATATATAATTATACATGCAGACGCAGAGTAAAATGAAAGAGGACTCGGACTAATATTGGACAAAGACATGAATCAATGTGTTATGGAATACTATCTGACAGAATTCTTCTAGACGTAAATGGATGACAGAAAATTGCTAAGAGTTACAAAAGATAAGATCAAAATCCTATTTCGCGCCTAATTTTGGGACCGTGCCCATTATCATCAGTTTAAAAGTCTCTTCTCATTTTCAGCTGGACTCATATACTAAAGGAAGATTACCTATATTTTTATACTCTCCCAACACACGGGAAAACATTTAATTCAGAGTTCCACTGCATGTTGCTAGTAATATAGTTTATATGATTATAATACAGTTCTTCTTTATTATACAATGTTTATTACATAATCAGATCAATTATTAATACAAAAGCATTTTCATCAATTCAACAGATCAAACAAATAAAAGAGAAATCGATACGTACAAACTGCTAGTGTAAACATGATAGTCAGTGTTTACTTGACAATTAACTTTTCAGAGCTATTCAATAAGAATAACTTCACTTTGTGAAATACGACTGCTCTTGATATATTACCATTGATATATCCTTCGGCATTATTATAGCCGATTTCTATTTGAATTACTTCGATAGTGTGCTTGTCAAACTCTCTGCTTCTGTGCAGAGAGGAACCCAGACGTGGCTATGCCAAAGGGCAGAGTTTCGTCTGGGGTGGTAGACAGCTACCCAACCCCGATTTTACGGGGTCTATGGGGAATTTTTGGCTGAGCCTACGAGCTCGGATACCCCACAATAAACTCGGCCTTGTGCCACATCCGACCGCGTGGGGCGGTTAGTGAATATCATTACTATGGCCGATTATTAGTGAATACATGTATGAGCGTCTTCCCTTTTTTTTTTTTTGGGACACTTGTAAATTTGTTAATTCAATTCGTATTATGCCCCTTTTAGTGGCTAGGTATAAATTATTTGTGTATGTGTTATGTCCACTATTACATTTATTGTTTAATAAATTTATATTTTGTACCCTTGTCATGTTATTTCAAGTATAAGTTATAACAATTAAAAAATGATATTACTCATTCTTTTGTCATTTGTATTTATTTTCATGGCACTATCTTTTATATATTGCATAGTTTAATTGTCCCAATTTATGTTTTTTTTTTTTTTTTGAGAGTGTACATAATTAAAAAAAAGGATACTTTTGTGATTACTTCAGCTGAACAATATAATCTACCCACAGTAGACTGTCATCATGAAGCGGATCAAATGTTCAAGAGTAGTTTGAAGTGCACTTTGCTTGGCTCTTCTTTTGATAAATGTTTTCTTCAACTAGAATGATTATTTGGGCTATGCCCTGTTGATGTCGTTCATCATTTCTTTAAAGTATTGATAAATTTCAGCCGTGATGATAAATACAGCACGGTGAAGAAATTCTATTGTTTTGGATTTTCCAATAGATTGCATGCATACAGTTTAATGTATTATCCAGGACCAGATTATCAGGTACTACCACTGCAGGTCAAAATGGACCTGAGAGTAATGACAATCAAGGACTGAATCCACACTTTCCAAGTCTCGAAAGCGGGCCACGTCACTGAATTTAGTTTAGTCTTAACCAGGACAAGATTGATTTATGAATAGATGTGGTTTAAATTTTTAATCCAGGACTGAACTGCAGTATAAATGGATGCAGTTTAAAGTCTTACTCTGGACATGATTAGTCAGGATTTTCTAGATGAATTTCAGATAGGATCCTTGGCTCGGAAATACTGATGAACAGGACAAACTGTTGTTATGACACCATGACTGATGTCAAAGGTTGACTGGCGATCTACTTCTTATCTCTAAAGAAAGACAAATATTTTCATGTTAAATCAATGCAATACCATGAATTATCTGGGTTGTGTTACTAATGGAGAGGTGAAATTGTAAGGTTGGGTGGGATTGGTTATTAGGTACAATCTTAGGTCTGTTTAACTTAAGTGTTAAATTTGATAAAGAATTTGTTCACTGAAATGAGTGACACAACGCAGATCTTAATAGGTTAAGTTTTGTTCTGATCAGGGACATAACACACTTTCAGAATAGAATTGGCGATGACACCTGGTCAAATGAGGGTGAGATTCTGGAGCATGGAAAATGTTCCAGTGAATATGGGCGATACAAGACCACCATTTTTTATTGGCCCGCCAATGAGAGAAGTGACGGGTTCGAGCTTCTCGTATCCCCCCGACACTTACGACACAAGGGCCATTATTTTGATTGGGCAACCAATCATCTTGGGAGCTTTCCTTCTCCCCCTTCGAGGCGTATGGCACAATACCATTCGAAAATCATTATTATTGGTTGGCCAATCAGAGCAGTGCAATTGGGGTTTGCGTTCCCTTAAAAAACAATCGCTGAAAGATCAGAGAAGTAAGATTGAACAGGTATCGCTGCTAGTAGACCAAAAGGGGCAATTCCATTCGGCATTTTCCACGCCAAGCCATTCATACATTTAACAATTTTGGTATCTTCCATATGTTCTTCCCAGAATTATTATTATGGTCAAATTCGTTAAAACTTGTCTGAAATCATCAAACTTGAATTGAATATCAAATTTATCGTCCAACAAAACGGTAGTAGGAAGTAGGCTCTATTTGCCTATATTTACCCCTAAAACGACATTTTTTTTATTGGAATCACTTGTATAAGTTTTTACTTGTTAATCGCCAGGACTTAGACTCC
Source organism: Acanthosepion pharaonis (assembly GCA_903632075.3). Classification (NCBI taxonomy): domain Eukaryota; kingdom Metazoa; phylum Mollusca; class Cephalopoda; order Sepiida; family Sepiidae; genus Acanthosepion; species Acanthosepion pharaonis. The sequence goes on along the minus strand of CAHIKZ030004961.1, from coordinate 1,065,477 downwards.
AATAAGGACATTTTAACCATTTTAACATTCCTTTAGAGAAATACGATCGCTGGCTACCTGTGTCCAATAAGCAGTTTATAGAAACTTTCTTGATGCCCCAATACAATGAGAAGTCAATGATAGGTAATATCAAATCGTTTTCTTCATCCGAATTGACGTCTACATGAGTAAAATGAGATATCCCTTTCTTACGATTATCGCATAGTGGCGTTATATGTCACTTTAATGAACATCGTTTACAGGGAAAGAATAATTTATTCTGAAATCCAGAGCAATATTCGTTTATATATTTGTTATTGGTGCATCTAATATATAATTTTAAATATCTGCATCTCATCATCTCATCTGCATCAGTTCGAGAATCATAGGTATCATATCGAGTACACTTCCAATGTGATGTACAAAATTTACATGACGTCCCATTAGAGCTAATGGCAAGATTCTCTAACGTCGCACCATTATTTTCCTTATCGGTTTTATTATTTTTAATATCCTTTTCGTATACATGAAAGGGCTTTATATTTTTCGTCAGTATGTGGATAGCTTCATTATAATTCTCAAATACATCCTTTAAGGAAGGGTAACTGCTACCTACCCTGCGAATGATTTCCCGCGTTAAATTATGGGGTAGTTTATCAAATATCATGTGACTTACGAGTTTGAATACAGGGGAATCTTCTTAAAAAATCCATACCATACGCAGTTCTTAACTCTGACAAATTAGCCTTCACTTCGGCAAGATAATGGTTAGCAGTCACAAAATTGGGGTCGTATTTAGGATAACTGTTTTTTTATTTGTTTGAAGGTCTCATGAATTATAAAAGACACATCCTAAAACTATTTCGTTAACAAATTAATAGCCACTTCGTATTTATCCTCTTCTAAGGTAAGATGAGATATTAGCTGTATAACGAGCGAAATAACTCTTTAAGAGGGCTAGATTTGATTTATTAGAATTGATGGAATTAGTACAATTATTAAACTGTGCTATAAAATTCTTAAATTCAAACTTAGACGGATTGATGACGCTAAAAGTAGCACACTGTAATTTGAGAGTTGAGTTCGATACGGAACTGGCTACTCTTCCTTGGGAAATACTCGTTTCTCGAACAGATTCTTCAATACCAGCAAGCTGATTATTAACACTGACTCGAAAACCAATTTTGTTTCTTTGTTTAGTCATAAAACCACTTACATTTAAATCCAGGTTGGCTTTGATACAAATCTCCTGGATTTTACCATCCAAGGCTCGAATTTCTCCCTGAAGATTTTTAACGATGGCTTCCTCCGCTTTAAAAGATTTTTCCTTTAAGTTTTTATTTTGCTCCAGCAATTCCAAACTAAAATTAATATTATTTTTTAAAATGCTCTTAGAGTCTATGAGGGCTTTAACCCTTTTTAACTCCTTGAAGTTATCCATCTTGAAATTTTTTTTAATTATATTTTGGAATCCACTTTTCTGAAAATTTTTACTGAACTGTGAAGCTTGGCAAAATTATTTTATTTACATATTTGGACACACGTTTACATAATAAGCTTACTGAATTATGAAGCAAAAATTATCTTTATATTTTCAACTCCTTGTGTTTGGATATATCTACGTGAAGGGTGAAAGCAACAACTCACTTTTACATTATTTTATATATATATATATATATAAACAGTAGGTATATTTGGACGCCACTTCACTGAGCTGGTTAGGCAAAATTTATTTATATATTTGAACACACATGTCCATAATCTCACTTAACTATGAAGGCAAAAATTAAATATATATATATATATATATATATATATATATATATATATATATATAAACAGTAGGTTAGGAGATAGCTTCGTTTATATATATATAAAGGACAGAAGTTTATTAAATATCTTCTCTCTCGTCGTTTTTATGGTCATATCTGTCTCATTTTGTTTTTTTTTTTAATTCTCTGTCATCATGCCAACAAAATTGTTATGCATTCAGCAAATTGCTTACAAATACATATAGCAAACGCTTTTTTGTTTAAAGAAATTGCGTTTATGTTGGGCAAAATTGCTTATTGCAAATACATTTTTATCAAAATGTGGGAAATTTAATGACCCCCCCCGCCATCTCCGCAAAAACTAACTGAGCCGTGGCTTGATGAACAAAGTGAGACAGATGACCGCTGTAAGAACGTACTTTATACAAGAAACACAATACATTAGGAGAAAGCGAATTGCTAAAACCGTATTCTTTTAGCAGTTAAAAGTCAAAGCATCGAGTACGAAATCCAAATACATATCTGTTTGAAATAGATAATACACATATCTGTATAGTGTTCATATCCTGTTTGTATTATCTGCATTGTTCTTGTATCGTTCGGGTTAGCTTGTGTCTAGCATGCCTGATATGGAAGTGGGCAGAAACACGTCGCCAAGCTCCATATTCTTCTTGGCGTTTATCGTTGGCGTTCGAAATCCTATTTCGCACCTAATTTTGGGTCATGCCCATTATCATCAGTTTAATAGACTCTTCTCATTATCAGCTGGCGCAATCTATCAATGGGGGATGGCCGATATTTTTTTTAGAAGACAGACACGCCATATAGAAGACGATATCAAGAGGCAAAACTGAGACAACTTAAGCGCTTTATTTTTATTTATGTTTATTTTATGACTGGGAATTAATCTCATCTTTATTCAAAAGCGGCCTCTAAATAAACAATTTACTGGGTTCTTGCGAATTAAATCTGCACCAAAATTCATTAACTGAAAAAGTTGTGTGAACTGATTGACAAGGCAACCTTGAACAGTAGCAAACACAATGACATTTCTCTTGGTTAGGCGGTAACTTGTTGCTTACAAGCTGGGATAAAAGTAAGATAAATGATTTCAAGTGACGTGACATGAGCCTCGCGGGGAATATGAATTCAGGTCATGACACGAGCGGCTTTACTAAGTCAGAAAACCACGTCAAAGAAACCGGGTCTCGCTAACCTGCAAACGAAACATTTTTTAATAACATATTTTTTTCAGGACAAAAGCGATCATGGGTTTTCACAAATCTCTTTCTCTTTATTACCTGGGAATTACAATGCCTTTCTTGCAAAATTGGACCCTCGTGCCCACAATAACACGGAGCTCCAAAAGGACGGTTTTTCCCATGACACTACTTTTTTTTAACTACCGTCGATCTTCGGCAGTGTTTGTTTTAAAAAGCTATGATTAGAATTCTAATAAAACTTAAACATATGAAAGTCAATCTATACATTTTCTTTGTTTTTGCGTATTAGCAACAAAAATAATGAACGGTAAATACTATTTATTTATTATATTGTTTATTTACATTATCTTTATTATATTATTTATTTGAATTGTTGACAAAATATCGACTAATTATCAACTGATTCAAAATTAACCCTAGAACACTAACCATGGGTATATAGTACCCAGCGCACATTTTCCTATTTTTAATTACAATTTTCAGTAGCTGATTTTCTTACCTAAATCCGTTTTTCAGTTCCTATTAATGTTAACTCAGTACAAAATTTGAAGTGCCTGCATGTAAAATATTTCAAATAAAGATTTATATTTAATATTTTTTTTTTGATATTTTCAAAATCGGGTATGATATACCCATGGTTAGTAGTGGGGTAACTTTAATTAATGGTTAGTGTTCTAGGGTTAAAATCCTAAATAAGAATTTCTTTATAATTGGATCAATAATTTAGTAAATGCGAATAAATTTATGAATAAAAAATTTTCATATTTATTTCTTTAGAAATTGGTAGATGATAAATCTTGCATTATTAGTTCCAACTGTATTAGTTTTAGAATGTTGTAAATATAAAATTGTTCTAGTAAATAAACAATCTAATACATACATAGTGCTTAATTTTTTGTTGTAAATTCTCAAGAATAATAATATGTATAAATTCACTTTCATCATGTTTAAGTTTTATTACAATTTTAATCATTTATTTGTTTTTAAACAATAAACATTGCGGAAGAGTGAATGTAGTTAAAATAAAAGCGGTATTATGGGAAATGCCATCCCACTGACAATTCTCTCATATTGTGGACAGGAATGTCCATGTTTGACACTTTTTCTTTTTTTGTTAATATTAGCATAAAAACTCGATTCATGTGCTTTAAGATCCTTGTCAATTCGAGATTTTCATGTGGATCTTGTACATAGCCCCAGACTCGTTCAGAAATATCTAAACTGTCAGCTGTATACAATCGTTTTCTCAGATCAATGGTTAAAAGAGCTTCGAACGAATGTAGGTGTTATCGAGAACAATCCTCGTTCGAACCTCGTGAACTGACGCTAGTTGGTTGGTTGATTTTATTTTTATTTATAGATTAGGATTAATTTATTATATTTATTTATCTTTTATTTATTTATTTTGTTCCTTTTTAGTTTTTGATTTTTAAGTAAAAAATTGTTTTCGCGTTTGCATTTTGAGATGTGTTCTGATCGTTTTTTAGTAATTTAAGTGGGTCTGGGAAGGCAATTATAGCCATTTTCTCTTCCAGACAGTTGACTCTTTTTGGATTTATTGTTGTAGGCTTATGCTTTTTTCCTAATTTTCATGATATTTTGGTGTGATTTGGTTTTTGTTTTAAATTTCCCACATATGTTTAGAAAACATTGTGCTGTTCGCGTATTTACTATTTGTAAAGGATGTTTTGTGTGCATAGTTTCTTTGTTTCCCGGGTCGTTCAATTATCCTATATTTTTCTTCGTTATCTACTGATTTTACAGTGCCTTCGTATATTACATTATTCTGTAAGCAATTACCGTTTAAGGGACATTCGTTCTTTGCTCTGCAGTTACACGCGGGTTTGATTTGTGCTAGTGGTTTGTTGGTTGTTTTCTTGTTGCGAATAATTACTTTTTCTTTTGCAAGTTAATATTGCATGAGCATTTTTTTTAGAATAACAATTATTTTCCAGATATAAGTCGTACTATTTAACTCTGAGCTGAAGGAGGAGATAGGTCCTTTCCCAATGGTATTTGTGCTTAAATGAATGTAACGAACCAGACTGGAATTAGAACTCGGCTCTCCGATTTCTCATTTTGAGAATCAGAGAGAAAAATAAGGAGAGAAGAGAAAGGAAAAATGCAAAAGGATTAGTGATGAAAATTTATTAATAAAAAATAAAGCAAAAAAAAAAAAAGTGAAACAAAGAGACAGGGAGGAAAGAAAGCGAACAAAATTGGGTTATAACAAAAGAGAAAGAAATACATAAAAGGATGGTTGTCTTGCTGAAATAAATGACGTAAAAACTAAGTGAATATAGAATGGGAATGGCAAGTCAGCTCACTCAAGTAAAACTACGCCTCAGAAAAATAATAGAAATCTTGAAATAAAAATACATTATTCGTTTTAATTTTTGTACACATAAGGTTTTTTTTCACCAGTACTGTTTTCTTTAAAAAGAAAAATGTATTAGATATCAAAAGCCACAAGTTTCACTACTCAGTATTTAACCTGATGTTG
>CAHIKZ030004961.1:1017500-1055000 GCA_903632075.3 Acanthosepion pharaonis | reverse complement strand
CATTGCTGATTCTACAGAATGATGCTGAGAATACCATGGACCGGACATGTGAGAAACGGCGAAGTTTTAGAAAAAATAGAAACAAAAAACTGACGCTTACACTTCATATCAGAAAGTGACATTTGAAATATCTAGGACAGGGTTTAGGAGAGATAACAAAAAAAAAAAAATAATACAAAAAAAAAAAAAAACGAAATTTGCCAAGAGCTACAAAGGACAGGAAATTGTGGAGAGCCATGATCGTTAACGTCCTGAAGGGACACGGTACATGGAAGAAAAATGACCTTGAGTAAATGAATGACGCAACAAGGTTTAGGAGTGATAACAAAAAGTCAAAATTTATTAAGACCTACAAAGGATAGGAAATTGTGGAGAGCCATGATCGCCAACGTCCTGAAGGAGTACGGCACATAGAAGAAGAAGAAGAAGGTGCTTGAGTAAATGGATGGCGGAACAAGGTTTAGGAGAGATAACAAAAAGTCAAAATTTGTTAAGAACTACAAAAGATAGGAAATTGTGGAGAGCTATGGTCGCCAACATCCTGAAGGAACATGGCACATAGAAGATGAAGAAACTTGAGTAAATGGATAGCAGGACAAGGTTTAGGAGAGATAACAAATAGGCGAATTTTGTCAAGTGCTACAAAAGACAAGAAATTGTGGAGAGCCATGATCGTTAACGTCCTGAAGGGACACGTTAGATGAAAGAAGAAAATCGAGCTTGAGTAAATGGATGGCGGAAAAGGTTTTAGGGGAAATAAAAAGACGAAATTTGCCAAGAGCTACAAAGGACAGAAAGTTGTGGAGAGCCATGATCGCTAATGTCCTGAGTGGACACAGCACGTGGAAGAAGATACATTGGATGTCAGAATTTAAATCTCGTGCTTTTTTTTTTTTTTTTTTTTTTGTATTTTTAGAGTTTTGATGTAAACTGTAACGGGTGTTCTGCTGTATTCCACCCCGTTCAACACACACACACACACACACACACTTTTATAGATAAGATTGACTCCAGCAATAAAACCATTATTAGTTTCAAGAAATTCCTTTCGGAGAAAAAAAAAATTACTAAAAAGGTTTTTCCATTTTGTCATTCACTTATCCACGATTTGTCATATATATTTTTAACTCATACGATTCTCATGTGTGTGTGTGTTTCAGTGTGTTTATGTCTGTGTAATCAGTGTTTGTGTTTGTGGGGGTGAAAGTATTAATCACTTAGTGCTCTGTAGAGTCAGGATATTAAACCTTATGTGACAAGCCGCAGTTTCCGACAAATCCTGTCGGATTGGTTTTGGAGAGTCACTTGTAAACCATCCTAAGTGTCAAGCACCTTACCACCTTTTCACAATCGAAATCGTTTAACGGGAATAAGAGAGTCTACTGCAAATATGGGAATGATCGCCAATGTATGAACAATAAAGAATTATTATATTTTTCGGATCAGGGAAAACAATAAAGGGTGCGGCAAAAGTAACGCCTTTTTCATTTGCTAATTTTGTTGAACAAAAACAAATTACACTAGTTTAAGTAAATGTACAATTATTGTCACATCAAAACAACATAATTTGTTATGATTAACAAACTATTTAACATGTTCAAAATACCCCCGTTCATGTTCAATAGAACGCTGAACATTATCAACAACACTTCTACAAAGCATTTGACACGTTCCTACATTAATTTCAGAAAATTTACCATAAATTGCTTGTTTTAATTCAGGAATTAATTTCTGTTTGAACATATAAACAATAACTTTCATTACACCCCACAAGAAAAACTCTGATGGTGTTATATCTGGTGATCGCGAGGGACACTTAATTGCTCCACAACGTTCTGTCCGCCTCAACTAAAAAAAAAAAGGGTTTTACTTTTGCCGCATCCTGTATATACAGCGATTACTTAACATCTTTATTTTGCATGCAGTAGTGATTCAAGTAGAGTTTTACAACTTGTACGAATTATTTGAAGTACTCCAAAGTACTACATATCCTGGATAAAAAAAAAAACTCTTATTCAAAATATTAAAAGCGTGCGTGTGTCCAATATGGTACTTCAAACATTCTTTGTCTTCTGTGTGCCGTGTCCCTTCAGGATGCTAGCGATCATAGCTCTCCACAATCTCCTGTCCTTTGTAGCACTGAGTAAATTTTGTCTTTTTGTTATCTCTCCTAAATCCAGTTCTGTAATTTCAGTTACACATTAGGTAGGTTATGCGATGTTTTTCTCTCTCTCTTGCCTTCAATATGCTTTTAATATGAGTGTCAAATTTTCCAAGCCTTCTTTCCTCATTATATGCCATCAAGCTCAGGATACATTTTATCACCCCCATTTTTTCTGCGCGTTCTGTATAATACACCATTGGTGCTTTTTAAACCACTTTCACTTTTCGGCAATATTTATTAGACTTGGAATAAAACATAAATATATGACGAAGTGTTTTTATACATTTTTTGTTCTTCAGAAATTACAACAAAAAAAAAAAAATTAAACATTATTTGTTTACTACATTGTTTATTTACAAGAATAATGTTATATTTACAACATTCTAAAAAAAACCCTAATATAATTAGAACTAATGCAATGCAATATTTATAATTTATCAATTTATAAAGAATAAACCCCAAAACAATTTTTATTCATAAATTTATAAATATTTACTAAATTATTAAATTATGTGAAACAACGATAATCCGTATTATTTACCATTTTATAAAGTTTGAATTTAATTGGCATTTTACCAACCATTCCAATAAATAATAAACAAATAATGTAAATAAACAATTTAATAAATAAATAGTTTATTATTTTTGTTGTCAATTCTTAAGAACAAAGACAGTACATAAATTCACTTTCACATCTTTAGGACTTATTCCAATTTTAATAATCGCTTTTTAAAACAATTAACGCCCGTGAAGTGAAGGTCGTTAAAATAAAAGCGGTGTCACAGGAAAAACCGTCCTTTTGACAATAGGGCATACTGCGGGCACAAAGGTCCATGTTTGCCAAACAATGAATCATTTGATCGCAATTATAAAGTGAAGTTAGAAAGAGGGATTATTTTAACTCACGTTTGACTCTGTGTTTGTGAATAATGTGGCCGCGTTTTCTCATCACAAGCTGGACTGAAAGAACTCATGATGAATCAGGTACGGGCCATCAAATTGAATATAAAGGCTGTCATCGACGGCAGGATTTGATTGGTACCTCGTGTCATAAGTAATGTAAGAAGAAATTTGTTCTTACCAGGCATTGGATAGGCACAGAGCATAAAAACACCAGACAAAATATACAAAATTATCTATCTATCTATCTATCTATCAGTTTAAGAAGTTGCAATTTATAACACGTGTTCGATATAAACGTATTTATTGATCACTCTGAACGCTTCAACCTTAACCTCTTTAAGTCAAGGATAAAACCTTATCTTCATAGTCAGACTAAAAACACCAGTTCCTTTTCGATTACCGAAGCAGCTTTGAGGCTAGTTAGTACTTAGAGTGGGTGAGGGGACATTTGGGGACACCGGGTACTGTAAGCAAACACATATAATCCGAAAAACGTTCAAATAACTAACAAAAAACAAATCACTCAATATCCTCATAATCATCACTTCCTTCAGCCTCCTTTTACATTCATAAATACGACTCATTCAGTAGACCCCTACCATGAGTGGCTCTTGAGCCTTGTATCGATTGAATGCAAGTAAAATAATTTTTTACCTAAAATGATACGTTCTTTTGTTTTTTTGAGCTGTTTAATTAATAGGAACGTACATTTTGTGGTGTCATTAATGAGAGGGAGAATAAGACAGAGAGACATTGAGGAAGAAGTGGACAGGACTAGTGTAATGTCATTAGAGTGAGAGAGAGAGAGAAAGAGGGACGAGAAAAATAAATTTGTCTACAAAAGGGAGAGGGTGAGAGGCTTAAATGATTGGGATCAACGATATATTAGCTGTCATGAGACAGGTCATAGCTCCCGACAGGCCCTGAATGGCTTCATTTCGGTCAATCTCTAGCAAATCATTTCAACGGTCAAAGACAGAAACACCTTTTTCCGATTGAAATAGTTCAAGGACTAAGAGGGTTAAGAAAGTTCACTGCAAACATTTCTTGGGCTTGACCACTGAGATAAATTACTTCAAATCCGGGAAAACAATGAAGCAATGACATCAAGGTTTTCCATTCAAGTAGAGTTTTACACTCCATCCCAACTATGACAACGTCAATTCTTCAGTTTTCCCCCATGATTTCTGTAGATAAAACACACTTATTCAAAATCAAAACAGACAGAGCATCTAATCTGTAATTCACAGAAACTGAACTTAATTTAGGGATATATATAAGTGATCACAGTCTTTTCAACGAGTGTTGAAATCAGGTACAGAAAGGAAACTAAGGAACTCCGACAGAATGTAATAAAGGAAAACGAGAAAAAAGGACTAAACACCATTTGTTTAGAAGACAGTCTGTATGGTTGTCAGCACAAGGAATAGTCCAACATGCGAATTACAAATTGGAGCAAGTACAAACAAGTAAATATCTAGGAAATGTTTTAAAAGAAGACAAAAAATTCAACAGCGAAATCCGAAACTGCATTGGTATAGTGAAAGATGCCTTCCAAAAGTTAATCAAAGTACGTATTAAGAAACAGGAAAATTTCGTTAGAAACAAAGAGCATCTAATTGTTATGCAATATTGGTCCTGTATACTAATGCATGCTGATCACATCTTCACAAATGAAGACGAGACTTTGGGCGATAAATATGTGTTTCTACAGTAGGATGCTGAGAATACTATGGACTGAATATCTGAGATATTTTAAAGAAAATGGAAGCAAAAAAAAACTTATAGTTCGCATCAGAACGAAGCAGTTTAAATTTCTAGGGCACATAATGAAAAAAGAGTGCTTGGAAAATTTGACACTCTCAGGACATATTGAAGTCAAGAGGGACAAAAAAAGAATCGCAAAACGTACGTAAGAAGCTTATGTAAATAATTGGTAGAACAGAGATTGGGCAAGATAGCAAAACGACAAACTTTATTAAGAACTATAAAGGAGAAGAAATTGTGGAGAGACATGATCGTCCACGTCTTGAAGAGACAGCACACACGAAGAAGAAGATGAAGAAGAAGAAGTCTGTCAACAGAAACAGGGAAAATATTGTGCAGTTTCATGAGATTTAGTGGTTACTATCCGAAGTTGGATATTCTGTAATGTCATAACTGGGTATAAAAGAAAGAAATAAGGTGGTTTTCTTAGCGTAGCTTAAATGTGGCACAAGGCCGAAAGTATGGGGGCAACCAGTGAGGATCGAACTCACTATTCAGTCGTAAGTGATCTAGTGAGACAAGCTTGCTAAATAATACATCGCATCGATTTCATATTCAGATTACTGAAATAATAAATAAAATATACAACAGCGGTGAAATACTAGAAGATCTCAAGAGATCTATCTTTATAGCGATACCAAATAAATCAGGGACAAATGGGAACTCCATCTGACAATCAGCGCAATGAGACACATAAATTAACTTATAATTAGGATTTATTGAACAAAACACATTAAATCGGAAATAGGCCAAGAACATTGTGGCACTGTCCAAGACACTTTAAAATGTTGAAATACGCTGAAACACTGGTTCTCGTACGATCATCGAAGTTAAGCAATGTCGATCTTGTTAAGTACATAGATGTGTGACCTCTTGAGAATATCAGGTGCTGTGAGCTTGGGTGTGCGGGTGCTGTAATGGATAACGACTCGGAATTGGAAATCAGAAAACTGAGTTGCAATTCCAGTCGCCTTCATTATAGTCACTTACGCGTAACTATCCTTGGGAAAGGTATGAATCCATCTCTTCTCCCCCAGATATGGGTTAATTAGTAGGACTTGTATCAGTAAAATCATTATAATCTTTCAAACATTGATTGAAGTAATTCTATTGTATGGATAAGAAATTTGGACATTATCTGTTCGCCTTGAAAGACGACTGGATGGAACATGTGCAAATCTACTTAGAAAAATCCAAAACATCAGTTGGAAATCCCATGCAACGCATAACACAATTTACGGAAAAGTGAGACCAATCTCTGTTAAGCACGAACAAAAAACGATTACAGTTTGCCAATTCCCGAGCGGACAGAGAAATCGTCTCACCCTTACTCCTATGGCATCCGTCTGGAAGTGTCTTCTCACGGAAATTGACTTTCCCAGACACCCGGGACTCAGGGTTGGACATTGGGGATCAGGGGACAGCAATACAGGAGCGAACAGTGTGGAAAGAAATTGCCAATGGATTTCCGACCAACCATAGGGAGGTCGAAGGATGATGATGTTGAAAATCATTATTATCTCACAAAAATTCTTACAATCTAAAAATATTTTTTGGCTCTAAATAATATGAAGAGGGTTGATAAGCCGTAATAGAAAAACAAAACAAAAAAAACAATCTAATTCAAAGGCCTAGAAGGAAAACTGGAAGTACAAGACGAAAGAACATTTTTTTAAGCATTTCACCACCAAGTCAGACGATAGTGCTACTAAGACGCAAGGGGCTACTGAGAGTGAAAGAGAATAAGAGGACTTTAAAAGGAACCAGAAACCCAATCCTAAACAAGTAACAAGGGATAAACCTGTACTCCTGATCCGGACGATAGTTAAACCTATCTACACCTATAAAACTATTAATTGTAAGCAAACAGAATTCAGGGTTATCAGCAAAAAATACAGCTTACAATATGAACTACATTTTGGTGACGTCAGAATTAAGTCAGTAGAGATATTTAACCCTATCCGAATAGTGTAGTAACAGACAGTGAAAAATGTGACATGGAAATGTCATAAATGTTGAAAGTTTATAGGAATAACAAAAGGAGCATTTTTTTAAATCATATCACCCCAAGCAAGGTAATAAAGTCACTAAGACACGAGGAGTTAATGAGTGTCAAAGAATAAGCAATAAGAGAAACATTATTAAGAATCGAGAACAATAGAAGAGTAATCAAGAAAAAAAGTCGATAACGATTGACATTGCATTTAAAATTTTGAAGATCAAAGTTGGTTGGAAAGCATGGAACCTGAAGAGAGCTCCACAAGCGAGAAGTGAGTGAGAGAAAAGAAATTGCTAGCATAGAACTTACGGTTACATCTAGCCAATTCAACTGTGAATTGACGAGACCTTGCCGCCAATCTAGTACTGCACTTAAATTCATAAGGTCTAGATACCATTGCGAAAAGTTCATCCGAAAAATTACCATGAATTATAGAAAAGGCAGAGGAAAGCTACATTATTGCGGTGGAAAATTGACCGAAGCCGAGACGCCAGGCGAGGACCAATAGTATTGCTGATTCTTCTTTAGATTTTATCAAGGAGTTCTATATAGATAAATAGCAGGAGCACTGGACCACATATGGCAGCGATATTCAAAGAATGTACACAAAAAAAAGCAAGGTATTAAGAGGGATGAAAATATCGTTAGAAAGAAAAGTCTCTTACATAGCATTACGATAATGCGGAAAGACGACATTGAGAATATATTAGTAGCACTAAAAAATAATTGTCTTCTCTACAAACCATTTCATACATCCGAAACGTCGCAAGCCTATTACTTGTCTTTTTATTTACTTTAAAAATGTTCTGATGAGCTACATTCACTAGTTTCACCAGTTCAGACATTCACAGCTAAGGTCCGGCATGCCATGTACACTCGAAGAAATTATCCCCATTCACTTTGTATTCTATTAATAAGAAGGAAGTTTCATTCGGACAGCTTCTTCCCAAGAACCCCCACATTGTGGAACAGACTCCCGACTGAATACTTCCTCAATTGATACAATCTTAACCTCTCCAAGTCTAATGGCAAGCGTTATCTTTATGTATTTCTGACCTTTTATATTCATAAAAACAAACTTATTCAGAAGCCTTATACTTTGAGTGGCTCTTAGGCTTTCTGTTGGGTGATCAATTATTGAAGAAACATTGAAGAACGAGGAAACAGTAATTTACTTAACGAGTTTGTGTGAATGAATGGCAATGAGTACAACAATAGATTGTAAATTATTAAAAGTTACTTCAAGCAATAAAAGACGGGAAGTTGTGGAGAGCCAGAGTCCAATACTTCTTGAAGGGACATGACATAAAAGAAAACGAATCCAAGTAAAAAAGCCACAGTAAAAAAAATCACAGGAAAAAAAAAAAAGGAAAAAACAGGGACGAAAACTTATGCACATCTTATCCCAAAAAAAAATGCCTGGCCAAAAGGGATAAAATGCCAGCATCTTATCCCAAAAGTGGATAAAATGCCAGCCTCTTATCCCAAAAGTGGATAAAATGCCAGCATCTTATCCCAAAAGTGGATAAAATACCAGCATCTTATCCCAAAAGTGGACGAAATAAATTGAAAATTGAAGGAATTTTAATTTAAATTTTAATGCCAAATTAAAACGTTCTTTATTTAAAATCACATCTTATAGGATACTAGAACTCCTTAACGAGAAAATATATCGGATATGTAACTGTAATATTGTAGAAAACGTATTTTAGAGATTGAATTGATTTACTATAAATTTTTGTTGCAAATAGAGCTCTATAGGAGTTATAACTACGAATAAATAATTATAAACCACCTTACACTTAAATACATATATACATACATATATATATATATATATATATATATATATATATATATATATATATATATATATAAATGATTCACATTGATTTAGAAAGTGTAAATTAGTGATAATTATAATTGTTATAATTATTTTATGATAATTATTTTTGACATTATAATTTATTTTATTTACTTTATTGACACGACAGAGCGGACTCATAAACTCATGAAGTATCCGACAGATAGAGATGACTTTATTACCTGACACCATAAAGTAATCAAATAAATTTTCCTGTCACTATATTACCGGCCACGTGTTTTCATACCTTTTATGGTGAAATACATTTACTTTCTGAGTATTTCTCCTTTTACCACGTAATATCTGAGTTACGCCTTGTTTTTCACGTAGTATTTGAGTTTTTTTTTTCTTGCTCTTTGTTTATCACATAGCTAGTATTGGAGTCTTATTTTTTGCGCTGTGTTTTTCGCCACGTAGTATTTAAGTCTTACTTTTTGCGCCTTGTCTTACGCGTAGTATTTGAGTCTTATTTTTTGCGCCTTGTTTTTCATGTAGTATTTAAGTCTTATTATTTTGCGCCTTGATTTTTAGTAATATTTGAGACTTATTTTTTGCGTTTTGTTTTTGCATGGTATTTAAGTCTTATTTTTTGCGCCTTGTTTTTCACGTAGTATTTGAGTCTTTTTTTGCGCTTTGTTTTTTACGTCGTATTAAAGTCTTATTTTTTGCGCTTTGTTTTTTACGTAGTATTTGAATCTTACTTTTTGCGCCTTGTTTTATTAACATAGTATTTGAGTTTTATTTTTTGCGATTTATTTTTCATATGGTATTTAAGTCTTATTTTTTGAGCATTGTTTTTTACGTAGTGTTTGAATCTTATTTTTTTTCCTTGTTTAACATTCAGGATAAGAAAGAGTTCCTGCTTTCTTTTCCCATTCCATCCCAACAAAAACAAATTCTTATATTTTGCGCAAAGAAAATTTTATAAAATATTTTTTTTCATACAATATAACATTTAATATTTTAACTTTAATGTTTTCTTAACTCTACGAAATTGACTCTTTTATATATTTATTTATTCCAATTCAATATTTACTTATCAATAACTTTTTAAAGAGTGTCTGTTACTTCAATTCTGTAAAGGCTACTAAGAAACAATGCTTGAATTTCTCAAATTGATCTACTTTAACATTGACTGAAAACAATGCAAGCAAAGACACACCGATGAATCCAGCAAAGCATAGCATTTTGCGAATTACATAAAATGCCCTTTCAGACCTCAGATTGATAAAACAAAAGGATCAATAACTCAATCTGTACGTTATGTGCTTATGCCAATTTCGGAAATATTTGAACTGCATGAATTTAAGCGTACTACTAGATTGGCAACTAGGCCTCACCGTTTTAATTTTGAACTCACTAGATACAACAGTCTTTTCTATTCTAACAGTTTTGTCTTGGATTTCTCACTTGTGGAGCTCCTTTCCGATTTCTTGCTTCCCTGCCAACTACAATCTTCAAAAAATTATATGCAACGCCAATTGCCATCTACTGTCTTCCTAAGCTTTGCTCCTTTATTGTGCCTTCCTTACTTCTCGTCACTAAAGTTTTCTCATTCTCTTTCACTCCTTGTAACCTAACGCGTCCTAGTGGCATTATCTTCTTGCTTGGGATGAAATGGTTAAAAAAAAACTAGAATTTACACTGGGTGAAAAATGCCTGCATACGGAGAAAAATGAACTTAGTAGCAATACAAAAATAGAAAAAGGTGTGAGACAAGGATGTGTCCTCTCCCCAGATTTATTCAAACTCTACAGCGACGCAATCCTAAGGGAACTGGAGACCTTACCAGGATTTATTATCGGTTGGTGTAATCTTAACTATATAAGATACACAAATGACACTATGTTGATGGTCGAATCGGAAAGAAAACTACAAGACCTATTAGACAAGACAGCTTGGTAAAAAGAAAGATAGAAAAAAAGGACGAGCCATTAATTACAAGAAGACAGAAAGTATGATCATCTGCAAAATAAAAAGCCTCAGATACAAATTACGAATTGGGGATGAAAACATCATGCAGGTGCAGAAGTTTAACTATCTGGGAAGCATTTTAACAGTGGATGGAAGATACGATATGAAGACCCAAACGCGCTAACAAATGAAGTATTCCAAAAGCTAAGCACAGGTGCTGAAAAACGGGAAAAAAATTCGTTAGAAGCAAAGAAAAGAATGCTGGATTGCATGATGAGAAAGGAGGGACTGGAAAAAACTTAACCCTCACAAGGCATATTGAGGGCAGGAGAGATAGAGAAGGCAGCGAGTCACTAACCTGACGGGTGTCTGTAAATGGATGGCGGAACGTAAAGAAAGAAAACAGCTAAGAAATACAAAAGATAGAAAGTTGTGAGAAGTCATGATCTCCTATGTTCTAAAGGGACTCGGCAAGAAGAAGAAGAAGAAAAAAAAAAGAAGTTTTATCAGCCAGTAGCGATAAGAGGGCTTACAGAAACCCCATCTAATTTCAAATCAACAGTCTGCGTTGTCGCAGTTTTGCCATATCCTGGTCGTATGTCTCTTTTTATTGGCTAACCTGAAAGACATTTCTGAAATAAAAGATTCTTTTTAATTTTCCGATACGCAGATTCATTTGAGCATGGCTCCGCCATTCCCATTCTATATTCAATAGGTTTTAGCGTCATTTATTTCGCCGTGGCAATTTTTCTTTGGATATTTCTTTCTCTTTTGTTAATTGTTCATTTTCTATTCAAATTCTTTTTCATCTCTTTGTTCCCATTTCTTTTCGGCTACTTCTATACTGTTAAAAATCCGCTATTTTTGCTAACAATGCTTTATGTTGTAAGATAATTTAGAGATGGCAGATTTCATTATCTTTGTACTTTCGCGGTGTATGCAAATGACCATTAAACAGAGTGTAGATTTGCATTCCGGTTGAGATGAAATGGAAAGACTATACTAAATCCATTGTTAGGTTAGCAGCTAAGAAATTTTGTTCACTGTGTCATGCGAGACAATTTTTCTCTTATGAATCTATCCTACATATCCATAAGTCTACCATTCCTCCATACTTAGAATATTGCTGTCACATAGGGTCCGGTTCTGCTGATTTTTAGCTTTCCAACCGCCTAAAGTTTCCTTCACTCTGCCTTTTCTATTAGTACTTTTATTGTAATTGTTCGGAAGGGTCCCAGACCTTTTGAATTTAAGACTGGTGTCGAGGTCTCATCAATTTACAGTTGAGTTGGACAGATGTATGAGTAAATTCTCTACCAGCAGTTTCTTTTCTCGCTTGTGGAACTCCTTTCCGGTTTCATGCTTTCCAACCCACTTTAAATTTAAATGATATGTCAATCGCTATCTGATGTTCTTCTGATTACTTTTCTTTTGTTCTTTGTTTTTGTTAGTAACGTTTCTGTTTTCTAATTTTTCTACACTCGGTAACGCCCCCGTGCCTAATTGGCTTTACTGCCTTGCTTGCGATGAAATCGATTAAAAAAAGAAAAAGAAAATGCAATCATCTGAAGTTGGAGTGCCAGTTACTTTTGTAGCCCGTTCATCGTTAATTCTGGAGGCAATCATAAAAGTAATACATTCAACACATATATGAATGTTATATACACATTTATATACAGTGTGAGGTGTAACATAGTCCAAAAGAAGAGAGAAAAATGTATTCTTCAAGAAAGAAACTACGAGTGAGAAATTAAATGGCAATATGTTTTTTTAAATAATTGCAATGAAGTTATGGTACCAGTTTGTTGCAGTAATTCTCACCTTGTTGCTGTGTTCATTCGTTTATGGAACTGGGAGATTTTTTGTATTGGAGACATATATATATATATATATATATATATAAAGTCCGTATGCTATCTTCAGCACTTTGTAGGTGACTCTTTTCACCAAGCAAAATGTTACTCCTACCAATACAAGCTGAATTTGAACTTCTTGGTTGTGTAGTCATATCCTTCTATGGCAACACCTCAAACAATCTTGACTGAAATTAGAGAGCAAGACTACTGCAATTTCAAATATATTTTGAAGAGATTCCCTATATAGTAAGAAGGAAAGTATTATTTATAAATGTGTAGGGTGGTAAATATTAAAATACTTGTATCGTTGTAAATCTACATTGATAGAAACAATCTGTATAAAGGACAAGAAAAAATAAGTATTTAAAAGTATTAAAAGGGATTCTTAATTTTCAACATGTCCTCCATCATCACGGATTTTGTAGATCGGGGAAAATATTTTGAGCTGATTTTCATCAATACCTTCAATCACATCAATTATCCCAGCTTGCAATTCCTCTAAAGAGCGAGGCTTTGTTGAATACGCATCACTTTTCACATTTCCACATAAAAAGAAACCCAAAGTTAAATTTAGTGATCGTGGAGGCCAAGATAATGGTCCACATCTACCAATCCACTTGTTACGGAATATTTTATTTAGAAACTGTCTAACTTATAGAACAAATGACAAAGTGCGCCATCTTGCTGAAACATTGTATCCTCTTACAATTCTAATTGGTCAAGCTTAGAAATAAAGTAATTTTGCAGCATTTCTAAATAGCGATCACCATTAAAAAGACACCCTTCAAAAAAGAAGGGCTCTATTCTATAATTCGATTTTTCTCAAAGCACCCCAGACATTAACTTTAGGTGAATCTCTTTCATATTCAACAGATTCCTGTAGCTTTTCAGTCACTTAGATATGGTAATTACGCCTGTTGATCTTGCCAGTAATGTGGAATGTTGCTTCATCGGAAAACATTAAATTATTCAAAAATGAATATTCGATATACTTTCATTAAATTTGTGGTGAATACGAAATAAAGATAACTCACTTTTCTCCACTGTTTTCAAATTCGCAAACTCATGCGAAAATTTATTTTGACCAATAGAAAAAGGGATTGGGTTTTGGCTGAAGAAAAGACCAAGGCAAAATTTAACGTGCCTATGTGAAAATGTATTTGGACCAATAAGAATAAAAGCAACGAGCCGATGTGAAATCGCTTTTTGATATAAATAGACAGGGAAAGATGAATCAAGGCAGAGAGAAAAAACAGAAAGAAGCAGGTGGCAGAAAGCCAGTGTTCCACGCATCTGAATAACGCCAGTGTCAAATTACACGCTGATACATCATCCTCTAATGAGAGCAGGGCAATTTCAAAGAATTCCATTTAATGGGACAGATTAAGTCAGTATCCCATAAAATCTTTCACTTGATGGTACAAGCTCCATATTCGGTATGCAAGTGCTCTAGGACCCATTATCTACGTTGAAAAACAAAAAGGACGCCTACATTTTTCAAGATGGCCGTCTCATAAAATAGGAAAAAGGGTTTTCAGAGCTAAACGTATATGCATAGGATTATGCTATTGATCCAAATGTTAAATTGTATCTTGACTAGAGAAATATATTTTGGCACTAATATTCGAAAATGATTACCAGTTTTTAAGATGGTCACCATTGTATGACTTAAAATCAGGACTTTTGTAGCTGTCTTACAAAATTATCACAGATATTGTTGGGCAATATCTGTGACCATGTATTGAGGCGATGCGGTGGTCAAACTCTATTACATTATGTGGATAATAGCGATGTTAAAGCACAACAAGGGCACACTAGTGGCATCACTGCTGTGAGACTCAGCATAGGGTTCAATGTCAGATTATAGTGTAATACTTGTAGCTGGAGTTTACTAACCTAAACTGTAGTTTGTAGTATACTTGAGTCTCCCAAATGTTATCTAATAAGCCCCTGTATATATTTCAGCTTGAAGTATATCTTGTTGTTATTACACTATCAGATAGCCGCGCCTGAATTTATAGGATGTGCCAGCGCAGGTGAGCCGAGCCAAGGGCAACGGGGCTTCAGTTATCCGGAAGGTGTACAGATCGCACAGGACTTAAATGACACTGGATGAACAATCGGGCTAGGTGTAGGGCATTTGTATGTTTGAACTTAATTGTATTCCATATTTTCAATGTGCTTATCTATCTTGTACAGTTAGGTGATAAAAGTATAAACCATCGACCTTAATCTTTTCAGTAAGTCCACTAATATTCTGTTGAGTTGTACTCCTAAAACTGACTGTAGGAATTGTTGCCTCTGTCAGATTGATACAAAAGAAGAGTTGAAGTCCCCCCAACCCGTTATGAGGGTAGTTCTAATGGTTATTCCATGATAGAAGAAAAACTACCACAATTTCAGGCAATCCGCCAGTTACCGATCATGTAAGACCCATCCAGTTTGGATGAAGGAGGTGAAATAGTGCCAAGTACCAACAAAATTGTCGCAAAATGTTTGACAGTTATAAACTTGAGCATGCCACTAAAAGAGCAGCTGAAATTCAAAATGATCCCGGAGAAGGGCAATCAAAAATGCAAAGAACTAGCATGGAAGTGCAACGGTGTTTCCTGTGTAAAAAGATACAACCAAAGTTAAAGTTACAAGCCATGACCAAGCAGCTAAATGAGAGGCTTAATAAATGTGCTCGCAATCTTAATGATGGCAAGCTTTTGGCTGTCTTGAGCGATGTAGATGTGGTTTTCCTGCAACTGAAATACCAATATTGCTTAACAGCTCTGTGTCATAGACAGAGGGCACACATTACAGCCAAGAACAAAGAAACAATCTGGTCATCCCAAGAAAAAGAAGTTGTTTTGGTGTTCTCTGAACTTCTTACCTATGTCAATGAGACAAGAAACAAAAGTGATGGGCTTGTTTCGTTTCGACTTGCTAACTCGGTGAGTCTTTACAAGGAAAGACTTGACCAATTTGGAACAGTTATACCTGATGTGAATTCTACCAGACTGAAAGAAAAGCTTTTGGCAAAGATACCTGCGTTGGAGACCTACAAAGATGGTCGTGATGTTTATTTGACATTCAAGAAGGATGTAGGTCATATCATGTCAGAATCATCAACCTACTATGATGCCATCATTCTTGTCAAAGCTGCTAAAATATTGCACTTGTACTGATCACAAATGTAAATATAAGGGCAATCCTCATTAGGATTCAGTATATGATTTATTACCTCCAGCTTTGCTCCAATTTGTATGATTTAACATGGAGCAGACATAAAGTCTCAACTGAGGTTTGGAACAACTACAACAAACCTGGCTAAGGATCAGCTCCTTCACTACAACTACTTTGCCAAATATAAAGAAGGAGCTGCCACACACAAGCATTCAAGAGACAGAGAAATTCCATTTCGATGATGCTAAGACAAGAAAGAAACACCTAGTAGAAATTATCCATGACCATGGTCGCAGTATTCCATATAATCGAGTACTCAGCTGGGAGATGCAGCTGTATCCAGATATATAGAGGAATGTGTGGTTTATCCTCCCAAAACTGAGGAAAGGTCATTTCAGCACATCGGCGATGGATAACACCGGCCATAATCCCTCTTCCACAACAGCGACCACATCATTCCATGGAACCAACACATCCATCTTTTAACATGCAGCATCAGGAAAACAAGGAGAAGTACGGGAACCAATTCTAATTAAGAATACCAAAGTAAAGAAAGTCCCAGAAATTCCCGACACATATACAAATGTCTATCTTGCGTTCTTTACAACAAAGGAACCTTCTCCTTCCAAGGGCAAAATGTTACATATGAATCTCTGCCAAGTTTCCCCACTAACCAATGAATATAAGTGGTTGTAGAAGGTTAGCCTCACACAATAAGTACATGACAATGTTAACATCACTTGGTCAGTCCATCATGTCTAGCATTTGAAGTGTGTATTACAGCACTTCCACCTCTCTTTCGTGATGAAGCTCACTCAGTTTCCACTCTTAGGGATACTACTGCACACCTCAACCCAGAACAGGTCCCTGTGATAGACCAGCATATTTATGCACTTATCAAGCACGTCCAGTAGCACTGGCCTGACCTATATAGTGAGGATAAATTTTTTGTCATGTTTGGGGCCTCCATATAGAGACGGTTGTTTTAAGGACTATTGGAACCCTACTTCAAAGAAGGGTGTGGACTAATGCTCTTGTGAAGTCTGAGGTGACTTCTTCTGGAATGGCGAAGTCCTTTCTTTCTGCCTCGGGTGTCACAAGAACACACAACAAATTATGGCGTGTTGCTTGTGTATGCTCCAAAAGGAAGCATATGAGCATCAGCTCTCGTTGATCAGGTCTTTCAGAGAGGCCAACTTCGATTTGTATTGTGAAGGACTGGCTGCTCTAATCTCCTTGTTCGTTGCAAACAACAATGGCAGATGGCTTCCCATCCATCTTAGAGACATGGTCACTTTGGAACACACTCACCATGAGGTCTTTAATGAATTTCAACTGGTAAATTTTGTGGTGCACAAAACTAACAGGGGGTTTTATGGCTTGGCCATTGACCAAGCACATGAACAGGCCAATTCAGTCGTAAAAGGTGATGGTGGTGCCATTGGACTTCCTGTGGATGGTGTCTGGACCAGAAGTTAGTGTGCTAATATCACAGTATGACTTGGCGTCACTGGCTAAAGTGGCAAATGAACATATTACGCACCATGAGCAAACCATCTCAGATATCATTGTCTGACAAGGCCCAGAAATTGTTTGGTGAATTGAAGGATCTGTGTAGTCATTTTCAAGAAGAATCAATAGACCTGCTCACATTGGACTCAAAAACCATCGTTCATCCCAGCATTGCTGAACTTGTAAGGACTCACCTTGAGAAAGGTAAAGTTGCCTTCCGAGAATTTTTCAATGGTCTGGGTGACGGGGCTTCCTTCTATAAGTCCATCAAAAAGAACAAAGCAGAATTCTGTTGTGGATTCCGAGATGAAATTCGGTCTCCAATGAATGACAAATGAATTATAGATAAGAAATTAAATGTATTTACACAATAATACAAAGGGTAATACTGTTAGTAAATCCAGGAACGCGGTTAGTAGCAATAACATATAGATATATACAGTTTCGAAGTAGGACTTCCTTAGAGTCTACGTGCTTGTAACTGACTTCTACAAGCGGTTACCTCACACTATTACTCTACCTCCAACTCAATCACAATCTCAGTTTTCTTACGATCTTTACTCACTCTCTCCCTGACTGTCTTAATCTGGGTATTTAACGGCAGCAGTCCAAGTAACACTGGTAGAGTCCACTTATATGAAAAAGGGGAGGACCCCATAACAAATCCTTTCGCCAAGAGGCAGCTGCAACTTCTGGCGACATGAAGCAGCAGGTACTCAAAGATGATTGCCGTCTGTTCTCGCAAATCTTTATACCCTGCCAAGCACGAGAGTGTGACCTGCTTGAGTTTTTCCAACATGAAAACTAGTCTTTCCCTGAGTGACAGTGGGAAACTACACACTGGTCAGAAGTCGCAACAATTCTGGAAGTTACAGTTAATCCTCCAGACACTAGTCCAGGTGATGTTGTTATCATTGATGGGTCCTCTCTTGGGCATTCATTGCCGCCGAAGACATCAAAAACCTTTGAGGAATATGTTGTCCTAGATGTGGTTCCAAAGATTCAAATGTAAGAACCTCCAATCGGTTGTGGACTGGGGCAGGAAATTAAATAACTTTAATGCTTCAAAAACAAAACTGCAATTAGCCCCCCCCCCGAGAACCCTCCCGGCCTCCCATTAGAATGTTTGATGCTCAACTCCACGAGAGCACCGCTTTGCGACTGCTTGGTCTCTCACTGTCCGCTGACCTGAGATAGAACAATTACATTCAATCAATAGCTTCGTCTACCGCAAGGAAAGTTGGCTCTCTGTGTCGTGCCAGAAAGTTTTTCTCGTTCGAGTCCATCCTTCAAATCTATAAATCAACCATTCGCCCTTTCATGGAATATTGCTGTCATATGTGGTATGGAACCCCCGCTGTTCGTCTTAGGGTCCTCGACAAAATCCAGAGAAGGATATGCAATGTGGCTGGAACTGATCTGGTATATCGTTTTCAGTCGCTCTCTCACAGACGTGCCGTTGCTTCCCTCTGTCTTTTCTACAAATACTTTCACGGTAACTGCTTCGACGAGCTATTTTCGCTAGTTCTCACATTGCATGAATTTAAACGTGCCACTAGGTCGGCACATCAGTCCCACCCTTTCACTGTTGAAACAGTTAAATATGGCTGTCTCTACTACTCCAATAGCTTCATGTCTCGCAGTTCCCGTCTGTGGAACTCCCTTCCTCTTACTTGCTTCCCCGAGAGCTATAATCTCCAACTATTCAAATGCAATGTCAATCGACATCTCCAGATGACTTGATCTATTCCCAGTCCTTCTCTTAATCCTTTCCTTTATCACGCTTCTTTACTCTTATTCCCACTTTCTGTAACCCCTTGCGTTCTAGTGGCACCCCCGCCTTGCTTGAAATTCCTTTGGAAATTTCGTGTGAACAGACATAGTTTTTGATGTTTATTGGACTTCCAGCCTGAAGGCTAAAACAAGATCAAAGAACGGCAAAGTTGATCGACGCCGAGTGATGAAGAAAACCAAGCTGCCATCTAACTGCAAAGGTTTCCTGAGAGACAACAAGACAGTGCTCTTTGGGTTCCTTGCTGATAAGATAGTGACCATGTGTCCTGACAATATCGTTGTTGTGACCAAAGGAGATCAGGATCTTTGCAACAGATCCCTCAGTCTTGATAGCTTAAGAAGCTGACTCCAGAATCTTCACTCATGTTCTTCGTGTAGCCAAGCAACAGATGACGTCTGTGTTGATTAAAGCATTTGACACAGATATTCTTGTTGTTGCAAAGTTTTTGCCTCCCTCCAAGGAACAGGTATGGAAATGCTGTGAGTTGAATTCGGCCAGGGTTAGTTCATTAAGTGGTTGCTAATTCATGACATGGTGGCGAATCTTGGCCCAGACAAATACAGTTGCATGCTGTTCTTTCACACCTTTACTGGCTGTGATATTCTGTCGGCTTTTCGTGGAAAAGCAAAGACTGCATGACAGGCATGGGATCTTTACCCTCAAGTAACTCGCGTCTTCAAGAAGTTAAGTCAGCACCCACTAGTCGTAGAAATTGCAGACTACAACGTCCTTGAGAAGTTTGTCATTACCATGTATGACAAGAACAGCACTATGGACAAAGTTGATGAAGCAAGACTGGACTTGTTCGCTCGGAAGCAAAGGTCTTACGATGCCATTCCACCGACTAGCACAACGTTCATGCAGCATATCAAACGGCCTGCCTACCAAGTAGGCTGCGTATGAAGCCAAGTAACAGTGTGCAAAATACAAACTGAAAGCCCTGCAAACTGGGAGTGACAGAAAGATGATGAGGTCTGTCAAGTCTTTTGCATGACTGTATTGCCCAGAGTTGTCTGCAGTTAACAAAATGTGGCTGCAAGACGAAATGCCGAGGGCGATGTAAATGCATTCGCTTCAGTTTGAAGTCTACCCAGCTGTGTGCATGTAAATGAGAACTAAATGATTGACTAATCCACCATGTGAATCAAAATATAATAATTTCCTGCTATATATGTTATTTTTCATTTTTCTTTTTGCATGTAGCGCTAAAAGAGCCAGTCATCATTTAATTCCAGCCATATCATTCTAGTTTTCAATAATTACGATTTTTTAAGTGCAGAAATGGATCCCTCGATCTCAAAAACATATATTTCGATGCATAGAACGTTAAAATAGCATTATTCCATTAAAATTTAGCTCAAACACAGAATCATACCACTTCAAATGGCAGCCATCTTGAAAAATGGTGGCCATTTTGTTTTTCAACGTGGCAAAATTACTTTTCTGAGAGAATAGGTCCTGGAGTACATTTAGTGCTTGTACCACCAACTGAAAGATTATTTCAGTGATCTACTGCACTAATTCACCCTCAAAGCTATGTACCTTAAAATATATCTTTTCATTCATGTTGAATAAAACCGTATAATTTTTATGTGAAAAACGAACTCTCTCAATTTGTTTTAAACATTTTGGAATATTACTTTGATTTAATATGAACATTTTCTCTTCTTGACAATTCATCGAAACTACGAACTTTAAATATTTTATTCCTTTTCCGGAAACAAGTTATTGACAACTTCAGATGTGTAAATTTGTAAATAAATTCCCTATCTTGTTTCGTTAAATACAACACGTGTATTTCCTCGCCATTTTCCCTCAATATTTCAGATTGATGGCAGAAAGTTAGTCATGCATGATACTCTTCTTCTAACAACATTTTTATGCATTTGTATTTTGTACACTTTCAGGTGAAATTTTGACCGTAGAATATTAAGCACAGTAGATTTTAAAAGCCTCACCTCTAAAGATGCCCGTCATAATGTTTTTTTTGAACATACGGAAGTTACAGTTTCTTCACTAACACATGGTCTACCCAATCGTCGCCTATCATTAACAGAACTTTTCTTTAATGTTTATCATGCAATTAGATATGGAATTCCTGTGCGGTGGTGTTTCTTTATTGCAAATAGATCTAAATCTTCTTTGGACAACGGTGGTACACAAAAACCAAAGAACGCAATTTACTTGAAGCCATGAGTCAACAACGATTCTGAGAAAAAATGAATTTCGAAGTTTCAAGAAACTGAAAAAATAATAATACGTAAAAGAAATAATGAATAAATTTTCCGAAGACATGAAAAAACTAGACATATCAAGATTTCTTATCCTTTTTACAGATTGTTTATATCATGTATAGTTACAAACGGTGGAGTAAGGGAGGCACGGTGGAGTAATGGATAGCGGCTTGGACTGAGGAATCGGAGAGTCGAGTTCGAATTCCAGTCAAAATCCATTACATTCACTTACGTGCTAATACTCTTGGGAAAGGTATGAATCTTCTTCTCCTACCCAAGGTAAATAGCAGGACAGACTGGGTCCTATAGCCTTGAACGGCAATTGGTCTACCGCAGAAAGAAATGGCAACCTACTCAATGGAAAAAAAATTTACCTCATCAGTCATGTATTGAAAGATACATGATAGACTGAGCGTGTATCACGTATGGCGCATAACTGACTGATGGTTACAAAGCTATAAATATTTTAAATTGAGCACGGACTTTATGGACACCCTGTATTGTGTTGTATGCAACAGAGGAGAAAAGAGACAGATCTTATCACTACGAGGGTGTGTCTCTTTTCCTTTTATACTGTTTTATACAACGCTATTTAGCACGCGTTACAAGTTCCCTGACAAACAAGTTGAGATAATCCCATACTGGCTACATCGACACTGTTAAATCCAATCTTCAACTTGTCGAATGGTTCACTTCAGCGAAAAATCAAAATGTAGAAACTGAAAGGAAAGCAACTGTTATATTAAAATAATGCTATTTTATTAATTAAAGATACCTGTACTTAGAATCAGAAAGAGAAAGTTGAAATTTCTGGAGCCCATAAGGCAAGCGGGCTTGGAGAATTTGATACTCACAGGACATAATGAAGGCAAGAAGAGCAAAGGATAGCAGCGAATAACCTACATAACGTGTTTTGTAAATGGTTGGCAGAACAGGGATTAGGAGAGATAGCAAAAAGACTAAGAAGAAAAAGAATATCTGAAGTCACAGATTAGACACACGCGCGGTGTTGATGATTTGAGAAAGACTTTTTCTTCTTCAGGAAATGTAGTATTTTTGTTGACATATCGACACCAATATGGGTCATTTAATGCCGAAATCTAAATATTTTAAACCAAATTTATTATGCCTTCAACTACAAATAAAATGTTGGTCATTTTGCCATAAAATATATTGTTGGTAATTCTACTATGAATAGTTATAGTTTCTTATTTTATTATAAACAGGTGTTCTTGGTTATTTTACGACAAATAGGTATTGTTGGTAATTTTCCTCTGAAAATGTATTTTTATATTTTCATAGTGTTTTGTTTTTGCTTGGAGGTTCACTATTTGCCTATGTCTGGTACTCTAACAAGATGGACCTGAGAATAACAGCAATTAAGAGGGGGTTCCAAGCTCCTCAAAACCTCCAGATCAGAGGCCTTGCTGTCGGATGTTGTAGAACTTTAAAAAAAAAACTTATCAAACTCTACTTTGAATATTGCTCTCATATCTGGTCTGGTGTTTCTGCTATGTCTTTAAATCGGACAGGGAGATATAGCAAATGGATAAACATTGCTTACAAAAAATAGGACACTATTTACATTATTCGGACTTGTCTTCATCTTTGTTGCCATATTTATTACAACGTTTCGAATGCCGAACTGGACCCTTTATTTCGCTCACTGGGGTAGACTGTTCTAGTTCCACGTGCCATGTCTAATGGATATCAGTTATCAGTTAACTGATATCCATTAGACATGGCAGTTAACTGATTACTGACATCCATTAGACATAGTACGTGGAACTAGAAAGTCTACCCCAGTGAGCAAAATAAAGGGTTCAGTTCAACATTCCAACCACTTGAAGAAGGCCGGAGCGTACAACGGCCGAAACGTTGTAATAAATATGGCGACAAAGATGGGAATAACAGTCCGAATAATGTCAATAGTGTACATAATACCTCATCTCAGAAATATACAGATAAAAAATAGAACATTGTGGAGAGTCGTGATTGTAAACGTCTTGAATGGGCACGGCCAATTTCTTTATGATAATGAATATTTCGTTTATTTTGCTTAAGAGACAGGAAAATGATTGACAAGGACAAGTCGGTTTG
The DNA here is from genome assembly GCA_903632075.3 of Acanthosepion pharaonis. Lineage (NCBI taxonomy): Eukaryota > Metazoa > Mollusca > Cephalopoda > Sepiida > Sepiidae > Acanthosepion > Acanthosepion pharaonis. The sequence continues at coordinate 1,031,721 of CAHIKZ030004961.1, read as the reverse complement.
TTTGATTGAATTACTTAATGTTGAACACAGTTAAAGCCAGGAAATTAATTATGTTTTTATCGTCACAGGCAATGAAAATAAAAATGAATAAAACGATTAAAATATAAATTTCGAAATAAATAAATAAATGAGTAATAGGAATTCGTGCAGAAAACTGTTTTTAATTTAAATTATTTATGCATATATTTTAGACAGGGTTAAATATTCCATTGCGTTTATTTTCAGCCATTTTGTTTTTACTCGTTTGTAAATGTCCATAAAATAAAGCCAAATATATAAAAAGATTTTTACAGGAATTAAAATTTCAGTGACAACTTTCTGGAAAAAGATAAGATTAGATAAACCTTAAATTACTTCTTCAAATATAAATATAAAATTTTCATCATAATAAGAATAATCGAACGTTAATATTATTAATATCTGAAGTGAAAAGCAATCTTCTCACCCGTTTTAATACACTACTGTTCCGTTTTATTATTAGTTCTTCTTCTATATGCCGTGTCCCTGCTGGTCGTGGGCGATCATGACTCTCCACAATTCCCTGTCCCTTGCAGCTCTTAGCAATGTTTTATTTTATTTTTGTTATCTCTTCTAATCCCTGTTCTGCCAACTATTGACACAAAGTCGTTAGGTTGGTTATTCACTATTTTCCTCTGTCCCTCTTGCCTTCTGTGTGACATGTGAGTGTCAAATTCTCCACACCCACTTTCCTCATGATGTGTCCTAGAAATTTCAACTGTCTTTTTCTGATTCTAAGTATAGGTATCTTTTTTGTTTGCTTTTTCTTTAAAACTTCGTCGATGCTCACATATTCAGTCAATATCCTTTCTGTGGAACACCATTTTTGTTATAAGATTGTCCGGCATTTACTCCCATTAAGGAGAAACGATATTACATAACAATCCAGTATTCCTTACTTTGTTCCTAACGAAATTTCCTGTTTCTTAATATTTTGCTTAATTTGCTTGTTTCTTAATATTTTGCTTTATTTGCTTAAAGTATAATGATTATTTTAATCCCCCAGAGTGTATTATACATACATATATATACATATATATATATATATATATATATATATATATATATATATATATATATATATATATATATATATTCATACACGTTTCATTAAATAATATAGACAAGTGTTGTCTATTTATTTTATGTAGATTTTTCGTAACATCTGATAAGTTTAATAACATTATCGTTGAACGAAGAAAGAAATTCACAATAGTGATCCATATTTTTTAATACAATCTAAGCTTTCGGCTTACTTAAGCCATTATCAAAGATGTCAGTTACACCATATTAAGCAATATACGGACAAGACAGTGATGATAGTCTGTCAATGTTTACATAGTTGATTTCTAAGCAACGATAAACACGCGCATATAAGACGCTAGAAGCGAAAATCGCACCGCATCTCATGACGTCACACATGACCACACGAGAGTGAATTGGAGAAGCATGAAATATGGAAAGCCGTTGGTATAAACCAATGGCTTCTGTTACCAATTATTGAAATTATAGACATTTAAGAATATTTGTAGAGATGCCATAATTGATTTTGTTTAGGTTGGGTTTCAACTGTTTGATGTATAATGCTTCACAGATTTTTAGTTTTTGTCTATTGTTTTCATGTCGAAGTATAATTGTGTTTTCGACAAGTATTTTACGGAATTATGTGTGCGGGCAGGCATGTTGTTTTAAATGCCTAAAAATATTAGAGTTTTCACTCATATATATATATATATATATATATATATATATATATATATATAATACACTCTGATGTCAATATTACGGACCTCTCTTTTACGGATATTGGAAACAAAGGACAAAATCTGGACCAGCCGACTCTGATAACCATACAACTGTTGTCTAGTCCTTTCTTCTTTGTTAATGTCATATTGTTCATCATTAATAAATACAAATTTATCACAGATATGTGGAGAAAAAACCGTGTATATACATAGGAGGTCCGTGCTATCGGTACTTTCAGAGAGCCGATGGTGATAAGGGAGCATTATAATAAACACATATATGAAATATAAATAAACATATTAAATGTTTTACATATATCATTTTCGTTATGCATGCATATACATAGGCGCACGAGGTGGGGCACTTCGACGTGGTGTAATGATCAGAAAGCATGTATCGCTAGATTAATTACGACTGAGTAGTGAGTTCGATCCTCACTGGGTACGTCATACATTCGACCATGTGCGACATCTGAATTACGATTAGAAAACCATCATAAATGTACAAGGTGGGATCGTGTAGATGATGCTGTCCAACCACAGTGCAAGCTGAATGTACATTTTCAAGATAAAGTTGGTTATTTTCATGCCAACTTAGAAGATTTTCAGGACAAAATCCTTCTGCGCACCTACACCGTATATATTTATATATATATATATATATATATATATATATTATTATTATTATTATTAATAGAAATCTTATAAGTATAAGAAACTATACTCGCTTGGAAAACCTTCGGTGTATTGATTTGCAAATAAACAAGCCAATACCGAAAGGAAAAAAAACGTATATAAAAAAGAAAGAACCAAGAACATGTACGTTAACCGAAAATAATCGTTCAGCATATGAGTTCAAGGCCCAAAGAAAAAAAACCCGATGTGAGTACCTAAAACAACTAAATAAAGTATTCAATACAATGAGTAGAGCAGACCTAGTTAAACCTCGAGAGCTAGACAAACCTACCAAGGTTTCACCTAAGTGGATCGTCAGGGAAGGCCGGCTACACGCTCCATATTAGTCGATTTTAAACAGTGCTCAATAGCTTAGCCTAGAGCTGGATTATTATTAATAGAAATCTTATAAGTATAAGAAACTATACTCGCTCGGAAAACCTTCGGTGTATTGATTTGCAAATAAACAAGCCAATACCAAAGGGAAAAAAAGTATAAAAAAGAAAGAACCAAGAACCTTCCCTGACGATCCGCTTAGGTGAAACCTTGGTAGGTTTGTCTGGCTCTCTAGGTTTAACTATATATATATATATATATATATATATAATACACTCTGATGTCGATATTACGGACCTCTCTTTTACGGATATTGTAAACAAAGGACAAAATCTGCCGACTCAGTTTGTAAGTCTCGTTCGCTGCGGATAGAGCTGTAGTAACAAGCCTCTGTTTCCCGAACTGAACGCTAGTTGGCGGGCTGTCATTTTGTTTTCATCAGTGTAACCATACGTGTAGCTTATTGCTCCGTGGGCTTTCCCATATTTTAAATACCAGTATGCTGAAGTGGTTTTATAGTCATCATTTCCTAAAATTATGTCGTGTGGAGGAAGAACAGAAAAGTGGAAAAGAGCGAATTTAACAGGAGCAAAAAGGCTTGATTTAATCAAACTTAGTGACAGTAATTACGGACAATCGGCATTATATATGTTCGTAAATTGTTTAGTCGGATCTAGACTTTCATATGGATCTCATGCATGGCACCAAGTCGTCCAGGAATATCTCAGCTCTTAGTTGTATACGACCATTTTCGAAGATAAATGATTAAAAATCGATTCAAGCAATTGAATCATTTTGGTTTTAAGGAAGGCAATATTTGATGAGATATCATAGACTGGCGCTACAGAATCACGAACAAAGAAATTCCAAAAATAACAAAACCCCATCACTTGAAGACTTAAAGCATGAGCAAAAATTGAAACGGATCGCACTTGTAACAAGTAGGGAAAATAGTAATATAATTGAGTCGTTGACTTCCCACACTAACTTAGACTAAATGTCCGGAAAGAAAACTCTCATCAGTAGTAGAAAGAACGATAAAGGGGGATTTAAAAAAAAAACTATTTCCTGAAAAATGTTTTAAGTATATATATATATATATATATATATATATATATATATATATTTATAATTATTTTTTAAAAAATATGATTCCTTCATACATAAGAGTTCTCATGTTTCAAAAACGAGCCATTAACCATCAATATAATTATTAAAATTAAATTGAATTAAAGTAACAAGATCTGTTTCATCCTCAAGCGAAAATTTAGGAATATATATATATATATATATATATATATATATATATAGTGTGTGTGTGTGCGTGCGTGCGCGTGTGTGTGTATGTTATTTTGGTTTTCTTGTCTAACGACTGGACTAAATTTTGTCACGCTGACATGCACGGGGCATAAAAGTATGGCACAACAGATTAAAAGCTTCTTACCTTGAAAACTTCTGCGTCGGAAAATACATTATGCATTCTATTGTGCTCTTTTTGTAAGGGAATAAAAAAGAAGAAAGAATGTAAAATTAAATGTTTGAAAAAAACAATTAAATGGTGGAGAAAGAGAAAAAAACAAACAAATCAACAAAGTTTCTGTTGCCATAACCAATGGCAATAGTTAAAAGAAAAACGATGAAACTAGCATTATGGTTTCGTGACCAAGTATCGCTAGTGGGTTCTTCACTAAATATTTTTTGTGAAGACATGAAGCTCAAACTACATACATACATACATACATACATACATACATACATACATACATTTATAAATATATTATATATATATATATATTAGCATGAAACAATCTGTCCCCTCTGTGTGTTGACGTCGATGTTCGCTGTTATATTACATTACGCTCTAACTCTAATATTGAGCAATTTATTCCATAAACACAGCATAACTTAAAACTATATTTCTTCATATATATATATATATATATATATATATATATATATATATATATATATATATATATATATATAATCTGTCTATTGTCATATATATTCCACATCCACTACCAATGCGCATCCACTATTTTCGGTCGGACGAAACAGCTGTCCAGTGCTTTCTGCATTCTGTTGAGAATTCTTCTAGACTCGATGAATTACTATAATGATTATTTTAATGCCTCAAAATTATATCACTTGTATATCCTTACTAGACCCTGCTAATAGTCTGCGATGGAGTGGCTAAGGGAAAGGAAGACTTTGCCCTTGAGACAGAACCCGTTGGGTTTTAATACTTGAATGGGTGTCAACACGAAATTTGTGAGTAGCGGCGCTCTATCGAGTCTAGAATGTTTCTTCTTCGTCACCGAGTCCCGTAGGTCTAGTGGTATGACGCTTGCGTTGTATAGTAACAGTCCGGGTTTGATACTCGGTAGTGGATGCGCACTGCTGATGAGTCCCAAATTGGACGAAACAGCTGCCCAGTAATTTTTTGCATTCTGTTGAGGCTTCTTTTTTTTAAACTTGATGAATTACCATAATTATATATATATATATATATATATATATATATATATATATATATATATATATATATATATATAAAAATGTAAAAAACGAAGAGTAAGATTTCAGCGTTCAAAGCATTAATTTAAAACAGGGCTCGATACAAAAGTAGAGCAATAAATATTTATTTATTATGCACTGTTACATTAGAACATGTACATACCCACTATAAAACTGCACATCTTGCTTCAACGTTAGCATCGTGATTTCCCACTTAGGACCAATAGTAGACTTTGTAAAATATTTAATAAGAACACCCTGAAATTGAGTTACAGCTGCACTGAAAATCTAGAAAGTATAATAAAAAAAAAACACAATAATAAAATCCTGAACAACCCCCCATGCCTGAATACTATTGGTAGGGAAGTGAAAAATTGTATAATTGTAGAAACCCAGAAGACTGCCCATTGGAAAATAAATGCTGCGTCAAATCTGTGGTATACCAATGTACTATCTCATCCATTGAGAGTCCTAATACTAATATGATATACATTGGGTCTACGAAGAATGAATTTAAAGCCAGATGGAGGCAGCATAAGTGCTCTTTCAACAATATAAATAAAAGAAATCAGACTTCTCTATCTAAATATTTTTGGCATTTGAAGGAAATAAATAGGGCACCTAAAATAAAATGGAAAATTATAAACAGTACTAGAACTTGTAAAACTTGGGATGACCCATACCCTTTGTGCCTCCATGAGAAACTGCACATTATTAAGTTTCTAAATAATAAAAATCTATTAAACAATAGACGGTTTTTTGCCGACATCATCAAATTTTTTGCCGACATCATCAAATTTTTGCATTGAATAATTAGCATAAAAACAAACATACAATAAAATAATTTTTATAATCCATAGCCCTAATAAATATTTTAAATACCCTACAAAAAAAGATAACTCTTGATGAAGTAGTCAAAAAACAAATGTTACGGCAGTTTTTTTATATACACAAAACCCTTTCGGAAATAAATAAAATAAAAAATAAATAAATCTCCATAGACACGTAAACCAGACTAGGCGAAAACATCTTCCGTTTTAAATTTAGACACCCCTACCTTACCCTGACTTGACATCTATAAATGTAACTCTATACTGATACAAATTATTAACACTGAACACCCCTTCCTATTTAAACAATCGCTCTGGCTGTTACCATGGAAATTTTGATTTCAATAATGAATATGCTATTAAAACACGTAAATTTCAAAATAAGTTATTCAAAAAAAAAAAATTCAATTGCAGAAAGATGGAACAGAGCTTACTTTAATTCAATTTAATTCAAATAATTATATTGAAGTTTTCGGCTCTTGTTTTGAAACATGAGACCTCTTATGTAGCGTGTTGGAATCATATTTTTAAATAAATAATTATATATATATATATATATATATATATATATATATATATATATATATATATATTCGAAATTTTTTTCATGTTTCACTTTATTTTCTGCGCGTAGTTGTTTATTGCCCTAGTTTCTCGGATCCGGTTTGTTAAAGATATATTAAAAATTAAATTATAATTTGTATATATACATTCACTCTTCTCTGTTATTATTTTGAAAGTCAAGATATTATATAACGTATTTCTTCTGGTGCCCATTAACCGAATTTTGAATAAAAGTTTAAATTGGCTTTGATTTAAATTGTTTACATTCAGACTAATATCCTTACAGTTGTTGTTATTATCACAACGTTCTGGCCGTTGTGCCGTCCGGCCTTTTTCAGGTGTCTGTCAATCCGAGTAATCTTCCGGGAATTTAGAATTGAACCATTTATTTATATGAGCGTAGGTTATTTTCGTTCTATTTCTCAATGACGAGATTTCCTGAGATATACAGAGTAGAAATTTAAAGTATTACTTCTGTTTCAAAATTCCCTTGAAGATGAAACAGAACTAATGCTTTTAATTTAATTATATAATTAAATTTGAAGTTTTTAGCTTCGGTTTTTGAAACATGGTAATTCTTGTGTAGCGAAGGAACCATATTTTTAAATCAGTTAATTTATAATATATATATATATATATATATTATATAATTATATATATAAATATAAATTTATATGACTTCTTGAAATGGCTTGATGTAACTGCAAGTTTTATGCTAACACGTTCTTCTCTCGCACTTCGATTGTCGAACACTCTCCCGGCCTCTTGTGTTTCAGTCAACTTTGATCTTCAAAAATTTAAATTCAATGTTATCGTCTGTTCTTTCTTTTTTCTTTTTTTTTTTTTCAATGACTGTTCTTTTATTGTCCTCTCTTCTTAATAACATTTTCCTCATATCTTTCATACTCAGTAATCCTTTGCGTTTTAATGGCTTGACTTGCTTGGTATGAAATGATTAAAAAATATTCTGACGATCCACATTTCATAGTTCCACCAGTTCTGTCGTTCACTGCTAGCACCCTCCATGCCATGTACACAGGCTCGAATCACCCTCATCACTTTCGTATTCCATTCATAAGAAGTTCTATTCGGACATCTTCCTAAGAACCGCTATTTCATGGAATAGACTAGTGAGAGGGTGTTTTCCCGATGACTGAGATCTTAGCCTGTTCAAGTTTAAGGTCAATCTATCCTACAAATAAACTACACTTCTTGCCCGCTCATACAACAACCTCATTCGGTCACCATCTACCTTGAGTAGCTTTTGGGACTTATACTGTGTGAAAAATCAGTAAACAAAAAAACAAAAAACATAGGAACAAACCTAATCAGAGTTTAAAGGTCTGTAATGAAGTAGAGTTGACTAATGAATAACACGATTTGAGTCTAATATTTAATATTTCCATCGGCCAGGGTTTAGAACTCTGACCTTACATTCTTGTATGTGATGTTTCAGAGACGGCCCTTCGCCTAATACGGTCTTTCCCAAGCTTGCAACTGGCATAGTCACATGAGTCAGCACTCAGTGGCTGAGAAGTCACTTCAGGTCAACTCTTCGCTTGGTTCTCTTGATTGCAAATTTTATTCTGGTATGATCTCGTCTGAGACACACACTATGTTTATTTAATATAAGGCATTCCTTTTTTTTTACTTTACACACCTCATAAATGCAATCAGATTTCATTTTGGAAAAAGACGTTAAACTCTATTAAAAAAAAAACTTTTCATCTAACATAATTTTGATCAAATGGAGTTAAGGTGTGTGGTCGTTTGAAAATTAATTCTGCCAGTTCTACACCTTATTTATCAACCTGTCAAAATTCAGCGAAAGTAATTTCGTTAGATGCAAATCTATTATTAATGCAGCCTTATTTAAATGCATGGATTTTTGAAGATGAAATCAGATTAATATCTTAAGAGATATTACTTTCATTCCTACTTCAATAATTAAGCTACATTTACCCCAAGCGTTTCCCACAACACGTAGATCGTATCATGACATGTCAGGTCTTTTACGTAAAGTCAGGATTTATTATTGGCGATTACAATCTACAACATTAGATATACAGATGACACAGTTTTAATAACAGACACAGAAAGGAAACTACAGGAATTCTTACAGAGCATAGTAAATGGAAGTAAGAGAAAATGATTTTAAAAAAAAGTATGTATGGTTGTCAATAAAAAGAACACACGAATTAGAAACTAGAAACACCAAAATCAAGCAAATACAAAAATTTAAATATCTACCAAATGTTTAACAGAGAATGTGTAGCACAGAAATCCGAAGGCGCATTTGGATAGCAAAAATGCCTTCCAATAGCTAAGCAAAGTATTAAGTAACAGGAAAAATTTACACTATTTACATTATTCGTACTATTTTCCTCATCTTTGTTGCCATATTTATTACAACGTTTCGGCTGTTGTACGCTCCGGCCTTTGTCAGGTGGTTGGAATGTCGAACTGAACCCTTTATTTTGCTCACTGGGGAAGACTGTTCTAATTCCACGTGCCATGTCTAATGGATGTCAGTTATCTGTTATCTCCTGTTAATTCACCTCTACAAGTTCTTAACCAGGCATTGAACTTTGGGTCCTGTAACTGGATGTAACTAACACATTTATCCACTGTGCCATGTGTCCTTAAGGACATCTGTGTATGAATTTCTGGGACTTATAAACTTAATGTCTTCAGCAACCATTTTTTAACAGAAATACAGACAGATACAGGAAAATTTGTTAGAAACAAAGAAAAGTGTACTGAATTATTATGTAATATTAGTCCTTCCATATGATAGTGAATGATGGATAATTTTCTTGCAGATGAAGAAGAGACTTGCGGCAATAGAACTGTGGTTCTACAGAAGGATGCTGAGGATAGTATGGAGTGAACATGTGAGCAACGTCGACATTTTAAGGGAAATGGAAGCAAAATGGACACATAATTAGCATCAGAAAGAGAGAGTTGAAATTTCTCTGGCACGTAATGAGGAAAGATGGCCTTGTAAAATTTTACACTGACATGACATATTGAAGGCAAAAGAGACAGGGGCGAGCATCGCATAATCTACCTAACTTGGATAGATATAAAAAAGACTGACTTTATTAAGCGCTACAAAGTGCAGGAAAATGTGGAGAGCCGTGACATACCACATCCTGAAACTGCGATATATGTCGATAAAGCTGTATTTGTATTCACACATATGCAAGTACACAGGCGCACAGATATTTACTAGTTTGAGTCATAAATAATTTCCGTTTTTGTTTATCAACTTTTTTCTTAACAACTAAAGTACTATTACATTTTATTCAATTAATCTTTCGCCATTATTTATAATAACTTGATCCTACTTATTAGTCAGCTATCTGGGTCAAGGTATGGCTTGTAAATTTGAACGCCTTCAAAACGGAACTTCTGTCTGTTAATCTGCCTCCCATCAGCGTGGCTAATGCTAACCTCCAGGAAAGGGAATTGCTGAGCCTTCTCAGGCTAACATTTTCCATTGACATGAAGTAGAAAGATTATATTGAATCAATTATTAGGTTCAGTGTGCTGTGTTAGACAATTTTTCTCTCTAGAATCTATCTTACTCATTTACAAGCCTGCCATTCGTCCAAGCTTTGAATATTGCTGTTACATACGGTCCAGTGCTCATGCTATATATTTAGAGATTCTTGATAAAATCCAAAAAAAGAATCTGCAATATTATTGGTCTTGACCTGGCATCTCGCTTCAGTCACTTTCCCGTGACTTTTATATAGATACTTTCACGTTAATTATTCTAATGAACATTCCTCTATGGTACGTAGACTTTATGAACTTAAGTACAGTACTAGGTTGGCAACAAATTCAATTGGCTTGATACAACCGTAAGTTCTATGCTAACAGTTTCTTTTGTCGCACTTCTCGCTTGCGGAACTCTCTACTAGCATCATGCTTTTTGGCCAACTTTGATCTTCAAAAATTTATATGTAACGCCATCGTTATCTACTGTGTTCTTGATTTCTCATCTTTATTGCTCTCGCCCTTTAATAATGTTCCTATTTTTCTCTTATTCTTTTACACCCAGTAAATCCTTGTGTCCCACTGCCTCCACAGGTTTTGATGTGAAACGTTTTTCACTCAATCTGCAATTATATGCCCCAGAAATGTCCACTGTCTCTTTCAGGTGCTAAGCTAAAGTGTCATTTTCGTTTCTATTTCCTTTAAACTTCCTCATTGTGCACATGTTCTGACCAGTATTCTCAGTATTCATCTTTAGAACCACATCTGTCTAGCATCCACTGCTATATAAGAGAAATTACACTGCACTTTTATTTTTGTTTCCAACGAAATTTCCCCGTTTCTTATTATAGATCATCTCTTCTGTAAGACATCTATCATTAACCCAATGTCTCTTCGGATTTCCATCTCACATTTTTCATCCTATGGTATAAATCTTTCCAGATAATTAAATTTCTGTGTTTGCCTTATTTTGACGTCTCTAATTTGTAATTCTTGGGTTGTCCCTTTTGCTAATGACCATGCATTCCGCCTTCCTATGGTTGATAATTAATGGTTAGTCCTTCCTTCTTGGTTTCCTTTGCTACCTTGTTGAAAAATAAATATACTCGAATATAATTTCAATTTGATTTTTTATTTGTCTGTTTTTTCTTAAGATTTATTTATTGTCCCCAAACAAATCAAAATGTAATCATATCGAGAACATGCATGGCATTTAATATTATCAAAACGTGCTATCATCATAGAAAATATAAATTAATCGTCTTGAGGAAAACACACATAAAATATTATAATTTAAGGAATTACGACAATGGCAGATAAATCATGATATGAATATATTCTTTTCATTTGATTTCCGCTGGCTGTAAGATTGACTGATTGATTGATTCAATCATTTTCTACGCCTTATCAACTTTTTGCAGGTTATTTAAAGTCAGAAAATATTTTATGATTGTAAGAAATCTTTTGAAATAATGGTTTAGTGATATAGGTCATGCTAATTAACCTACAGCTGGGGAGAGAAGAGGTAAATTCATACCTTTCCCAAGGGTATTTGTGCATATATACGAAACCAATGGGAATATAACGAAGCCAGTGTGAATTGGAAAAGAGATAGAGAGATAGATAGATAGATAGATAGATAATGTACAGATTGAGATACAGCGATGAATAAGATAGATAGGTAGATATTGAACATACAGTTGGGGCCTCGGTTCACGAATTTAATTCATTCCTGAAGTCCGTTCGTAACTCAAAATGTTCGTAAACCGAATCTATTTTCCAATAGGAATCAATGTAGAGAAAAAAGTCACAGTACAATAAAATTGGAAATGAAAAACACGGCGCAACACATGAATGTATACAACACGGCGGTTGACTCAGAAATTATTCCGTCTGCGTTAACTCGGATCGGTTATGGTGTTCTAGAATCGAAATTTTGTTCGATAACCGAGGCATTTTCATCTCGAATTTTCTGTTTGAAAACCGATTTGTTCGACATGTGAGACAACCGAAGTTCCTCCGTATTGAGATAGATAGATAGATAGATAGATATTGAACATATTGAGATAGATAGATAGATAGATAGATAGATATTGAACATATTGAGATAGATAGATAGATAGATATTGAACATATTGAGATAGATAGATAGATAGATAGATATTGAACATATTGAGATAGATAGATAGATATTGAACATATTGAGATAGATAGATAGATATTGAACATATTGAGATAGATAGATAGATAGATATTGAACATATTGAGATAGATAGATAGATAGATAGATAGATATTGAACATATTGAGATAGATATATAGATAGATGAATGAATGTGAACATATTGAGATAGATGAATGAATAGATATTGAACATATTGGATAGATAGATAGATAGATATTGAACATATTGAGATAGATAAATGAATGAGATAGATGAATAGATGAATGTTAGACATATTGAATATATTGAACATGTTGAGATAGATAGATAGATAGATATTGAACATATTGAGATAGATAGATAGATATTGAACATATTGAGATAGATAGATAGATAGATATTGAACATATTTAGATAGATAGATAGATATTGAACATATTTAGATAGATAGATAGATATTGAACATATTGAGATAGATAGATTGATAGATAGATAGATAGATTTCGATACAGCCAATTAAGAAAACTGACAACCAAACCTTCGCATTAGTTATCATATACTGTTTTACTTATGTTACTTGTGTAATTAATTTCGTTGATTGATAAATTTATATTAATTTTCTATGTACATTTTTAATGCGAAGTCGGCGAACATGTAACTGATGTCACTGACATGAAAATATGAACTGCAATAATATAATATGCATATTAATGTATGCATCGAGTCGCCACTCAGAATAGACCTCAGTTTCGTTTCGTTGATTTCAAGAGAGCGCGGGAAGATGTAGAGGAACATTTTGGTCATCATTGGAAAAGTTGTAGCACCTATCAGCCTTTCTTTGGCAAGTTTAGATCTATGAAGAATGAAACACTCGATGTATTTTAAGGATATCCTCTATTTGATTATTTATTATTATTATTTTTATTATTATTATTATTGTTGTTGTCGTTGTTGTTTTGCCTTTGCTTTGTGTCTTGTCCCCAAGTTTCATCAAGAGACTTGAAGATTGCTTCATCAGAATATTTTAGAATGACTTTTTTATTAATTCGACAGATTTTTATCACATTAATTGTTATTTTTAGTAGATACTCGCATTTGAGTAGACGCTCAGTTTACTTATTAAGCGGTATATTTATTTATTTTCGTCCACCATCATTAATGTTCGAGAAATCTTATTAAAGAAAAATCGACGCTGACTAGTAGAATTCGAACCTGTGTACCTCAGAATAGTTTGAGATACCAGAAGTGTCAAGCCCTTTAAGTGTCACCTAGATACCCTAGACAAACCATTGGAGTAATCCCTGAGACAAAAAGATAATATATTAGGCTTGGTTCGAGTCTTCATTTCTTGCCTTTTGTTTCCTTATGAACGTGCAGTGGGTCTTTCCCAGCTTCTGTTTACACCGACAAGGACGAGAACGTTGCGTGTTTACACTATAAACCTTAACTTTCCATTTTCATACACCTCTTAACAGCGAGAATATATATGGGAAAGGTAGAAACATATGTATTCATGTATAATTTTGTCATCGGTTCAAAAGTTATACCTACCTAAACAGTCAGTCAGTTATGTGCCATGTGTGATACAGATATATGATCATGTATCTTTCGACACATGACTGACGAGACAGATTTTCCGATAGATAGGTTGACATTTTCTTTCTGCGGTAGATCAGTTTCCCTCCAAGGCTATAGAACCCGATCTATCCTGCTATTTACCCATAACTGGGGGTGGGGGAGAATAAGATTATTACCTTTCCCATTCATGTAAGTGAATGTAATGGATTCGAGTGGAATTCCTCAATCTAAGCCGCTATTCATTACTCCACCGTGCCCCATACGAAATTTTACAAAGGTCACAGGCTACAG
>CAHIKZ030004961.1:820000-1012500 GCA_903632075.3 Acanthosepion pharaonis | reverse complement strand
TTTTTATATTGATGCAATTTTTTTATATATAGTGTATCTGTAATGTTCGTATATATATGTAAATCATATGTTTTGGGGACGAATGTGCAATATGTATATGTATTTGTCCTTTCATCGATATATTTTTCACTTTATAAATTATATATTTATATATGTTTTATTTTGGCTATTTCCTATCCTTTTTAAATTTTTTTTCTTGAATTTTTTCTTCCGTTTTTCCTGCAGACAAATACTGACTTTTGTATATATATGTATAAATTGATATATATATAAAAATGTATATATATTTTTTTTTTTTTATATATATATATATATTATTTATTTATATTGTATCCATATAGCAATTTTTTGTGAGCGTTTATATATTATATATATTTGGTATATGTATATAAATATATAAATATATATATAATTATGTATATATTTGGTTTATATATGTATATATATATATATATATATGTATATAAATATATATATGTATATAAATATATATATATATATGTATATAAATATATATATATATATAAATATATATATGTATATAAATATATATATATATATAAATATAAATATATATATATATATGTATATAAAATATAAATATATAAATATATATATAAATATAAATATATATGTATATAAATATATATATATATAAATATGTATATAAATATATATATATATGTATATAAATATATATATATGTATATACCATATATATATGTATATATATATATATATATATATAAATATATATATATATATGTATATAAACATATGTATATATATATAAATATATGTATATATATAAATATATGTATATATATATATATATAAATATATGTATATAAATATATATATATATATATATAGAGAGAGAGAGAGAGGGAGAGATAAACAAACATGCATACACACATATATATGAAGAATTAATTGATCTGTAACAGTTAAATGCAGTTAATCGTTGGTTTTGTTGACTGTAGTGCTCACTATGCTGAGAATAGAGTCACATATTGACTTTATTTTAAACTAGCTTAAAAGCCGCACAACGTTCAGTCTTTTAGGCTAGCTCCTGACCTGAATTTTGCAAGTTGTTTTCCATCCAAAGTAGCATCTTTGTCTCCAAATAAGGTCATTGCAAAACAATTATTGATAGATGAAGTGTTTTGATTCAGCTGAATTCCCATCCAGAAGTGATATCAATGGCTCTGGAGGAACTGATAGATCTTCCAGTTGTATTTTTCTATTGTTAAAGCACATTTGGTTTATCCTTGAATCTGAGAGCATTACAATGCACTCCTTTTTAGTATGATTGTCATTATAAGTAACCTATCTAATATGTTTTTCATCAGGTTTTTCCAAAGATCTTGCTCTTCCATGGTTTGCAGTATCTGTTTCTCTCCTTGATAAAGTCTGACTGTCATTCTCTGCAGCTCTTGACATCATCTTCCTTGCAGCATTTGATTCTCTCTTGGCTTGTAACTCTTCTGATGTTTCAGATGATCTTGACCTTCTAGGTTTGCAGCATCTGCTTGATTCTTTTCTTCTGTCTCCTCTGGTGTTTCTTCTACTCTTCTCTCCCTTTGTCTTGGAGCTCTGATCTTTGAATTTTTCCATGGCAATTTGAAGAAATAACTTTGAATTCTTCAATTCACTCCACGGAACTTCAAAACCTCACTTTAACTCAGATTCGGGCTATAAGTTCAATTCCAACCAAAAGACTGATTTGGGCCAAAATTTCTATCTGGACCAATACACCGATTAGGACCGAACTTTCATTTCGGGTCGAAAACGAATTCTTCAAATCACAAACTCTGCGAAACTTCAAAACCTCACGTCATGAAACCTTTTCCTTTAACTCCGATTCATTGGAACTTTGATGAAGTAAAAATTCATTTCCTCAATTCACAAAGTTTTGGAGATATTTTTAACTGAATTTAAAACAGAAAAAAATTCAAATTCACAAATGTTTTGTGTTACTTTAAACACGGTATAAATTAAAAACTTTTAAAATCACTAATTTTTTTCAGTTATTTTAAAATTTGAATTTTTAACTGTTCCCTCCTCACCCGGATACAAATCCACATTGAAATCCCATTTCAATTCCAGGGTCATCCTGATTCAAAAAATGTATAATGTGTCTAGAGAACAAATGTGGGCCGAGTCAGAGGGGTTTCAGACAAACAAACGGACAAACAGAATTTGCCGTTTATTTATTTAGATGTCAGGCGATCCATTCTATCAAAGTGACGTATTTAATAAAATCAGTTAATTAATTAATTGAACTGTAATTCCAATTAAATACAGGTTATTGCTGATTTTGTTGAATATAATGCTCAATATCTTGAGGATAGAGCTACATATCGACTTCCTTTCAAGCGTTTTGTGAAGCGCAGACAAGTTTTATAGATTACAGTAAAGCTTTTCTTTATACATATTCTTATCACATTTGAGTGCCGTGACGTGTTGTAATGTTTAGCAGGCTTGTCTCACTAAAACGAATTACGACTGCGAAGTGGGTTCGTTACTCCCTGCATATTCACTGCTTTTTATTTGTGCCGCGTAAGATCTATACACACCTTATATAAGAGACAAAGGAAGAGACAATCTGAATACGAAAACACTTACTTTAAAAAAAAATATTTTTAAATCTAAAATTCCAAGCGCTTCTCGTTCGTGCACGTGTTTGGTCGCATCATGTAAACAAACTTTGTCCGATGAAGTCTTAAACGCGTCACGCGAAAACTTTTCCACATATGTATTACTAGCAGTAGAGCCCGGCGTTGCCCGGGGATGTAACAGTAAGAGATAGATCAAGTATCAATCATCATAAAGACTGAAAAATAAAATTGACAAAGATTATTGTTTAAGGTTGACGGACACGCATGTCTTAATTAGTTTTTTGTTTGTTTTGTTTTTTTACGAATTGGTCAAACTCAAACAAAAAAAACATTGTTTTCAATCATTATGAGTCTACTGATTGAATAGAATTTTATTATAAACAATTGTCTTGTAAATGGAATTTTAAAGCATTCTGAATGTAAAAATAAAGAAAAAGTGTGCAAGAGACAATAAGAAACACCACCTGTCAAAAAAAAGAAGTTTTGTTGAAATCGGTTGAAAAATGTAGAAATCCGATCCATATATAAACGAACACACACACACACACACAAACAACCTGGGTTTTATAAGTATAACCGATATGAGTTGTCCCTTCATTCTGGCGACAGAATCGTGTTTTTTATCGTGTTTTCAAATTGATTTCGTGCAAAACAATTGTGTTTTTTCCAATTTTTTGCGCTGTAAGAACCAATTGCAAGGTAATTTTACGTAGTCCTGTGAAGTTTTGTTGAAATCGGCTGTAGGAAATCCATCCAATATATAAAACGTACCGAAACACACACACACACATTATTGACACACACACACACACACACACACAATCTGTGTTTTATAATAAGTAAGATGTATGTGTGTTTGTGTGTGTGAGTGTAAAAATAAATAAATAAACAAATTAAGTGAATAAATAATAAACAAATCAGCAAACTACGAATGAACACACAACCATAGCTAAGCAAATTTAATAATAATAATTAACAACATATAATTAATGAATAAATACAAAATGCCCGAAGTAATTAACAAAAAAATGCGTAAAAAGTTAACAAAAACACTATGCATTGGCTACAAATAACCGCCTTCTGGTCGTCAATTATTTTGACATTAGAAGAAAAAGAAAAGAAAAAAGAAGTGTTGCTGAAAATGTAACTTAGTGCTCGTGAATACTGAACATAATATTTTAATTGCCAACATATTGTAAAATATTTCTTCGTTTGACATTACAACTTATGTGAAGGGAATTTAATTTTACTTTTATTTTTTCATTAAGCACAAAGTCTAACTCCAATAAAGATATACAGTTATTCTTTACTCATCCTCAAAATTTAATCAGTACGAATCTCCTAGTTCCTCTCAAGGAATCTTATTTTCTGACTGCTGGAAGTCCTCTTCTACTGTTCCTGTCTTCAAAGAACTCCGGCGACCCCTCTGACCCTTCCAACTACCGCCCTATCAGTCCCTTCGGCCTTCGGCAAAGTCTTTAGCCTTTAATCAATACCGAGGTTAACCACCTTACATCCAATAATCTGCTCTCAGACAATAATATGGTTTGCGCTTTGCGCGATTCACAGCTGATGTGCTTACGCCATCACTGAAACTGTCTACCGACCTTTCAAAATAACGGGGAGCCCAAAGGTGGCACTTGACATCTCCAAAGCATTTGATATGGTTTGTAATACTGGCCTTCGCAAGCTCCGGGTTATGGTATTACGGGTCGATTGTATAACCTTAATACAATCATTCCTGTCAAACCGTGAATTGAAAGTCGTTCTCAACGGTTTCTCATCCAGTTCCTACCCCACGAACGCAGGTGTTCCTCAAGGCTCCATCCTAGGCCCCACTCTATTCCTTATCTTTGCATAAATGACCTTCCTGACGCCATAAAATTCCAAGTTGTATCTACGCGGATGACACCACAATTTATTCCTGCCCTAAAAACAAATCTAGTGACACTGGACAAACTAACCTGGCAAAAGGTCTCGAAAAAGAACCTCCAATCGGTTGTGAACTGGGGCATGAATTGGCTGGTCAACTTCAACGCTTCAAAAAATGGTCTCTATTAATCACCACAGAGATCCTTCCTGCCCTCCATTAGGGATGTCTGACGCTCAACTTCGAGAACAACTCTGCAGCTTCTCGGTCTTCACGTTGACTGCTGACCCGAGATGGAATAAATACATCGAGTCAATTGCTTCGTCCACCGCAAGGAAAGTTAGCCCCTGTACCGCGCCAGGAAATTTGTCTCCCCGAATCGATCCTCCGGATCTACAAATCAACAATTCGCCCTTGCATGGGAGTATTGCCATATATGGTCTGGTGCCCTCTGTTTGCCTCGTTCTTGATAGGCTCCAGAGGCGGATATGCAATGTAGTTGGCCCTGCTCTGGCATCTGTCCATAGTCACTTTCTCACAGACGCGCTGTCGCCTCCTCTGTCTGTTCTACAAATACTTTCATGGAAATTGCTCCGAGGAGTTGCATTGGGTTCCAGACGTCATGAGTTCAAGGACCTACGAGGCTAGTAACCCGCTCTCACCCTTCACTGTCGAAACTCCTAAATGTAGCCGTCTTTCTACTCTAATAGCTTTCTGCTGTCTCGCACCTCTCGCCTGTGGAACTCACTTCCTTATTCCAGTTTCCCTGAGAGCTATAATCTCCAGCTATTCAAGTGTAATGTCAATCGACATCTCCAGTTGCCTTGATCTTTCCACTACCCTCCTCGTCATCCTTTCTTCTATCACTCCTATCTGATCTTGCTCTAAATTTTCTGTAACCCCTTGCGTCCTAGTGGCTCCACGCCTTGCTTGGGGTGAAATGCTTAAAAAAAAGAAGTATAATAATGTATGCGGAAACAATAAGTACTCTGTTTCTTTGGTCTTCTTTTAAAGTGAGCAGTAGGAAAAGCGAAGTAATGAATCGCATGGAAACTAATGACTTCATACCAAGGATATATGTTATTTGAACAGATTTTTAATGTCATGTCCCTTCGGGAAGTAGGCGATCGTAACTCACCACAGCTTTCTTTTCTTTATTATCTGTGAATTGCCATTCATTCTTGGGAAACGATAATGGGGTGGTTTCCCGGTTGCTTCATTCACGGTTTGGAATTTAGAGTTTTTCTTCCCTTATACTAGCTACCTCTCAAGTTATTTAATTCTAATGCTGAAATAGATAGATAGATAGATAGATAGAGAAAGAAAGAAAGTTACAGAGAGTCCGAAGAAATATGTTTACAAGTCCCGACATCGACGGATATTTTAGCGAGTTAACATATAGTTCTGGGCAAAAATAACTTGAGCTTTTGATGCTCGTCACAACAAATCATTAATCATAAAATAAATAAGAATTAAATAATCCACCTGAATAGGAGGTTTTTTTTAAATTTCTTTGAATGTTTAAACTTTGTGGATAAAAATGTTGAGATCTTTTTGAATAAGGAAGACACGGTGTTGTTCCATTCAATGTTCATGGCTTCAGTTGAAAAATGTTTCCAGGTTATTATTTACATTATTTACATTCGGATGTTTCCAGGTTAGTTTGCGTTTAATGTGAGATGAAATGTATAGTGTTAAAATGTGGATCAAAACATGAACCTGATGGATTTGTTTTCAAGTCACTTTTGGTGGTCTTTCTAGTGTAGACGGGAACAATGGGCTTTATAGCTGTATATGCAGCCAGTGCTGACACAGTATTGTTGGAGGGTGGCGATGGATTTCTAGACGATATCCAAAGGCAGAGAGGATTCCTTCAGTGGAATCAGGGGCCACAAATCCGTGAGCGTGACCAAGGCAAGCCTTCAAGTTGGAGGACATCGACCTACTAGCTCAAAACACGTTATGCATGAATGAACACGTCTTCGGCTTTCAACCAAATATGTGAAGACGACTGGTTAGGAATCCAGGAGTATAGCAACCCTATAACCACACTCGGTCATGAAACTGATGATGATGATGATGATGATGATTGTGGAGTAATCCACGGTTAACTCCCTTGTCGAGAAATGGCATCTACTTTCGCTATAAAAGCGGAGCATCAGATAGGAGGGGAACAATTTAAATTCTACGCGTTAACTAGTTTGGACGTCAAAACAAACAATCAGAGATTTCATCCTTTTTTCTTTCCCCTTCCTGTAATTTAATACACTTAAATTACGCCACATAGTGTCAGAAATAGGATCTGAATCCATGCCGTCCACATTCGTGGACCAGAACTTGCAGTCACGTTAAATGTAAAAAGATGGCATTCAATTGACCCAGAGAAGGTCAAAGCAATAATAGATTTACCTCAACCAAAGGATGTATCCGAATTACGAAAACTACTCGGCATTATAAACTACGTATGGAAATTTGCTAGGAATTTAGCAGATGTTACTGCAGAGATTTACTGAAGAAAGAAAACACTTAAACTTGGGAAGATCACAAGAATTTGGCAACTATTTGGAAAGGTTTAATAAAATGTTTAAAATTTATTCAAAAAAACCATTGATAATGAACCTGATAACCCAAGAAGGTATCAGTAGATTCAGTTAATAAATTTATAAATAAAGAAATTCAATAATGAAGGTTAAAGAACAGTTCAATACAATTTTCAGTCTGTGTCTCATGAAGTACTTTGTATGCCTTATATATCTCAGTGAATAGAAACATTATTGCTGCTCCTAAAGTCAAAGAGAAAAGTCAGGAAGAGCCTTTCAAATATCAAAGGCTATCTTTGATTATCCAAGACAGGATGGTAAACCAAATAGTTGTTAACTATTATGGTAAATTATAGTTGTGTTGAGCTTTCTTATGCAATTCAAAGGCTTTTCATCATATTGCAAATAATTTAATAGTATAGGTAAATATATATTTTTAATTTTAGGTATATAAAATTACCATGTGTATAACATCAAAAGCAAAAGATGGCTTAGGTGGGATTCTTCTGCAGAAGCAAGGAAATGAATGGTGACCAGTGTTTTATGCATCAAGATCTCTTACGATGACTGAGCAAAGATAACCTCGGCTCGAAAAAGAGGCTTTAACTGTCACGTGCAGATTTCCTAGTCGACTTACCGAAATTTATTAGAGAAACGGGCCTCAAACCACTGCTGAAACGTCTGGATGAATTGACCCCCTGAGATCCAGCGGTTTGGAATGAGACTAATCAGGTTCCCATACGATATCTTTTAGATAGCAGAAAATGAAGTAGTAACAGCTGACAATGTATCACATGCTCCTACTAGTAGTCCAACTAGTCAGGATATGCAGAACGTATCTGAAATAGGCGCGTTTGTTAATTCGTTAATTGATAATATTTCGATAAGTTAATCAATTTCTGGAAGAAATTAGGATAAAGCGGTATCTGTACTCAGTTCATAAAATGTTGTAAATTAGACCACTGGCCAATGGTAGCCAGGAAAGATCCAGAACTGGAATTATATTGGTTTGTACACCAAGCCGTATCAGTTCAACAAGGATGTTTGTTGTACCAGACCAGACTCGTCATTTGAATAAAATTACAGAAAGAAGTATTAGACCGTTGGCATGAAGGCCACCAGCACATTTCTAAGTGTCGAGCACGGGCGAGAGATACAGTATGGTAGCCGGGCCTATCTAGGCAAATAGCAAAGAAGGTAGAAGAGTGTGTCATATGCGAAAAGGACAGAAGGTATCAACCAGAGCCACTCCAACCCAGAAAGTTACCAAACTACTCATGGCCAAAAGTCGCTATGAATTTATTTCAACTGAAGAGACATCAGTATTTTTTAATTGTTGACGACTTAGATAGAGAAATTACCCCTCAGACAGACGACTCCTGTCAAAGTGTTTGAAAACTGCAAGTCAATATTTGGAAGACAGGGTATCCCAAGGTAGTAGTATCTGATAATGGCCGTAAGTTCAGCTCAAATGAATTTTTAAAATTCTCAAAAGTTTATGGTTTCAGACACTCCACTAGTATCCCACATTATCTGTAAGGAAATGGAGAAGCTGAACGGGAAGTTCAAGCGACGAAGAACTTGTTTAAAAAGCTAGTGATCCATATATAGTAACTCTGAATAACAGGACTACCCACTTCAAACATAGTTTTAGTCCGGTAGAATTGTTAATGAATAGGAATCTACGTGTTCGGACCCCAGAAATTTCCAGTTTGTTCTCAAAAGGTTTGTCTAAGCAGAAATCTCACAGAGATATCAAAACAATTGCTAACAACATTAAAGCTAGACAAAAGAGAGATTTCGATCTGAGACATCGAAAAAAGGTTCGTCCTAATTTAAATGAAGGACAGCCTGTGTGGGTTAAAACACCAAAACCTTCACCAGCAGTCGTTGTAAAACCTACTTCACCAATATCTTTTCTAATTAAGACAGACAGTGGAATTTAACGACGACATACCTTTCACCTAAGGCAAAGGATTGAACAACAATTAATTACAGTTTGCAAACCACAAACTACCAATACACTGCAGCGTCAATCAACACCTGTTTCGAGTGTCATTTACTCGCAGAAACCGAGTCCAGGTGAATTGTCAGAGAATCAACACGAAACCTAAATAACTGAAATTGAAAATCCGATTATCAATAGCACCAGCCCGTCAGTTTACACTAGATATGGTCCTATCTCCCGATAGACTTTCATACTGAAAAAACTTTAAAAAGATAGGGGATGTGGAGTAATCCACGGTTATGTTCCTTGCCAAGAAATGGTATTTGCTTTCGTATCAAATAGGAATGGAACGACTTTTATTCTACGCGTTAACTAGTTTGGATGTCAAATACTTCAGTTTCTCTTCTTTCCTGCTCCTGTAATTTAATACTCTTAAATTACGACACAATGATGATGATGAGGATGCTGTTTTTCAAGTCAAAAATGTGTTTCTTAATAAGTAGGTGAAGCATATTGTATTACTTGAAAATAAATCTTAGCATTAAATAAAAAGTCATCTATGTCAAAATATTTTGTAAACAAGCTGAGCATCATCTTAGCGTATTCAGTCGAATACATTATACGATATACACTTCCAGGTCTTGTCAAAATTTGTTTTCATTATTTAAAAACTTCTGTTCCTCTACACGTCTTCTTATTGTTTTTTTATCATTACTGAAAGCACTTGTTCACGATACGGAAGTTCAGACAACGCGAGCAAAACAAATTTCATGTTAATAAAATTAAATTGCCAGCATGCTTTTTATAGCTATTTTGTCCATTTGGAAAAAGCCATTAAAAGTATTCAACAATAGCTGAACAAGTGGAAAATGATTTTAATGAGATAAGGAATCTTTAAAATGCTATACTTGAAACTAAGGGATTCGACATTTGTCTCGGCTTGGACATTTTTATTATCTATATGACATAAAACTTTTCAGTGTTTGCCTATTATTTGGTCATGTTGGGTTACCAAATAAATGCTGAGAGGACTTTCCGATATCTAGCCGTCGAAACAAATGTCTGCTCAATGTTCTATCATAAGAAAAAGAAAAAAAGAAGATGACTAGAAAGAAAATGGAGTTTTATTTTCTAAAAATTAAAGTATTCCTTAAAAAAAGGTATACTTCTCTCAGTCCCTGGAAAAGAAACTAGACAAAGTGCAAAGTATTTTATTTTCTAAAAACGAAAATATTCTAAAAAGTACAGAAATGCGTTACATGCATTTTCTCCGACCCTGAAAAAGAAACTAGACGAAGGTGCAAAGTGCTGTCTCTTCTCACAAATCATGGACATATCTTTCATTTCTGACGTCTACGAAAACATTAGATTTCTATATATATATAAAAAAAAAAACACCCCAGAGAAAATCAGGGCTCTTGTAATTGACCGGTCAATCACAATGTATTCTAACTGAGGGACGAGGTAAGGAAATTATTGTAACAGCCGTGTCCGGAGAGAATATTACTTAACATTAATGGTCAAGCCAAGCCTTTTTACTCATATCCCATTACAGTATTTTCCTTATTATTATTCTTTAAAAATTACTCATATTTCCTAAATATATATATATATATATATATATAATATTAGTTACATCTATTAATATCTTCATGAAAAAAAGCCGGTCGAGTTTTATGACTGGAACACATTTATTTGAGAAAACAAATTTAAGTACATTTTAAGTCTACTATTCATCCATGCACTAAATATATGCTGTCACATCTGGTCTGGGGGTTTTGCTAGGCATTTGGAGATTCTTTGTAAAATTCAAAGTAGAATTTGCAACGTTATTGGTTCTGACCTGACATATCAGCTTCAGTCAATTTCCCAGCACTGTAATGTAGCTTCCATATGCCTCTTCTACAAATATTTTCGTGATAAATGTTCAGATAAGATTCCTTCTTTGGTACCTCGACTTTACGAATTTAAGCGCAGTACAATATTGGTGGCAAGGTCTAATCATTTTACAGTTGAAATCTTATATATAAAGTACTGTGTATGTGCGTGCGTGCGTATGTCTATCCAAGCCACCCCTCCGCTCCCACTGGTCCGATTTCAATGATTCATAGCTCATTCAAAGGCCATAGAACAGTTAAGCGCAGAGAACGATTTTTGTTGATCTCAGATTCAGGGTTGTCAGATTATGCGAGGTTAAAATATATATATTAGTATATTATACTAGCCATTATCGTTGTTTTCATGGTTCAAGGGGAGTAACTTATTTTCCTTTTGTTTCCAAAATTGCAGTGCGTGTTTTATTATAAACTAGCTTAAAAGCCGTCCTATCGGGCAACATTTAAGCTAGCTCCTGTGGAGGATTCTTGGTTTGAACATCATCACAATACCCAGGGTGGAGTCGATGCGATAGGCGTCAATAAACTACAGAAGAACTCAAAATTGATCACTGTCTTTAAGTATTGAATTAATGTTTAAGCTTACCTTTTAAATGTTCAACAATAATTCTTCTGCTGCCACTTAATTTAAAAACAGCTTGATGTACGTAGATCTTTATTTTTCGTTCAAACAATTATTTTTATTTCAACAGGGAACAATTTATAAGATAAAATTAATATAGTGTAAAGGTGGGAAAATAGAAATTAGTTATACATTCAACATTTGAAGAGTTAGAGAAACATAATAGTTAATTAAGTAAAACTAATATTATGGATTCTCCCACGAATTCCGAGATTAAAAAAACCCAGCTTCACTTTATAGCAATTTACGCTCTGAAATCTCAATGGCTGTATTATATATTATCTACTTCTAGGCAATATCACTCTTCAGGTTTAAATAATTTGCATATTGATTTTTTAAAAAGTTTATTTCATTAATTAACTATCCTTCATTACTGTTCTTTTATTCGAGGATTGTTTTGATTTTAATATCAAAAATAGATCTGTTTAGGAATATCGTCTTATATAGTGCAGAAAAGTATTTTAAATTTGCATTTTAATTGGCCTTCATGAAGTTGGTATCTACTTGTGAAACTTTCCTTAACTATAACAAGCCAATTTATGAATGGAATTTTTTGTTTCAGAGATTTCAAGTAGTGAATATATATTACTTTGCGAATCAATAGCGAGTGGGCGAAGCAATAGCGAGTGGGCGAAGCCTGCTCGTGGTTAGATATAATTGTAAATTCTATATTAAGTTTTTTTCTCTCGCACTTCTCGCTTGGGAACTCGCTTCAGGCTTCAGGCTTTCCAGTCAACTCTAAACTTCAAAAATTTAAATGCAATGTCAACCGTTATCTTCTGTCTTCTTAATTCTTTCATTGTTCTCTCACCTTAATAATGTTTTCTCTTTTTCACGTTCTCAGTCACACCTTCCGTCTTTATTGCCATGCTTAAGGTGAAAAGTTTGAAAAACAGTTCAAATTTATGGAGCCCTAGTTAGAATCGAACCAAGAAATAATACTTTTAGAATGCTTGATATTGTTTCTCAGTAAGTGTTCAAGTATTTTGATCAGGATGTAGACTTGTATTTTGTCTTTCGGACTATCCATTGCGTGTTCGGTTAATTTATCACCGGTGCGCCAAAACTTTAACCTTGCATCAGACTTAGTAAATAGCAAGTGTGGATTTATGACAAACCCATCCCTAAAAGTGACATTCCATTTCAGAAGAACTTGTCTTATGACGAATGAAAGGAAATTAAACAAACGGTGCATTGTTATCCAAATCAAAGTATCAATTAATCAGTGGTAAGTAAAATAGCGAGAATAAAATGAATGACTATGAAATAAGTATCTCAACTAACAGGAAAACTAAAAACCTTGTCACTGTTTCTAAGTATTTTTTCCGAGAAATATATTTATAAATAATTATCCTTTTTCACTTTTGCTTAAGCAATATTAAGGAATATTAATCGACGTAATGTATTTATTTTAGCTTGACATTTGTTTAAAAAGGAAAATAAGTGAAAGGTCTAGAGCTACTTAAAATATTTTCCAAAAATACTGCAAGAATTAACTATAAGGAAACGTCCCACCCGGAACAAGATTATTTACCAAACCTAGTTTTTCTATTACCTGCATTACAATCAGTGCTCGATGAAATCTTACCATTATTTAATGTTATTTCGTATGACTGACAGCTCGTTTCCGAATATGTCTGTTTCCTAGGGAGGCTAGCTAATCCCTAGTGCAGGCACCTGCTCAGGCATATTTGTTGTTTTTTTTTTCAACACCCACAGCAGCAATTAAATTCCTCAATTCTCATTCCTCATGACGCGTCCCAGCACTGGCGCTTACGGCAAATACAGAACTATCTGACTCACCAAACAGGTCTAAATAAAAATGAAAATTTTTGAATGATTAAAATATTGGGGCAGTTCTATGATAGTTTTTTTTTTCCGAGTTGTAGGCATCCCTCAGTTTTGGTAGACTATGAAGTCGAATACTTTTGGAGAAGGGTTAGCTGATCCCTGTTGCGGACGCCTGCTCTGATACATACTGTGCTTCTTGAACACTCGCAACTATGCTGATCAGATCTTAATTAGAATTTCTGGGAGAAAGTGCATAATCTGACAAGATCAAGAGTTTAAACAAAACTGGCACACTCAAACCCTCGGTCACGATGACTTGTGACTTTGTGCTAGCACAACCATAGACGGCTTCCAAACAGTTTCGTCTACCCATTTTCATTCAGATGTCCTTCATTGTGTCAATTTTCAGACACTTCCTAACTGTATCTCACGTTGGGATCGCCAGGCTGATATTATTACGAAGTCGCCTCCCTGGTAAATCGACCATGGTGGGGTTCGAACTTGGGCCTCATTGCCAGAACGCTAACGTTTCAGTCACCAGGATATGCGCCAACTTTTACGTTTCTGTTGCAAGTTTCTATTTCCTTTAAAATAACTTCCAAGATCCTGTTAAACTTTAACGAATAATTTTATCTGAATCGAATTTGGTGGATCTTTAAAATACTGAATGAATAAAAAATTCTTCAGAAGTGCTCCTAAATTGATGAATACAGTCGGCACAATTTTCAAAAGTTTCGGTTTCAAATAACCCACAAAGTGTTGATAAACCGTAACAAAAATTTAATCAATCAACAATTTCTGACAAGGACCATTGACTGATGTCAAATCAGTCGGGCTTCGATCCAGGCTTGAAGAAACCGGACGTCTAGCCACACTGAGGGACTGTGATACAGTGAAACAGTCTGTCTGTAGATGACTATATATGCTTATGGCTTAGAGGTAGGATATCTGACTGATGTCAAACACGTCGGGTTTCGATCCCGGTTTGAAGCAATCGGTTGTGGACTGCTGCGATACAATGAAACAGTCTGTGGATGACTATATATATATATAGAGTGAGAGAGAGATAGATAGATAGATAGATATATCATTTCACCCCAAGCAAGGCGATAATGCTACTAGGATGCAGGGGGTTACAAGCAGTGAAAGAGAATGAGAAGACTTTAGCGAGAAGTGTTGGAAAGGACGATAAAGGAACATAATTTAAGGAAGACAGAATATAGCCAATTTTTTATATTACAGCTTTCACTTTTTTTTTCTTCTATTTTTGCTCGCTGGTTAGTAGTAGCCGTTAAATCCACTATATGACAGAAACGGTATTCTTTTTTTTTTTTTTTTTTTTTTTTTGAGAAAATATATTTAGCCTTCTAGATCTTTATGCATTGTAATTTCAAAGTCCCACAGAAATTTATAAATCATTAAATCAATTAACATTGCATTAATAAGCACATTAATACGGACGTATATATACGTTCAAGCAAAGGTAGGAAGACACTGGAAAAGAAATAAAACCGAAAACATTAAATTATAACAAACCTTAAATTCGACAGTGACTGAATTCGGCAATTTGAAGACCGGCCTGGTCATATGACAGGTGGGGAGTGAGTGACCAAAAATAATGAATTCTCGCATATGAAGATAGACGCCATAGAGTTGGAATTAAAATAAGATAAATAATTCTATTGCCCGGTCAATACCAACACCCTACCATCACGATAAGAATGGCAGCTCGAACCTTCTTCCCTTATTTTTTAGGAGGTGGGGGCATGTCGGTTCTACATTTTGCCTCTTTTTCTTTCTTAAATTAAAAGAAGCTTTAATGACATCAGCAAACGACATCATTCCAAAGGAGATGGGACGATAAAAAAAAAACAACAAAAAAAAACAAAAAAACGAATGGAACACGGACGTGATTCTCGACATGATGCAAAAGGGACAGAAAACAATGCCAAGACATGGAACGGAATACAGAAAACTACACAATAAAATAAGAAACAAATGCAAACAGGCTAGAGAAGAATGTTTCAACAAAAATGTGGAGAAATAGAATATTACAGATGAAAGAGATATCCATAAAAAATAAGGAAACTAACAGGACAGAAGACATGCTCATCAACAGGCTGCATAAAATCCAAGAATAGGACGCTCATATTAGAGAAAGAAAAAATTCAGTGCTGGAACGAATATATTGGAGATCTTTTCCACGAAAGAGAACAACCGTCAATACATAGAAATAATGTTGGGCCGGAAAACCAAAGTGGCCATATTGAACAGAAACAAAGCGGCAGGGCCAGACGGAATTGCAATAGTGATGCTGTCAGCCTTAGACGATTTCGGCATAGACAAGATTACAGAAATAATAAATGAAGTCTACAACAGAGGGGATATACTGGAAAGCCTAAGCAGATATATTTTCGTAGCATTGCCTAATAAACCAGTCGCAAACGAATGTGAACTCCACCGAACAATCAGCCTAATGAGCAACATAACAAAACTCATCATCCGAATTCTGATGTGCAGCGGAATCAGGCCAGAAATAGGACAAGAACAGCGCGGGTTCGTCAAAGACACCAGAACAAGGAATGTTATTGCAATAATTTGTTAATGTTGTTAAGTTCAAACATTTGACGAGTCAATACGTGGATTTCCATGGGTGTTTTATAGTTTTATAGTGGAACTCGCAAGGTACTTATTTAGTCATTAACTTAAGGATTAAGATTTATCACAAATTCAAATACTAATAGCGTGTAATTTTCAAGAGTACTGCTAGTAAATGAAAAATATATATACTATATTATGCAAAAGTAAATATATGCTATATTATACAAGCAAACCTTTCAATTTCACACGATTGCCTCATTAATTTACCGCGCGGGAATAGATGATGTTTTGTATGTATTACCCACGAACCCCATGACCAATTGGGCGCCCCGAGAAATGCTTTGTGACACTCGCTATTTTACCAACATTTTCTTTTTTTTTTTTTTTTTACCTACATTTCTATACGTTATAAATCAATCTAAGCACAACTGACTATTAAAGGATTAAAAACGTTCGCGGATTTTAGGTTCTTTATTTTTTTTGTCCAAACCTGTGAATTTGATTTGTTGCTGCTAAGTCTCGAAAAAAAAAACTATATAAAATTGACTATAATGTTGAATATGTTAAAATTATTCAATTTTTAACAAGAAAAATCTCAAGTTGATGTTAAATGTTGCTGCAAAAGAAATTTAAGATGAAATGATCTATGATGACATATCTCTAATTTGTATTTAGATACATTGTATTTATTTTCAATTTTTCTAGTTGAATTGCACACCTTTATTGCATATGATCCATTATTATACATAATTATCTTACAATAAAATTTGTATTTTATATGAACACTACCGTATGACAATTGAGATACAGTAGCGTGCGGGCCCCGTATCATAGATTCGGCAAGGAGACCCTTACACTGGCCCTGATGTGTGTATATGTCTCTAATAATCGATGGGGTATAATTAATGAATCAAAGGTGTCTTATTCAACTGTTACCATGTGACAATTCTTGGTCTGGCAACACGGATAATCCGGCAAGCTCCTGCGACCAAATTTGCCGGAAAATCGTTAATCTGCCTGCAATTTTCGTTATGACAGCATTGCACTTTTAATTCAACAGTCATATTTACGTTTTCATTATTATTATTATAACTAAATTTATTGTTAGGGTTGTACTTATGGTTAATCATTATGGTAGCCGTAGATGCAGTTAATGAAGAAAGTAGGCCTAGATAATTGAGAATCATCTATGAACTTATCTTAGAAGTAAGGTGTAGTTGGGTGGTACTACAGAGAATGGGAAAGATAATAAGTGGGGGGCAAACGTTGCCTATAGGTAAACAGGGTAGGAAGTTGTGGAGAGACGTGATCACCTACGTCCTGAAGAAACATGGCACATAAAAAAGCTGTGTGTTATGTCTTTTACGCTCTTTCCTTCACTCTCTCTTTCTCATATTCACTATCTCTCTCCGCCGCTTTCTCTCTCTCTCTCTCTCACTCTCTCTCTCACACACACACACACACACACACACACACACACACACAAACACACATTCAATTATTGGGCATCTGGCGCAGTGTGGATCTTCAAAAAAGAGTCTCGAAAGGCGTTGATCGTGAGTTCGCTTCTCACAAGGGGTGGGGTCAAATCTCCTACCAGACTAAGTTAAAATTTTAAATTTAAATACTAAACACTAAACAGTGATGACAAACAACATTCACGTTAATGATTTCAACTTGTAGGGAAAAATCAAACTTTGAAAAACTTAAAGGAAAAACCCAAACAGTTAACAAAAGAACAGCATCTGAAACACACACACAAACACACACGTGTTTGCATTGAAAATAATTATGTATATGTATATAATTATCTTTCGTATGTCAACACCGAGCGCTGACAGCAAATCAGATTGAAATTATGAGTTTTTGAAAAAAAAAATGAAAAGAAAAAAAGAAACGTATCATGTTTCAGGTCAACTGTTTTTAATGGTCGTGCACTTTTTTTATGTCCAGGATATGAAATGCTTTCATGTTGAGACGAGTTTGAATTTTTTTTTTTTGTTTTATATTTTCAAAAACGCAATTTAATGTTCAGTGTCTTATTTCGGTTACGTTCACAGCAGAAACAGCCAATCAAAAAGCAAATTTATTTCACGCGAATTAAGAAGCGTAAAAATAAAATGATGCACACACAAAAAGAAAATAAGTGAATAAAGGCCAAAATACAAAAAAAGAAAAAAAAAACAGAAAAAAATGGATTAAAGAATAATAGATGAACAAAAAACTTAATAAAAAAGACGTAAATAAATAACAACTGCATGTTGCAAAGAAAAGATTAAAAAATGTACTGCGGGCAAAAAAAAAAAAGATAACGCTACCTTGAAATCAAAATGTGTGTGTGTGTGTGTGACTGTGTGTGTTTGTGTGTGTGTGCGCGCGCATGCGTTTGAGAGAGAGAGAGAGAGAAACAGAGACAGACAGAGTCAGAGATAGAATGCATGTTTGTGTTGTATTGTCATTGGTTTTCGTCTTTTCATTTATTTATTTATTGGTTACTCAGTTTTTTGTAAGCCGCACCCCTAACATGTCCTTCAATTACTGGCGTAAATCCCCACCTGCCCGTCCCTGTCATTCACGAGTTGTGGAAAATACCGGTCGGCAGTACATCCGTAAACAGTTGGCCTATATATAGTGGCATCTTATTCGTCTGGAAACACAACACACTGGTGAGATCAGAAGCCGACAAGATCGAGTAAACTTGCGCTACTAAAAACTCACTTCGAAGAAAAAAAACAAGACCAGCTATGGGGCTCTTATCATCAACTTCGCTGCTGATGTGCATTGCCATCTTTGGCCTAGCATGTAAGTTACTTGCAATTACATTCTTAAAGTTGTTCCTTCCAATTTCTTTCTTTAAAAATACACGTTCCTTCCAATTCCTCTTTTAAAATTACGCGTTCTTTCCAATTCCTTTTTTTAAATTACGCGTTCCTTCCAATTCCTTTCTTAAAATTACTTGTTCTTTCCAATTCCTTTCTTAAAATCACTCATTCCTTCCAATTCTGTTTTTTCAGTTATTCCTTCCTTCCAATTCCTTTATTGAAAAGTACTCATTCCTTCCAATTCCTTTCTTAAAATTACTTGTTCTTTCCAATTCCTTTCTTAAAATCACTCATTCCTTCCAATTCTGTTTTTTCAGTTATTCCTTCCTTCCAATTCCTTTATTGAAAAGTACGCGTTCCTTCCAATTCCTTTCTTAAAATTACGCGTTCCTTCCAATTCCTTTCTTAAAATTACGCGTTCCTTCCAATTCCTTTCTTAAAATTACGCGTTCCTTCCAATTCCTTTCTTGAAATTACGCGTTCCTTTCAATTTCTTTCTTCAAATTATTCGTTTCTTCTAATTTGTTTCTTCACCTTATTCGTTCCTTTCAATTCCTTCATTGAAAGAACTAATTCTTTCCAATTCATTTCTTAAAATCATTCGTTCCTTCCAATTCATTTCTTCTACTTATTCGTTCCTGCCAATTCCTTTTTTGAAAGTACTAATTCCTTCCAAATCGTTTATTAAAATTACTCATTCCTTCCAATTCCTTTCTTTAAATTACTTGTCCCTTCCATTTCATTTCTTCCAATTAATCGTTCCCTTCCAATTCTGTTTTTTTTTTTTTTTTTTTTTTTTTAATTACAGGTTCCTTCCAATTCCTTCCTTAAGATTACAGGTTCTTTCTTTAAATTACTGGTTCTTTAAAATTCCTTACTTAAAATAACTTTACTGGTTCTTTCAAAGTCCTTTCTTCAAATAACTTGTTCCTTCCAATTCCTTTCTTAAAATTACACGTTCCTTCCAATTCCTGTCTTCAAAATAATAGTTCGTTCAAATTCTTCCTCCACTTGCTAAATAATACTTGATTCTTTGTTTTTATTCATTCTTTAAACATTCGTTGTATCGTTTTTTCAAAATTGTGTATCTTTTTATCAAACATTCTAATTAGAATGTTTGATAAAAAGATTCCATGACAGTATAGAGGAAGCAGACGACAAGAATTGAAATCGCATTCCGTATTCATTTTATTTCTGATTCGTACTGGTTGACGTATGGTCGAAGAAATTAAAACGACCTGTACGCTGTGCTAAAAAGAAGAAGCAACAAAAGCAAAGTTAAAAATGAAGTTAAAGGGAAACTCCTAAGGGAAAAAATAATGATGAAATTCACACAGTGTTATAAATATTTTAAAAGAATTCCACTTGTGCTACTAAATTTCAATGTGGTACTGAAAAGTACCACTTTCCGAAATCTAATCAATCATCAAAGTTTATTTTGGAGGCTCTTCTTGTTCAGGCCGAGAATATCCTCTCATAAAAAATAAAATAAATTAGGAATTTAATTCAAACACTGCACGTAAAATTATATTACTTTTTTCTTATCCACATTAACTAGCTAGATTTTCAAATACATTAGTGAATTGACATGTACGTAGGAATACATGTAAAAATCACATTTCAGAATTTAACTTCGTTTCACTGTTGTTTTCAAGCAGGAAAATCTAGAAGAAAAAGTTCCCATTCGACTAAAATTGAAGCAAATAAATAATTGCACATTCAATTTTTCTTTTTCACTCGATACTGTTTTGGAGTTCAATCATGGTCTCTCTAAAATTATGCGTTTATTTGATTATTTTTAAATAGCTGTTTTAAGAAATCAGTCACTTACAGTAATTCGAGTTAAGCTGTGCTTTTAACTTCAAGGTACTTATTATAGTAACTAATAGCGCAAGCAACTTAGATGCCTTTCCTATTTTTGACTTAGAATCCTAAATTTGAACGAAACTACTCAACGAATGACCACAAGATTTCCGCCTTGCGGAAATACGGCTTAGGAAAGAAAAACTATCATAAAATCCAGTAGCTGACATCAGTTTTTTTTGGGTTTTTTTAAAGAAATTAATTTAAAATTTCATGATTTGCTTTCGTGAAACATCTGACATTCTTGACAAATTGAGAATTATGAACTCCTCTGCAAAGATGGTTCTACTGTCAGTATTGATGATTATACAACTTGTAATTTAGCCAAAAAGCTGTGGGAGAATGAAATAAAAACAATAAAGAAAGTAATAATAAAGAATAAAGAAAAAGAAGAAATTAATTTTCCCATTATGCAAGCCATAAAGAAACCGGAAAAGGTTTCTGATCACATACGGGATCTCATGACCTCATTTCCTGAAAGGACAGAATCTTTCTCTTTCGACTTTCCAACAACATCGTTCCAACGTGTGTTTTAGCAGTCCTACTCATGAAATAAGGGAATTGGTCGTTCCAACTCAGCGCAAAGCTTAATTGAGCTCTACCATTTTAACTGTTGTTATCCTAACTTACTTCTGAATAAAAAACAAAAACAAAAAAAACAAAAAAAAAAAACAAAAAAAAACGAACGGACATTGTAGAAACTCAATTTCTTCGTATGCTTCTATCTTCTTTTTCTATATATTGAACGCGCACCGACATAAGATACGCACAAATCCTACAACCTTCTTTGCTGTTGGCAAAAATTCTCTTACAAGCATTATTACAAGCATTAATGGAATATTCACGTAGAATTCAGGTTTCTGATTCTCCCATAAATACGGCAAGAACTTGATCTTTTCCAGTTCTCCCGCTTTATTGTCTCACGCCACTTAGATTAACGCTAGCTGTAGGAGTAGTGGTAGCAGACTTTTAGGCTTGTTTTTTTTATGAAGATAAAAATAGGAAAAATAAATGTACAACATACAGAGAATGCATGACGAATTGTACAGTAATTTCATACAATTTTATTTATGTATTTGTGTGTGTGTTACGTTACAATTGTGATAATATTCATTTTATAAAAGGGAGTAAGTTACTCCGCAATGTCACAAGTTGTATCACGGAGGAAAGTTACACACGTATTGTTATCCCGACAGTTCTTGGGCGAAGAGATTGACTCCCACGTCTTTTGGCGGGATGTCCGTATTTCCGACAGGAAAAGGTTTTTGTTTTTGTTTTTTTTTTTTGCATGCTAGGAGTAATTTTATTATTTTTATTTAATTTATTTTAAACAAGGTTTAAATATTATTATTTAATTTATAATTTTCATTATTATTGTTTTATATTTTATTTTTATTTATAATAATAACATTTCTCCTACAGTAGTGACTACATCAATAATTTTCTAGATCAAGTTTGCTAATTCGAAGACCAAGGAAAACATTATTCGTCCACTGATTTCACTTGAAAACGAATATTTCTTCTTAAATAAAAATGGTTTTCTTTTTTTTATTTTTTCTCTGTTGTTTATCTTATGTTTATTTTTTATTTCTTTAATGTTGCAACTCGAATTATTATATTTATCATCGTTATTAATTCTATTATCGTTCAGGCGCAGAGGTGAAATTATGTGTAACTTCCCAACAAGAAATTACAAAGTGCAACACATTTAGCAACATTGCATGCGTTTTGGGTACCGATAGTATTAACTGTGTCAATAAAATCAATAACAACGAAGCTGATGTCACAGTTCTGGACGGAGGAGACATTTATTTGGCTGGCAAGTAAGTAAAACATTTTAAATATATTTTAAATGAATTTGTTCAATTAAAAAAAAAAGCAAAAAATCGATACCGGTGAATATATATTGTTTCTGTTCTGGCGTAAATGGTTTTGGTGTTTCGTATTTTTCCTGAAATGGTCGTTGCTAAAATGTAGTTTCGTACAAAATACGATTTACACAAGCCATAAAACCTATTTGTCAAAGTTCTTTTTCTTCTATGTGCCGCATCCCTTCAGGACGTTGGCGATTGTGGTTCTCCACAATTTCCTATCCTTTGCAGCTCTTAATAAATGTTGTCTTTTTGTGATCTTTTTAAACCCAGTTTCACCATCAATTTACTCAAGCTCGTTAGGTAGTTTATGCATTGTTTTCCTCTGTACCTCTTGCTTTCAATCTGTCCTGTGAGTAGCAAATTTTTTCTTCATTATGTGCCTTAGAAATTTCAACTGTCTCTTTCTGTTGTTAAGTATAAGTGTCCTGTCTGTTTCCATTTTCTCTAAAACTACATACAGTCCATTGTATATTTAGCATCCTTCTGTATTACCACATAAGTCACGCTAATTAAAAAATGAAAAACAAAAAACTTATTTTACATGCATTATTCTGTTATAAGTGTAGGTACCTCCACGAAAATGCTAAAAATCATTTAATTTATATTATTATTAAATTAAATTTAAAGAACCTCCAAAAAATCGCAAAAAATCAACATGCCGTGATGAAAACATGCTCCAAAAACGTAATGTAAACATAGTTTAATCGTCAAAATATTTGTTATTATTAACAGGAAGCAGTAGGGTATTTTTTTGAATTTTTAATCAATTTTTTTTTACTCTTGTTTAGATCATTCGAAATTTTGATTAAAAATCTGGTTTTTCTTGCATCAGCGGTTGTACAAACTTTTAGCATAGCAAATTTAATCTTTTTTTTTTTTTTTCGGTAACACACACATTTGGCAATTCTTGCAAAAATCAAATAATTTAATGAAATTTTCAGGACTTATTCACAAATGAATTAAATTATTTTTTTAAATTTTTTATTAGAAAATCTTGGTAAAAATATTTTTACACGCGTTTCACCTACTTAATTAATTTTATGACAACGTGGGAGATTCAACGTGATAATTTTTAGTGACTGTATTAGTTAAAACTAGAATTCTTTGAATAATTTAAATCACCGAATCGTTTTTAAAATCGGGCCCCGTATTACCGAAAATATGCTCTGAATCGAAAATTAAAAAAAAAAAAAAACGCACTAAAACTGAGACATTATTTAATTAAAGAAGATTTTAATTGCTTTTAGTTTTATGAATATTAAAGACAATATTGCCCGAAGAAAAAAAAATTGATGAAGATTCCACATTAAATAACCGGCCTTGTGCCACATGATGCCCCAGTGTGTGTGTGTATGTGGAGGGGGGTGACTGAATATCGTCAGTCAGTCGCTCAATTCTTGACCGGCTGTTGGGTTGAACTCTCTGCCTTCGGGCGGGGAGGAACCGAACCCGAACGAGGCTACGCCGAAGGGTGGAGTCTCTTTCGGGTAGGTAAACCGACCCTGAACACATTTATACGGGTTCAATGGGCATATTTTGGGGGCGAGCCCACGGGCTCGGAGATACCACATTAAATAATCGGCCTTGTGCCACATGATGCCCCAGTGGGGGGGAGGTGACTGAATATCATCAGTCAGTCGATGTCGGACGACAGTTAGTCGAATACGAAAGTATCAGCGACCATCACAAGATTACTCGGCGTAATGCCTATTATGTCAAGTTCCTAACATTTTGTACGTTGAACCAATTTTAGGACCGACTTAGTACAAATACAAGCCTCCACTGCGAAATCACTCCACAACACTATGGTACCTAGACTCTATGAATTTAAGTGCAGTACTAGATTGGCGGCAAGGTCTCTTCATTTTACAGTTGAATTGGTTAGATGTAACCGTAAGTTCTATATTAAGAGTTGGTTTTCACTCACTTCTCGTTTGTGGAACTCTTTTCCGGCTCCACGCTTTCCAGCCAACTTTGATTTTCAAAAGTTTAAATGCAATGTCAATCTGTCTAGATTTCTGATATCTGATAACTGACATGGCACGTGGAACTAGAACAATCTTCCCCAGCGAGCGAAATAAAGGGTTCAATTTGACATTCCAACCATCTGAAGAAGGCCGGAGCGTACATCGGCCGAAACGTTGTGATAAATATGGCAACAAAGATGTGGACAATAGTCCGATTAATGTAAATAGTGTGCAATGTCAAACGCTATCTACTGTCTCCATGATTACTCTTTCATTATTGTTCAAGCTCCATAATAATGTTTCTCTGTTTTTTTTTCTATTCTTTCAGTCTCAGCAATCTCTTGTGTCTTTACTGCCTTGCAAACGATTAATAAATAGACGTAATTAATAAAATAAAACAAACCGTTCAGTTCACGACGAAACGTTAGTGTTGAGAGTTAATTTAATTTTTTTCTTTAATATTTGTTTCATTTTTGTAACCTCCATTTACCTGGTTTGATTTCATTCCATTGCAGATGTCACAGCATGAAACCCATCTTGTCTGAAAACACAGGAGCAACCCCACCAGGCGTTGGATATTATGCAGTCGCTGTAGCTAAAAAATCTTCTCATGTCACTATTCAAACCTTGGAAGGTTAGTATATATCTGGAATTCTTAAACAGTATTGTTCAAGAATTTCATACAAATATCTGTCGACGCTAAATCTCAAAATCTTGTCTTCTCTTACCTTCCATAACTGAAAAATTCCGTTGTTTTGTGTGGTTTGTTCTTTTCGTGTAATATTAAAAATGATTTAGAGAAAATCTTGAATTATGGTGATTATCGAACGCACTATTCAGGCTTACTGAACTAACGAGAGAAGCTTGCTAACCACTACCACACGCCGAAGTGTCCTAAATGATTTCCTAATCGTAGCTTAGATATGGCACGAGTCCGAAAGTGTGGAGCACCCAGCGAGGACCGAACTCACTACTCATTTGTAAAGGTTCTAGCGAAAGAAGCTTGCTAACCACTACCCAAGCTGTAGTGGCCACCAAGTCATGATGTCCTGGGATTTGACGATAAACTACATTCAGTAGCAAGGCTTCTTATCGGCTGATTGCAAATTTTGAGGAGTATAGAATCACCTCATAATTTTTGACCCTGGGTCCACCAATATATACATGATTAATGTGACTTGGTACACACACGCACACACGAAGGTAAAAAAAATCATATCCCGTTTCCCACAATCAGGTTTGAGCACCCCTTGGTCGTTGGGTAGTACACGATGATCATATATATATATATATATATATATATATATATATATATATATATATATATATGTAAGTATATTGTTTGATGATCGTAAAGCGGATCATCAAACAATATATATAATATATATCGTAGAATATATTGTTTGATGATCATAGAAACCGGAAGAGCATTCTACAAGGGACAAGTGCAAGAGAAAAAAAACTATTAGCATAGAACATAGCTAAAAATTGCAATTTTAACAGTGAAATTATGATCTAACTACAAATCAAGTACTGCGCTTAATTTCGTGAAGTCGAGTTACGAAAGAGGAAACCACATTAGAAAAATGAAATTGAGATGCCAGATCAGGACCGATATCATTGCCGATTCTTCTTTGAATGTTTGTATGAATCTCTAGATATAAAACAAATGCCCAAGACCAAATATGGCAGTAAAAGTCGATGCACAGGCGAATGATAGACTTGTGCATAATAGATTCACGTGAGAGAAATTTCCTAGAAACACGGACTGAATCGACTTTACCATATATATATATATATATATATATATATATATATATATATATATATATATATAAAGCTCTCGTAGCTACTGATGTCTTTCGCATAGTAAAAAACGTTAAAATTTCCCTTCCGCTCTGCCGTGCTACGATTGATTGGGGAGTAGAATCTCTGACTGATGCCAAATCGGTCGGTTTTTGATCCTGGCTTGAAGCAATCGGATGTGATACAGCGA
This sequence comes from Acanthosepion pharaonis, assembly GCA_903632075.3. Classification (NCBI taxonomy): domain Eukaryota; kingdom Metazoa; phylum Mollusca; class Cephalopoda; order Sepiida; family Sepiidae; genus Acanthosepion; species Acanthosepion pharaonis. The sequence continues at coordinate 986,090 of CAHIKZ030004961.1, read as the reverse complement.
AACAGTCTGTCCGTGGATGACTAATTATGCTCTCGAAATAATTCGATTGAGCTCTCGGAGAGGAAGTGGGTATTTTATAAGCATTGGCTGCTGCTGCTAATGCAATGCACTTCTACTCGAATTGAGCTCTCCAGGCTACTGACGTTTTCACATAGGAAAAACGTTAGAATTTCCCTTTCGTTTTGCCGCGCGACGATAGCTTGTAGGTAGAAACTCTGACATACGAAATCGGTCGGGACTCGATACCGGCTTGAAGCCATCGGATGAACTGCGATACGGCTAAACAGTCTGTCTGTGGATATATATATATATATATATATATATATATATATATATATATATATATATATATATATTGAATGGAAATCTATTTTTTTTATTTAGCTAACGTGTAGGAGTACAATAAAGTTGAATGTGCGGGTGGTGTAATGTATAGCGGCTCGGAACGCAAATCGGCGACCTGATTCCACTAGGATTCGTTGTATATACTTACACGGAAATACCATTAGGAAAGGTGTGAATCCATCTCCTCTACCCCAGATAGATGTCATAGAGTAGAACCTGTATAAAAAAAAAAACATTGTTATTCTCAAAACATTGTTAATGAAATATTCACTTTCAAAAATATATCGTTCACTTTCTTAGCATTACTATTTTGTTCTTTTACAGGTACAAAATCTTGTCACACAGGTGTGAATAAAACATCTGGTTGGTTTGTGCCAATGAGTGTTCTCTTCCCACACCAAAATAATCAGCTTCAACTAGCATCTGCTTTTTCAATAAAAGTTGTGTGCCTGGTGCTACCCTGGTTCGAATCTGTCAATTGTGCACCCCTAATTGCGAAAGAAAAACAGCAACAATTTATATTATGGATACAGCGGTGCTGCTAAATGTCTCGAAGAAACTGATGCCGATGTTGCTTTCGTGAAACATCTGACGTTCTTGACAAATCCTGCAAAGAGTGATTATGAACTCCTCTGCAAAGATGGTTCTACTGCCAGTATTGATGATTACGAAATTTGTAATTTAGCCAAAGTTCCTTCACGCTGTTGTTTGCAAAAATTCACTTAACCAGCAAGAAGTTGCGAATATTGTTGCAGCATTCCAACAGAACTCAGATAAATTATTCGACAATACATCCGGCAAGAACTTGATCTTTTCCAGTTCTACCCAGTCACTGGAGTCGGTCACTAATCCAGATTACGCTAGTTATCTGGGAACTGACTATATCGATGCTTTGCCAGATCAAGTTTGTTAATTCGAACTAATTCGAAATCATTATTCGCTCGCTGATTGTACTTGAATATTTCTTCTTAAATAAAGAATATTAACAGATGAATTATTATTATTATTATTATTATCTTCTTATTCTTCTTATTCTTTTTCTTCTTCTCCCCACGCCATCAGGGGGTTTCTGATCACGACTATGCACAATTTCTTATCCTTTGTAGCTCATAATATTTTTATTCTTTTTTGCTAGCTTTCCTAAACTCTGCTCGACTTAAGCTCGCTAAGTAGGTTATGCGTTGTTTTCCCCTGTCTCTCATGCCTTCCAGCTGTCTTGAGAGTATGAAATTTTCCAAGTCTTTTTTTTCATTATGTGCCTTAGAAATTTCAAGTATAAGTATCGGCTTGTTTCCATTTGCTCAAAGCGATTCGGCCCATGGTATTCTCAGCATCCTTCTGTAGAAACACATTTCTTCTGCTTGAAGTCCCTTCATCTGTGAGATGTAAAACGTTAAGTCTGTAAATACTACATTTACAAGAGTGAATGGTTAGAATGTTAGTGTTCCGAGTATGATACAGAGTTTCGAATCATACTACTGTCGATCTGTCAAGAAGGGGATCACATTAGCCTGGGCATACGATTTCCTCGTGCTGTACAGTTGGGAATGCCCGAAAGCCATCTACCACGTGTTAAGCCAATCCTTGAGAGTGAAATTGGATAAGCGAATCTGTTGGAAAAATGTCGACGATTGTGCTAGCAGGAAATCACAAGTCATCGTGACCGAGAGTTTGAGTGTACTGGCCTTGTTCAAACTGTTGATCACGTCAGATTATACGCTCTCTTTTCAGAAACTGTAATTCCGTTTTGCAGCATAAACCACAGGTTGGCTCTGTGGATGTTGCAGAAACACAAAAATGCCTGAACAGGTAATCTGCAACGGGAATGAGGGTTGCTAGTTAGACGGGCATACTCGGAAAGGAGGGGTCAAGTCAACCATACACATTTATTAGAACATATATTCAGTTTAAATACAGAAGCATTGATAAAAATGTTTTCAAAAGGCTGCACTGTTTTCCTCTTATAGCAGTGGTTAGCACTTGCAACATGCATACTGATTTCATTTTTATTAATCATTTCACCCCAAGCAAGGCAACAAATCCACTAAGACACAAGGGATTACTGAGTATGAGAGAATATGGAGAGAGAACAATAAAAGAACAGGAATTAAGGCAGAAGATGACTATTGATATTGCATCTAAATTTTTGAAGATCAAATTTCGCTGGAAAGCAACAAGCCGCAATATATTTGCACAAGCGAGAAGTGCGATATAAGAAACTTTTTGCATATAACTTACGATTACATCAAGCCCTAACAACTGTAAAATGATCCGACCTAATACTGCGCTTAAATTAATAAAGTCTGGCGACCAAAGAGGAAAGCTCATCAGAACAATTCCCATGAAAATATTTATAGGGAAGCTACGTAACGGCTGTGGTAATTTCTTTCAAATTGTGTGTCCATGCGTTTGCGAGCGTGCATGTATATTTTAATATAAGAAGACCTAAAATATTTCTAAAAAAATTTAAGAAAAATTATATTATTTTTACCGAATAATTTCCTAAAAATTCAATAAAATATTTTCATTAGGATGAGCTAGGTTCAACTATCGCCCGGTTCACACTCCTTCCCGGTCTTTTGCACTGGAGTAGATGTTTATCCCTTGTTTCCTGTTTTAGTATTTGGTTTCAGGCTCCTTCTAAAGTCTTTTTAATTCTCTTTCACTCTTAGTAGTCCCTCACTTCTTAGTGAGGTTATCGCCTTGCCTAGGGTGAATTTATTTTAAAAAAAATATCTGATAATGTTGAACACATTAACGGGGATTTCGCTGAGAAATTATTCATGTCATTTTTTTTCTTTCATTCTAATTGTGCCATTTTACTTGAATTCACTGGTAACTAGAAAAACCGAATGAAAAAAAGAATGTTAACAACAAATGCTTTTTCACGCCCAACCCAGTTCTGCGGAATCAGAATCAACGTTGAGTTTAAGCAAGCGAATGAGCCAATTGGAGTAAAGCACCATGCAGATTTAAATTTTTACCACTTGTGACGCCAACACAACAGTATTATTCCAGTCTTTTATTTCAATTTCGGCCAAATTTTGTGTATATTTGTGTGTACACGTGTGCTTGTGCATAAATTAAATGTCAGGAGCACATGTCAGTCACTTACGCATACAGATAGATGCATGTACATTACATACGAACATGCAAAATACTCATAGCGCTTAACAAGCTACTTCTAAATATGGATTTATTAATTCTTTTCTTTCTTTTTATGTGCCATGTCATTTCAGGGGGTAGGCGATCATGGCTCTCCACCTCTCTCTATTCCTTGCAGCTCTCAACTGCTATTTCCCTCAGACCACATTCTGTTATTCACCTGCTGAAGCCCGCCAGGAATGTCACGCGCTGCTTTCCCGTGTCTCTCTTTCCCTCTATTCGACCCGTGAGTATCAGATTCTCAAGGCCCTCTTTCCCCATTATGTATCACAGAAACTTGAGCTGCCTCTTCCTGTTGTTAAGCGTGGGTCTCCTTCTTGTCTGCATTCTCTCCAAGACCTCATCGCTGCTCACACGCTCAATCCACAAAATCCTCAGCATCCTTCTGTAGAACCACATCTCCGTCGCTTCGTGTCTCTTCTCCTTCCTTGAGGAAATCGTCCAGCATTCGCTGCCGTAAAGGAGAACAGATGTCAAGTAACAGCTCAGTATCCTTTTCTTTGTTACCAAAGAAATCCTCCTGTCTCGCAGTACTCTTCCCAGCTTTTGGAATGCGTTCTTGACCATCCCAATACGTCTACGGATCTCAGTGTCGCACTTACCGTCCTCTGTCGAAATGCTTCCCAGATATTTAAACTCTCGAGTCTGCTTGGTTCTAGTGTTCCCCAACTGCAAATCACATTTCGGGCTGATCCTCTTACTGATGACCATGCATTCTGTCTTCTTATAGTTTATGCTTAGTCCTTTCTTCTCACTCTCCGTCGCTACCTTCTGTAGGAGATTTTGTAATGTCTTTTCCGTGTCTGCTATCAGTACTGTGTCATCTGCGTATGAACGAGTAAAATCTTTTATGCGATTACAACTACAGTGTTTTTCCTGTTTGGCGTCGGATGCTTTCCCTGTCCTTATTTAACTTCCATCTTGGCGATACTTAGTAGATGACACTCTTATGCTTTCATTTTGAGTTAAGGTCCACATATTGGAGTCTACACATTGAGTTGTCTTTTACGCTAATTTAAACAGCACACTATCAAACATACAGCATTTTTTTGCTTATTTAAACAGCACTTTTAAGGGCCTTATGAATTCGGCACTTGCTACTCGTTTAAGAGTCAAGTCTTTTTTTCCTACAATGTAAAGAGCCTTTTCAGGGCTAAAAAAATCTTTCAACTTACTGCCCCGCACCCCAAATATATGATAGAGGACCTCTTTTAATACATTTCAATTTTCATTAGGTATTATTCATATAAAATAAAATTTAATTGTAACCTAATCATGTGCATTAATGGATCATATGCAATGTAGGTGAACAATTCAACTAGAAAAATTGAAAATAAATACAATGTGTCTAAATAAAAATTAGAGACATGTCATAATAGATCTTTTCAGTTTAAATAAATCGACAATATTCTGCGACAATTTTTAACATAAACTTGAGATTTTTCTTGTTAAAAAAGTTGAATTCAACATTATGTATAAAACTGAATTTTATATAGTGTTATTTTATATAGTTTTATTTTGTATAGTGTTATTTTATGTAGTGTTATTTCGTGACTTTTATATAGTGTTTTTTCTTTTTCGAGACTTAGCATGATCAAAAGAAATTCACAGATTTGGAAAAAAAAATTAAAAACAGAATGACATAAAAATCCGTGAAAAGTTGTCATCCTTTATTAATCTCTTATGGTTAGTTTAATATATAAGGTATATAAATGCACGTAGAAAAAAGGAGATTGTTGATAAGAGAACGAGGATCATAAAATACACCCTTGACGTGGAGATGTTCGGTGGTAGTACACACCGGCCTTGCAGTCAGAACTGTCTTATATATACTTCTTAAAGGAGGAAATTTTCTTAACTCTTTTTTTAATCGAATTCATCACATGCAAGGCAGTAAACTACTAAGTCACTAATGTTACTGAGTGTGAAAGAATTAGAAAATAAAAACATTATTAAGGAGCGAGAAGAATAGAAGAATAATCAGAAAGTAAACGATTGACATTGCATTTAAATTTTTGAAGATTAAATTTGGCTGGAAAGCGTAGAATGATGAGAGTGTTCCATAAGTGAGAAGTGTGGGAAAAGAAACTGCTAGCGTAGGACTTACGGTTATATATAGCCAATTCAATTCTAAATTGATGAGACCTTGCTGCGAATATAGTACTGTGCTTAAATTCATAAACTCTAGGAACCATAGCTAATAGTTCATCTGAACGATTACCATGAAAATATTTATAGAAAAGGCTCAGAAAGGCAACAGTACGGCGGTGGGAAAGTGAATGAAGCTGAGATGCAAGGTCAAGACTAATAACATTTCTGAATCTTGTTTGGATTTTATCTTGAGGTATATAGCAGGAGCACCCGACCATATATGACAGCACTACTCAAAGCATGGACGAATGGTAGACTTATAGATATGTATGATAGTTTCTGGAGATAAAACTTGTCTAGTACGACACAGTAAACCAATTTTCTTAGCAGCAAACCTAGCAATATAGTGTTTCCACTTCATGTCAGTCGCGAATGTTAACACAGAAATGCGCAATAAATTAGTCTCCTGGCGGCTAGCAGAAAGCGTCCACTCAGATAATACCGCCTGCTATATTGTTTGAAACGTAGAAGAAAAATCTTTTGTTCTTGAAACAAACTGCTATCTTGTAGCAAGTGTTAAATTCTTTTCGCATCCGTTGATAACTCTATCAACAGTGCCCAGCTTTCAACTTATGGGCATGCGCAGAAAACAATGGGAGCATGCGTGCTATGAATACAAAGAGACTAGCTATCTTTCACTGCGGGACGACATCGGAATAGGACAATAAAATAGCCGCACAGGGTTTAGCCTATAAAGATCAACCACTCTCTAATTCACCAACAGAGTAAGTTCAACATATCTTCCATTCCTTACACTACAGAGACTCTCAAGAACTTCCAGGAATTCGCACTTTCTTTCAGGAACATTACTCGTGATTTTCTCTACACGAAAACTTTCTCGATAGAATAAATATTTCTATTTCGTTTTGTTTCATTCTTTTGTTTGTCTATTTTCTCAACTAATTCAAAACTTTTAGTTTTTGTTCGTCAACACCGACGCTTTCTCAACTTCAAAGGAAAACCCCCTAACCTAATCAAAATTTAAAGGGCACAAGCACATGTAAGTCATTTACGCACAATACAGGTATATGCATAGAAATAAATATCACAAAGCGATTATCACCCTTTGGTTCAGATGAAGTCACCAGGGTCACGTGATAGCCACTGAGTCACGTCAGTTCATAGCTTGATGAATGTGATCAGGCTTTAGTTAGCTGCTGGAGACAAGACGATAATTGCTTTTTTAGCACGGGCAAAGATAAACCAGCCTGTCCGGACCAGCATGCAATATCGTAGCACCGTTCTCTCGTTGAAAAATAAAGACACTATATCCGACTCGCAGTCTTCCCATTGGGAAATGCTCATGGCCGTTAGTAAATATGTCTCCACAAGAGACAAAGAAGATAAATTATGACTTCTTCATAACCATAGACGAATCCTCCGGCAGCTCGATTTCTCGTTGTGAATTATTATAAGTAAGGCTTTATCTCTCTTTCACATTTTCACACTGCTTGTTGTTGTTAACATGTGTTATACTTTCTTTGTGTGCGACATATGTAAATATTTCTATCTAATTTTGAGTATGACTTAGCAGTATAAAAATCTCTTTGAGATCAAAGAATGTTTGTCATTCCTTTTATTTCACCAATCCAGTTGCGTCCGTCTATTAAGGTGTTATGAATATTATAATGCCGATAATAGAGAAAAATGCAAATAGGAAATATTACTTTCTTGCATAACTTACTCACATTACGTGTATGCAAAGTTATAAAAATTTATGTAATAAAAATTTAAATAATCATATAAAAATTATTAACGGGTAAAGAAGAAAATACAATATATTAGGTATTATTGCACTTTCTTTTGAGGGAAGTATTTTACAAAAGCATTTATTAATAGAAATAAGTTACAAACACGTATTCTTTAAATAAAAATAACTGCTATAATGAAGCAAGATGGATAGTAAAAAGTGACGTGAATAGAATTTAATGTGTAAATCTTTCTATATGAGAGGCGCACATTGATGTTGTAAAAATGCCTCCTAAAAATGAATCCTGACGGTTTATAAAAAGATTCATGTAAAAAATTTAGTTTTCAAAAATTTGTAAAAAATAAAAAATAAAAAAAAAAAATAGCCTCATACCTTGTGGTTCGAAAAACCATAAAAATAAATTTGGGAAAAAAGCTTGATTTAAAGATTCATTTTGTGATTTTTTTTTTTTAACCAATAAATTAGGCATCGAATTTCTGATTCAATTCTGGATCAGATTTGTAGCTATTTAAGACGTTTCGCTTGTCAGACAAGCAGAAGGGTTACGGTATTCACAAGGAATATGTCGGCTGGTTCTGGGAGCTAAAATTAAATGAAGAATAATCAGAAAACAGAAAGCTTAAGGATTTTTGGTACTCACCGGCGAATGTCTACGTGCAGCTTCTTTGATGTGAACAAAGAAAAACTGTTAAACATGGACATTCGTGCCCGCAGTAAAAGAAAACGGTATATCAAAGGGACGTTTTTTCCCAAGACACCGCTTTTATTTTAACTACCCTCACTCTTCAGCAATGTTTATTGTTTTTAAAAGCGATGATTAGAATTGTAATAAAACCTAAACATATTATGAAAGTGAATTTATTCATTTTTTGAATATTTACAATAAAAATATTAAACCCTATTTATTCATTGGATTGTTTGTTTATAAGAATAATTTTATATTTAAAACAATCTAAAAACTACTAAAATTAAAACTAATGCAATGCAATATTTATCATTTACCAATTTATAAAGAAATAAATAGGCATTGACCAGAATTCGAGTCCAGGTAATAATCATTCAAATGAGATCTTCCTATCTCCATTTGACATTTTGGTAAATTATGCTTCTTCTTTTATGTTCTGGTTCCCTTCAGATCTTGGATGATAACTCTCCATGACTTTCTATCCTTTGCAGATCAAAACTATATTTATCATCTTAATATCTATCTCTGTTACGCGATCCACTATCCCTCAAGATCGTTAGGTACATTACACGCTTTTTCATTCTTCCCACTATATTTTTAATTGGTATCATACCCGGCAAGTCAGAAAAGTCACTAAAACACCAGTGGTTACAGGATGTGGAGGAAGTAGGAACAGAAAGATTATTAATAAGCGAGAAAAGATTAATCAGGACAGTAAATAAATGTTCAAAGTCAAACCCTTGTCTTTGCCGCTTTTGTCTAGAACATGATAGACTCTTTCCACAATTATCTTCAGTACATTATCAGTTGAGATGGAGAAACGAAAGCCATATTGCTTGTCTGAGAAAAGGCTCTGCAACGAGAGATGCTGAACGAATTCAGCACTGAGCCTCCAGGATTTTCCAAAAAGATATACAAGGCTAATAGGCCGATAGTTGAAAGGGTCGGACGGTTTACCTGTGTTCTTAGAAACTGGAACAACAAACAATAATTTCCAGCAGACGGGAAAGCAAGAAGAAGCGTGGCGTTTATTATACAGTTTAGATAGAAGAGGAGCCAGTTCGGAAGCACACTTCATAATGACTATTACAGGGATACCATCGGGCCCACATGCTTTATGGGAATCAAGGTTAGAGTTAATAGCCGAAAGCAAGGAAGAGGTTACATCACTCAACAGAAATCCAGTTCTAAGTGGGAAGTTAGGCAGGGAGACTCCAGATGAGTTAAGGGTAGAGTCCGAGGAGAATTTACGGGCAAAGCATTCAGCTTTTTCAACAGAGGAAAATAACACTTCAAATCGATAGAATAGAGGAGATACAGAGACCTTGCATTTATTTAATACCCTATTTCAGAGCCGCCAGTAATCACGAGAGCCAAAGTTGTTGGAGTTTATACGGTGCCTCGTTCTCTCAGCAAAAAGCTCCTTCGAGGACTCGCTAACATTTATTACCAGCAGTAACGAATAGATTGCGAGGGAAACGAGTAGGAAAGTCCACGATTTGAGTAAGGAACTAGCCAATGAAAAAATTTAATGTCTGAATATCGGCAATATCAGTACTTTTAGACTGTTTCAGCCCCGTGTAATGGTGAGCATTAATGTTACCGAAGATAAAGATGTTCGCAGATAGATGGAAAGTGCCTTTTCTATACTATCAGCTATTATGTCTCATATACTGCAGTTCTGGGAGGTGGGTGGAGCGATAAAGGAAAAATAGATAGCTAACAGAATTTAGTAAGGAAAGATGGAAGCACATGGGCCTCAAGAGACAATTCCCTGGCCATTGGAAGATTATCCTGGACTAGCAACATGGCCCGGCGTTACCCGTGCTCGATTCAAAAATCATACGACTCATACAGCAATCGCTATCACTTGACTTAAAATATTTTTGCCCTTCCTTGCCTTTAAAGGAGTGCCCTTGCCGTGCTGATATTGCTACATGCCTTACTTCGTGCCTATCTCACATTGCGAATTTTTTCTAAGCTCTATACTAAACATTAAATCTGTTACGAAAAAATAACTAAACAAAATGAACACAAAACGATCAGCTTTAAAAAAAGACACGTAACTGGAAAAACCGAATGAAAAAAGAATGTTAACAACAAATACTTTTTCACACCCAACCCAGTTCTGCGGAATCAGAATCAACGTTGAGTTTAAGCAAGCGAATGAGCCAATTGGAGTAAAGTGCCAAGTGCTGGCCAATAGAATCTTCCTGCCTATTCGTGGCAGACAGCTATAGGCTCTCACTCTGGTCAGTAGAGAATGGCCGCAAACTACATGAAAACTGCCGTAGAATCATGAAAAAATCGATTATTTCCACTTTCGTTTTAAGTTAGGAAATGCAAAATCGGTCTTGGCCTTCCCGCTAACTTGGAGCATGTGCATGTAAATTTTGGTGCAAATCCGTCAAAGATTGCGGCTGTGCATTCGTTGCACACACACACATCCTGCTTTTTATAGATAGAGATGTAGACACCAAGGCCATACATGTGAATGCTGAAATCTTTTCATCAGATTGCCTGGGACCAAGCATTCATTGGTAGCAATGGAAGAATTTAAGTTGGTTTCACAAAGGGCAAAAATATCTGGTGAACGTTCCGAGCGAAAAGATATGCTGCAGAACGGATACCATGAATATTGGAGAAAGAAAGGTTGAGGTGGGTAGGGTTTTTTTTTTTTTTTTTTTTTTTTTACTGGTTTAGTTGTATTTCTTTTTGTTGTGTTTTCCATGAGATTCATTTTAAGAAAAAAGTCAAAGACCACTATAATTGTCACTATCTGTCGTCAACGGCAATAAAACCATCCAAGCTGAGAACAGAACATAATGTGGCCTCACTGTTGTTCACCGGAAATACATGCATGGACACCTACCCATGCGCAACATGGCACTACAGATACCGCGATATTATGCAACTGTTGAGTAGCCTCTCCAGACACTACCAAAGATTTCAGGTTCCTAACGACTAGTCAGAAGCAGCAGCCAGCAAACTGCCAACTCGTTACCCCCATAATGGAAAGTCACAGACGCTGGTTAGTGCGGGCCAGACGATATGTGAGCCTATCTACTCCTATTTACCTGTGAAAAACACATATAAAAAACGAAAGAATTCATCTTAACTAGTGACTTAGTGTAAGTTCTGATATCTACTACCAACTACAAAACGTCGGGATGGTAAAGCCTGGAATAAACTGGAGAAAGACTTTTGAAAAGTGTCTGAAGCCGCCAACTGAAGCGTCCACCGAAGCAAATAAACTAGAAGTGTTGGAGAACACCGGTCATTTACAAGATTATAAGTGAAGCGGAAACTTACACGGAAGCTATGTACTTACTAAACAAAGCATACACACAAGGAAAAGAGAGTGATCTATGCGAGATACACCCTGGCCACCAGGAAACAATAGAATGTAGAAACAGTGGGATCGTTTGTACAGAACCTGCAGTGTCTAGCTAAAACTGTAATTTCCAACGGGTTACCAAGAACGAGTCATTCGAGACAACTTCATAGGCGGGCAAGCTAGCTCTAATATTCGACAACGATTTCTTGAGAACGGGAATCTCACTTTCAACGAGGTCTTTTACAAAGCTCGTAATCTAGAGTTAGCACACAAAAATACCCAAGCGTACATTTCCACCGGCGAAATGAATACGACACATGAGATGGCAGCCATGAAGCACGTGATGGCGTGGAAGTTGGCCATGACAGTAAATATCGAAGAGAAAGTTAACGAATCCGTACCGACAACAATGACAGCGTCCGTAGGATCGAAAGCGACTAAATTATTTATTTATTTTTATTTTTTTTTATTTTTTTTGGAAAGTAAAAACAACCCAGGAATCAATGCCGATCCCGGCAGGTTATGTGTCACACATGCAACAAACTTGGGCACTACGTCAAACCATGCCAAGCAAAGAAAACAGAGAACGACCACTTTAACTCTGCTGCCATGCCGACGATAGCGGCCATTACGAAGGATTTCAGAAAGTAAGCTACAGTCACAGGTAAGGGTATATCCACTAAGAGATATTCGGGAGCCTACATCCATTTCGGCCCAGGGAAGGATTGTGGGATACTTTGCGTAATATAGCAAATGGATCTGAAAATACTCCGACAAAATGCCAAGGTTAAACCGAAATCCGACATTGCCCTTTCCAGAAGAAACAAAGAAAAGATTCCAAGAGTTAAAGAAAAGTCTAGAAGATACTGTGGTCGATACTATCGATAAGGATATACCTTTTCAAGCAGAGACTGATGCAAGCAACCAGGTTATCGTGGCTACCTTAAGCCAAGAAGGGCGTCCAGCGTCATTTTGGTCTTGAACACTAAATGCATCCGAACAGCATTGTTCCTCATTAAAAAAAAGAAACGGCAACTATTGTGAAAGACTTGAGAGAGTGTCACTACTATTTAACAGGAAAACTTTTACGCTGATAACTGACCAACATTCTTTATCATTCATATTCAACGACAGGAGGCGAACTATTCGTCCAAGAATGATTTTTCGTGTTGAATTGTTCACCTATATTGCATATGATCCATTATTGTACATAATTAGGTTACAATAAAATTTGAATTTTATATGAATACTACCGTAGTGCAATTGAGATGTAGTAGCGTGTGGGCTGCATCATAGATTCGATGGTTGGGGGCAAACGTTGCTTATAGCTAAAAAGGATAGGAAGTTGTGGAGAGTCATAAGTGCCGACGTCGTGAAGGAGCATGGCACATAAAAGAAGTCGTGTGTGAGGTCTTTCAGGCACGTCTTTTTTTTCTCCGTCTTTCTCTCTCTTACACATTCACTGTCTATCTAACTCACACACACTCCCCCCCCCACACACAGTGAATCACATTCAATTATCGGCAGGGTTTCAAAAAAGTGTTGATATTGAGTTAGCTTCTCACTAAAGGGGGGGGGAAATCTCGTACTAGATTAAGTTAAAATTTTAAACACTAAACAGTAAAGACAAGACATTTTCGTTAATGATTTCAACATGCAGGGAAAAATCAATGTTTGAATAGTGTGTGTGTGTGTGTGTGTGTGTGTGTGTGTGTGTATGTGCGTGTGTATTGAAAATAATTATATACATGTACAGTGGCGTAGCTAACGGGGGGCGAGGGGGCGGACCGCCCCGAGTGCCAGCACAGGAGGGGTGACGCAATGTCACCCCAACAAAATTTTTCAACTCTGCTAAGGTGCCAAAAATAGTCTGAAAACAGTGGTGGAGACACAGGGTTTCGCAGGCGGGCATAAGACCCCCCCAGAAATAATTTATGACGCCCCAGTTTTGTCCCCCCGTCAGAAATTTTCTAATAGATTGTCGGGAAATTTGTGAGTAGGAAAAATAGCAATGTTTTCAGCTTTCGTGTGTTTTAGTTGCTACAATCTTACTTACTAACAAGAGACATTGTTGTAACATTTTATCGGATGATATGGTGTTTTAACTCTGCATCATTAATAACAACAAAGCGAAATACGAAGCCAAAAGTGCAACAATTTCAGTCTTGCCTGTGTATCAATTCGCTGAGATACAATTTTCCATTGAGTGAGCGATATACTTTTGAATATATCTACTAGTGTTGGGACGATTAATCGGAATCGGATTCGAGAATTGGAAAAATCGGAACTATTTGGGGTATCGGAAACGATATCGGAAAAATTTGTGCCTATTTTCCGATTCCAAAAACGATTCTTTTAAATTTTTAACTTAATTTTCCATTATTGGTACTAATGATAAATATTTTTGTTTTTTAAATTATCATTAAAATTAAAATCATAATAACATCAAAATACGATGTAAATTTATTTTACTTGTATAAAGAAAAACAAAAAAATAAACTTTGCATAAATTCTCTAGGTAACCTTTAAAAGAATTCAGTTGATTTACAATGTTCCGAAAAATGCTTAAAAATTAAATAGAACCATTTTTGTCTAGAAAAATACTTTCAAACATCATTGATAATTAAATGGTACTCAGAAAATGATGCAACGGAAAATTGGACACCGCAAAATTAGCAACAGATAATTACGTCAACCATGAACCAGTCAAAACTGTCGGATCTGGCTGTGCTGTCCATTGAAAACGAGCTTACAAGATAAACAGATTTTGACGATGTCATTGACCAGTTTGTCACAATGAATACAAGAAAACATTCATTCTAAGACCATAGTATCGAATGCCATTCTTTTGTGTATTGCCGTGTTTTGTAATTAGTTGTTCTTAAAGTGAACAGTTGCATTTTAAAAATCTTTTGATTTGAACTGATTATTTTGTGGTATTGGATTTTGTCTTGGATCATACATGTAAACAGTAACGTACCGGTCAGTAGAGTAAAGTAGAGGTAGAGCATGTATGAAAATTCAGCATAGGGTGAATCGGGGTCATTGGGGTGACATTTGAGCGGACAGCCCCGGGTGACGTTTACTCTAGCTACGCCACTGTATATGTATATAATTACTTGTTTTATATATCAACACCGTTCACGGCAAATTGGATTGGAATTGTGAGTTTTTAAGAAAGAAAGAAAAAAAGAAAGAAAGAAAGAAAGAAAGAAACGTTCCCTCTCTTTATGTCCAGGATATGAAATGCTTTCATGTTGAAGCCAGTTTAAATTGTTTTGTTTTATATTTTCAGGAATACAATTTAATGTCCAGTGTCTTAATTCGATTACGTTAACAGCAGAAACAGCCAATCAAAAAGCAAATTCATTTCAAGCGAATTAAGAAGCATAAATAAAATGGTGAACACGCCAAAAGAAAATAAGTGAATAAAGGCCAGAATACAAAAGAAACAAAAACAGAAAAATAGGTTAACACTGTATTGTCATTGGTTTTTGTCTTTTCATTTATTTATTTATTGGTTACTCAGTTTTTGTAAGCCGCACCCCTAATGTAGCCTTCGATTACTGGCTTAAATCCACACCTACCCGTCCCTATCATTCACGAAAATACAGGTCGGCAATACATCCGTAAACAATTGGCCTATATATAGTGGCATCTTATTCGTCTGGAAACACAACACACTGGTGAGATCAAGATCGAGTAAAGTTACCCTACATAAAACTCACTTCGAAGAAAAAAATCTGATATGGGTCTCTTATCATCAAGTTCACTGCTGATGTTTATTGCCATTTTTGGCCTAGCATGTAAGTTACTTACAATAACATTCTTAATATTAATTGTTCCTTCCAATTCCTTTCTTCAAATTATTTGTTTCTTCTAATTCCTTTCTTCCGATTATTTATCCTTTATTGAAAGTACTCATTCCTACCAATTCCTTTCTTCCAAATATTTATTTATTATTGTCATTCATCGTTTTACCAAATCTTTACTGAGGAAATATTAATTACTCACCAAATTTAAACAAGAATCGTGTTTTAATATGAACCCTTTTGAACGCATCCAACCAATCTGATGAAAAAAATGTTTGTTTTCCTTTCTTTTTACTTGAAAAATAAAATCATCAGAAAGAAAACTTTAATGAAACGTGCATTTATGCTTCCAAACGCAAGGTGGAGTCGGTCGTTAATTTCAAAATAAACGCATGTATGATAGATTAAGTGAAATGAAAAAGGACTTTAGCATCTTACTGCCACAAAATTTGAAATTCAGTCACTGTATATAAAGTAACAACTTCAGACTAATTCTTGATTCCCTGTTTTTATTCATTTTTTAAACGTTTTTTATATCGTTTTTTTTGGGTTTTTTTTTTCAGAATTGTTTTTTTTTCACAGACGTTACAGGAATTGAAATCACATTCCGTATTCTTTTTATTTCTGATCCGTACTAGTTGTTGTATGGTCGAAGAACTTAAATCGACCTGTATACTGTGCTAGAAAAGAAGAAGCAACGAAAGCAAAGTTAAAAATGAAGTTAAAAAGTAAAAAGTAATTATGAAATTCAAACAGTGTTACAATTATTTTCAAAGATTTCCATTTGTGCTACTAAATTTCAATGTGGTCCTGAAAAGATCCACTTTCAGACATCTGACCCATCATCAAAATTTATTTTGGATTCTCTTTTTGTTCAGGCCAAGGACAAATACATTAGTGACCTCAATCATGCTCTCGCCAAAATTATGCGGTTATTTAATTTCTTTTGAATAGCTGTTTTAAGAAATTAGTCACTTATACTAATCCGAGTTAAGCTGTGCTTTTCAATTCAACGTACGTATTATAGTATATGATAGCGCAAGCAACGTAGATGTCTTTCTTGTTTATGATATAGAGGTACTAATTGGAACTTCGAACGAAACTATTCAACGAATGACCACATGATTTACGCCTTACGAAAATACGGCTTCGGAAAGAAAAACTATCATAAAATCCAATGGCTTACATCAGTTTGTTAAAAAGTAATTAATTTAAAATTTCATATGATTTGCTTTCGTGAAACATCTGACATTATTGATAAATCCCGCAAAGTGAAATTATGAACTCCTCTGCAGATATGGTACTACTGACAGTGTTGATGACGGCACAAAGATCTGTGGGAGAATGAAATAAAAGTAATAAATAAAATAATAATTGTTGTAACCTTGCTAAGGTTAATGAATAGAATAATCATGCGAAGGTTGGTAATGAACGATAATATGCTACAACAATGATAAAGAATAAAAATGAAAAAAAAAACGAAATTCATTTTCACATGATGCAAGTCATAAAGAAACCGGAAAAGGTTTCTGGTCACATGCGCGAGTTTATGACCTCCTTACCGGAAAGGGCACAAATCTTTCTCTTTCCACTTTCCAACGAGATCGTTCCGTCCTGTTTTGGCAGTCCTACTCATGAAGTGAATTGGTCGTTCAAACTCAACGCAAAGCTGAACTGAGTTCTACCATTTTAACCGTTATCATCTTAACTTACTTCTGAATTAAAAATAAAACAGACATAGTAGAAACTAAATTTCTTTGTATGCTTCTATCTTTTTTGTTTACATATTGATCTCGCTCCGATATAAAATATACAATTATCCTACAAGTGTTAACTTCCACAGTTTCTTCTCAGGCTGTTGTTAGCAAAAATTCACTCAGCAAGAACTTATAAATATTGTTGGAATATTCACGCAGAATTCAGAACTTGATCTTTTTCCAGTTCTACCATTTCACTGTCACATGCCACTCAAGATTACGCTGGCAATCTGGGTAGTGACTAGATCAAGTTTGCTAATTCGAAGACCAAGGAAATCATTATTCGTTCACAAAATTTACTTGAAAGCGAATATTTCTTCTTAAATAAGAATTGTTTTCTTTTTATGTTTTTCTTTATTTTTCTCTGTCCTTTTATCTCATCTTTATTTTTATTTCTTTAATATTTTTCTTGCAACTCAGATTATTATATTTATCATCGTTATTCTATTATCGTTCAGGCGCAGATGTGAAATTATGTGTAACTTCCCAACAAGAAATTACAAAGTGCAACACATTTAGCAACATTGCATGCGTTTTGGGTACCGATAGTATTAACTGTGTCAATAAAATCAATAACAACGAAGCTAATGTCACAGTTCTGGACGGAGGAGACATTTATTTGGCTGGCAAGTAAGTAAAACATTTTAAATATATTTTAAATGAATTTGTTCAATTAAAAAAAAAGCCAAAAAGCGATACCAGTGAATATATATTGTTTCTGTTCTGGCGTAAATGGTTTTGGTGATTCGTATTTTTCCTGAAATAGTCTCCGCTAAAATATAGTTTCGTACAAAATAAGATTTACACGAACCATAAAACCTATTTGTCAAAGTTCTTTTTCTTCAGGACGATGGCGATTATGGTTCTCCACAATTTCCTATCCTTTGCATCTCTTAATAAATTTTGTCTTTTTGTGATCTTCCCTAAACCCTGTTTCGCTATCCATTTACTCAAGCTTGCGAGGTAGGATATGTTTTGTTTGACTCTTCCCCTCTTGCCTTCAATCTGTCCTGTGAGTAGCAAATTTTCTAAGCCTTCTTTACTCATTATGTTCCTTAAAAATCACAACTGTCACTTTCTAATGTTAATTATAAGAGACTTATTTATTTCCATTTTCCCCAAAACTACGTCGTTACACTCATATTCAATCTCTGGTATCCTCAGCAGCCTTCTGTAGTACCACATAAGTTACGATAATTAAAAAAAGAAGAAACAAAAAATTACTAATTTTACATGTACCACTCTGTTATAAGTTTCTGGTTGGTGAAATATTAATTGATTCCAATTAATTGGGACATAATAATAACTGGTCAATTAAACAACTGTCCCAGTTATGCAACGTTACATATAAACGATTTATGTTTCAGTTTTAGTCTAAACTCCGTCGGATACAGAACATGAAATGAACTTTTAAAAACATTTAATCTAGGTACGTCCAAAGATTTGCGATACTTAAGTTTTAAAATAAATTTTTAAAAACGAAAAGTCTTGGAATTTTTACTTTAATTTTACTTTCAAGCTAACAGAATAAATTTAATATTTCTAATAAGCAAAGTACTTTACTCTTTTTAAAAAGTAATTTAAATTGACTGAAAGGAGTTTTCATTTTGAACTGAATTTAGCGCCATTTTTTAGCCTTCCGACATCGCAATGTCATTCTCTTTATTAAAAAATCTGATTCCATTGCAGATGTCACAGCATGAAACCCATCTTGTCTGAGAACAAAGTTAACACCACATCTGGAATTGGATATTATGCAGTCGCTGTAGCTAAAAAATCTTCTCAAGTCACTATTGAAACCTTGGAAGGTTAGTATATATCTGGAATTCTTAAATTGTATCGTTCAAGAATTTCATACAAATATCTGTCGACACGAAAGTGTTTTCAAATCATCTTTTCTCTTACCATTCATAACTGAAAAATTCTGTTGTTTTGTGGGATTTTTTCTCATGTAATATTGTAAATGATTTAGAGACAAGTCTTTAATTCTGGTGATTTTCACGAGACTAAACGTATGGACACCCAGTGAAGACCGAACTCAGTACTCTGTCGTAAAGGTTCTAGCGAATGAAGCTTTCTAACCATTATTCCACGCCGGAGTGCTCACCAAATGACGACGTTTTGGGTTAGACGATAAACTAAATCCGGCAGCAAGGCCTCTTATCGAGTGACTGGATGTTTTGGGGGACGTGGAAACGCCTCTTAATTGTTGTCTCCGAGTCCACTCCTATATACAAGATTAATACATATAAAATTTGTCCCTTAGAATGAATATATATATATATATATATATATATATATATATATATATATATATATATATATATATATATATATATAGGGGGAGAGAGTGATGGGAGACGCAATGGTATCGCATCCCCATCAAAACTATGACACCGCCCGCTCTACAGTGTATCAAATGTCATTAGATAGTATTCATATAAAATAAAATTTTATTGTGCAATAAATAGATAATATGGAATATAGGTGAACAATTCAACGAGAAAAATTGAAAATAAATACAATGTATCTGAATACAAATTAAATAATCATCTTAAATAATTCAATAATATTTTTCGGAAATTTTTAACGTCAACTTGTGTTTTTTTTTTGTTAAAATATTGAATAATTTATATCATTCAACATTATGGATAAAAAAAATAGTTAATCTTGCATAGAGTCTTTTCGAAACTTAGCATGAGTTAAACAAACTGGATGAAAAAAAATGAGCCCAGAATGAAGTCAAAATCCGCGAATACTTTTCATCATTTAATAGTCAATAGTACTTCTTTTCATTTGTAACGTAAATATATGTAGGTAGAAAAAAAACAAATGTTAAGATAGCGAAGGTATAAAAGTACAACACGTTTCTCACAATCAGTACGCGCCTGTCCTATATATATATATATATATATATATATATATATATATATATATATATATAAATTTAATACAAAATTGTAATTGTTAGGGATTATTCCAAAGGGACTTTTAATCCATATGAGAGTTCAGTAAATGATACAGAGCAAATCGTAATCATGACTGGGAAAAAACCTTAAATATCCATTGTCAGTAATGAATGTATTTCGATGAATATAATAATACCCATCCCATCAAACCGACTACATTTTATGAAATTAAATCAATATATTCCACACAGACAGATATACAAATATAAAAGAAATAAGAAATAGATGAAACAATAGCACAAATAAATAGACCTAGAAAAGTTTTCTTTGCTGGTTTATATTATGAAGAGAAAATAGAAAAAAAAGAGTTAATATAATGAGTGAGGCAAAGTAAAGAGATAGGAATGTTAAATTGAAAACAGAGTTACAACAATGTGTCATATAAAGTTCACAAAGGCGTAGGGTTAAAACGGTGTATGTTTAGACATCATCATCATCATCTCATAATACTAATGATAATAATAAAATATAAAATATACATATAAGAAAAAATATATTATAAAACATAAATATATAGATATATATATGACAAAAATATAACAATAACTATTAATTAAAATGATCATGACAATAATTAAAATAAATTATTTAATAATAATAAAAATACAAATCAAATTCACAAGTGTATTACCCGCAAAGTCACTGTTTTTAGGATAATTTGAATGTTTTTATGTTGACGCTTGAAAATAATTTCATTCCTTTGGTTCAACAGTTGGCCAGCAATTTTTGCATTTAATTATTAGTATTTTTTCCTGGAGGTAAAGATCGTATCGATTCCCGTAGTTTTTAGGAACAACTTCCGGAATAGTTTAACGCTTTAAAGAACGGTTAGTGTTCGCTCCCAACCTGTGTCCCGTTTATTTGAAATTAACGTGGCTAGGTGGGAAAAGTCAAAGGCAGGCGGATAGCGGGTCGGCTTGTGTTACATCAGATTTTTCTACTGCAAGTTTACGTGTTATTTTGGGGACTAGTTCGGTGTTTTTATTTCATTTGTCAAAGATAGTTCGTCCTGTTTTCAAAGGAGTTCTATCGTATGTAAATTCAAATGTCAGTGCGAAGCTGAATACGTAGGACAAATCAATCAGCGACTTGAAATCCGAATTAGTCAGCACGTTTCTGTCAGTATAAGACTGAACATTTTGAGTCTCTCTTCGAGAGTAACTTAGTCTGCCCATAACTCGGCCATTAGGCAGCATTTCCTAGACAGAAAAGACAGTGCTAACAAATATGTGAAAAATTCTTTCACAGTTATGCACAACGCCCAGTCCGTTCATCATTTACGTCTTCTTGAAGCGGTTCGAATTAAATTATATCAACGGACTCTGTGCAAACAGAATGAACATTTTATTCGCTCCCTCAATCTTTTAGGAGGTTCATGAGCACTTGTGACGATCTACATCACACACATACATACATACTTACACAAATACAAATCATATAACGACAAGCATTCATTGGATAATAAATCAACACTTCCATGTAATACACAATTTTATAATCGCTCTATTTTCATGTAGTGCATTTTGTGCAATTTTGGGAGAAACGGATTCCAGAAGCTTTCTTGAGTCTTCCCAAAACTCGCTCGCTGATTGGTCAATGCCAACCAATCAGATTGTCTGCACGTGAAGAACAATTCTTCCCGCGTAGCGATTCGGAGCCGATGATCATATAAGCAAGAAATATTCTTAGATAATCAGTGAGATTTCAGCTGCCAAACGAATCCACGACAGTTGAAATCATGCGCCAGTCTTCTCACTCACAGCACCACTCATATGCTGAATATTCCTTACACCCACATAATCTTTGCCTTAAACAGCAAAACTGTTGAAAACATTTATCACAAACTTTCTTTCTTTCAGTGAACTTTGGAATACAAATAATAGTTAAAGAGAGACAACTTTTGTTTTACCCAATGCATGCCTTCTTTCACATCCTTGTTTGTACATCTTGTTAAATACATATTTTATGTGTAATGATGTATTTGGCTTGTCCTCTTTTTCTTCACGTCAGTTTGCTTTCGTAATCTAAGTTAAATTAATGTGGTGAAGTCCGCCACACACTATTTTTTCATTTTATACTTATTTTGAAGTATTTATTTTTTTTATTCATAAATTGCTTTACAAATAAAAATATTTCAGTCGTGTTCCATAATTTAATTCCTCGCCTTTTTTTTGCTGTGTGAATTTTCTATATCTTTGTTTTCGTCATTAATTCTGCCAATGTTGTCCTTCTGAAGAATTGTTGGTTGATAGTATTCCTCAACAGAAAAATTCCTTCGTACGTTTTTAAAACTGTATTTATATTCCGTTGTATCAAGCCCTTGTTCAGATATATATATATATATATATATATATATATATATATATATATATATATATATATATAATTATTTTTTATTTTAAAAAAAAAATTATAACATAAGTATGTTATAAAATCACTAAAAATAGCCATTTTGTTTCAACACACTCTGTGTCTTATCAAGTGATGATGTTGTTTTTTGTAGTGATTTTATAACATACTTATGTTATAATTTTTATAAAAAATAATTATATATATCTGCTCTACTTTGTATTGAGCACTCTTTTAAGAATAGTAATTGTTGGTTATTGGAATTCATTCCGTATATACTAATTATATACTTGGCTATATATATATATATATATATATATATATATATATATATATATATATATATATATATATATCTGTAAGACTGTAGTTAACAGAAATCCGACAAGCAAATAAGTACAAGAGAAGTATATATATATATATATATATATATATATATATATATATATATATATATATATAAAAATATGAGGCCTAACTACCAATCTATTAATGCGCTTAATTTCATCGAAGACAAAACTGCTCTCTATTAATCACCACAGAGAGCCTTCCCTTCCCTCCATTAGAATGTCTGACGCTCAACTTCTCGAGAGCAACTCTCTACGGCTTCTCGGTCTCACGTTGACTGCTGACCTGAGATGGAATAAATACATAAAGTCAATTGCCTCGTCCTTCCGCGCTAGGAAGTTTTTCTCCCCTGAGTCGATCCTCCAGATATACAAATCCACAATTCGCCCTTGCATGGAGTATTGCTGCCATATATGGTCTGGCGCCCCTTCTGTTTGCCTCGGGGTTCTTGATAGGCTCCAGAAGCGGATATGCAATATGGTTGGCCCTGCCCTGGCGACTCGTCTACAGTCACTTTCTCGCAGACGCGCCGTCGCCTCCCTCTGTCTGTTCTGCAAATACTTTCATGGAAATTGCTCCGAGGAGCTGCATTCGCTGGTTCCCAGACTTCATGAGTTCAAGCGCCCTACGAGGCTGGCATCCCGCTCTCACCACTTCACTTTCGAAACTCCTAAATGTAACCGTCTCTTCTACTCTAATAGCTTCATGTCTCGCACCTCTCGGCTGTGGAAATCTCTTCCCTTCTCCTGTTTCCCTGTGAGCTATAATCTCCAGCTATTCAAGTGTAATGTCAATCGACATCTCCAGTTGCCTTAATCTATCTACTACCCTCATCCTTTCTTCTATCTCTCCTATCTGATCTTGCTATTTTCTGTAACCCCTTGCGTCCTAGTGGCTTCCCGCCTTGCTTGGGGTGAAATGCTTAACAAAAAAAAAAAAGTCGAGGTACGGATGAGGAAATCACATGAGAAAAATTTCTGTGAAAATATTTGTAGAAGTTGACAACGGAATTTGAAATTATCTAGACATATTGAATCGATTTTATCTCATATATATATATATGTATATATATATATATATATATATATATATATATATATATATATATATATATATATATATATATATATATATATATATATATATATATATATATGTATAGAATGAAATGGAACTAATGTCTTTAATTTAATTACAAAATTAAATTCAGGGACTTTTTAGCTTCCATTTTTGAAACATGGTTAGAACAATAAAAAAAATTAATTTATATTATATATATATATATATATATATATATATATATATATATATATATATATATATATATATATATATATATATATATATATATATATATATATATATATATATATACATATATATATATATATATATATATATATATATATATATATATATATATATATATATATATATATATATATATATATATATATATATATATATATATATACATATATATATATATATATATATATATATATATATATATATATATATATATATATACATATATATATATATATATATATATATATATATATATATACATATATATATACATATATATATATATACATATACATATATATATATATATATATATATATATATATATATATATATATATATATATATATATATATATATATATATATATATATATATATATATATATATATATATATATATATATACATATATATATATATATATATATATATATATATATATATATATATATATATATATATATATATATATATATATATATATATATATATATATATATATATATATATATATATATATATATGTATACACACACACACATATATATATATACCTCTATATATTGTAGAACCCATAAATATAACATATCTTAAAACTATATTGAATGGAAATTTTATTTGTTTTTATTTAGCTGGCATGTAGGAGCAAAATAAAGTTGGATGTGTGGCCAGTGTATTGTATAGTGGCTCGGAACGGAAATCGGAGGCCCGAATTCGAATTCCAGTCGGCTTCGTTTATATACTATGACGCAAGTACCATTGGGAACGGTGGGAATCCATCTCCTCTACCCCAGCTATCTGTCTTAGCGTAGCAACTGTATAATCTCCTCTACCGCACTTGTGTGTCATAAAGTAGGACCTGTATAATCTTTTATAACGTATCTATATGTCATAGAGTAGGACCTGTATAATCTTTTTAAAACGCAGCTATATATCATAGAGTAGGACCTGTATAATCTTTTATAACGCAGCTATATGTCATAGAGTAGGAACTGAATGAAAAACCGTTGTTATTCTCAAAACATTGTTAATGAAATATTCACTTTCAAAAAATATATCGTTCACTTTCTTAGCATTACTATTTTGTTCTTTTACAGGTACAAAATCTTGTCACACAGGTGTGAATAAAACATCTGGTTGGTTTGTGCCAATGAGTGTTCTCTTCCCACACCAAAATAATCAGCTTCAACTAGCATCTGCTTTTTTCAATAAAAGTTGTGTGCCTGGTGCTACTCCTGGTTCGAATCTGTGTCAATTGTGCACCCCTAATTGCGAAAGAAACAGCAACAATTTATATTATGGATACAGCGGTGCTGCTAAATGCCTCGAAGAAACTGATGCCGATGTTGCTTTCGTGAAACATCTGACGTTCTTGACAAATCCTGCAAAGAGTGATTATGAACTCCTCTGCAAAGATGGTTCTACTGCCAGTATTGATGATTACGAAATTTGTAATTTAGCCAAAGTTCCTTCTCACGCTGTTGTTGGCAAAAATTCACTTAATCAGCAAGAAGTTGCGAATATTGTTGCAGCATTCCAACAGAACTCAGCCTCATTATTCGACGATACATACGGCAAGAACTTGATCTTTTCCAGTTCCAGCCAGTCACTGGAGTCGGTCACTAATCCAGATTACGTTAGTTATCTGGGAACTGACTACATCAATGCTTTGCCAGATCAAGTTTGTTAATTCGAACTAATTCGAAGACCGAATAAATCATTATTCGGTAGCTGATTGTACTTAAAATCGAATATTTCTTCTTAAATAAAGAATATTAACAGATGAATTATTATTATTATTATTATTATTATTATTATTATCAGCTTCTTCTCCTCCTCCTACTTCTTCTTTTTCTTCTTCTTCTTCTAGGTGCCCTGTCTCTTCAGGAAGTTGATGATCAAGGCTCTTCCCAACTTTCTATCCTTTGCAACTCTCCTAAACCTTACTCCACCATCCATTTACTCAAGCTCGCTAGGCAGATTAAGCGTTGTTTTACTCTGTCTCTCTTGACTTTAATCTGTCCTGTGAGTATCAAATTTTTCAAGCCCACTTTCCTCATTATGCGCCTTAGAAATTTCATCTGCCACTTCATGATGTTATGTATAATTATCGGTTTGTTTCCATTTGCTCTAAAACGATCTGTCAGTGGTATTCTCAGCATCCTTCTGTAGAATGTTTTTTTTTTTTTGCTTGAAATTTCTTATTCATCTGTGAGGGGATTGTCGAGCATTCACTGCAATATAGGAAGACTGATATTACATAAGAATTTAGTATTCTTTTCTTTGTTTAAAAACCATTCCGACGAGTTCTGTACCCGATCGCTTTGCTGATGGGAAGAGTTTCTTTTAGTTCACGCAATACAAGCCCCAAGGACTATTCAAGGTTGATGGTCACTGAGCGAGATTGTTGTAATAGAAGCGATTAGAAGAATTACGAAGTTATACATTACGAGAATGTGTAGAATAGAATGAACGGGGAGTGACTATGGTTGTATCTGTCAGGGAAGTAAGTTTTCTTTCCACAAAGTAACAGATAATCAAATGCTAAATCTGAAAATACTACATTTATATGAGCGAATGGTTAGAATGTTAATGTTCCGATTATGATAGTCAGGTTCGAATCTTACTATGATCAATTTTTCAAGAAGGTGACAATATTGGCCTTGCAGATGATTTCTGCGTGCAGTACAGTTGGGGAATGCCCGAAAACCATCTACCACGTGTTGACCCAAGCCTTGAGAGTGAAATTGGATAGGCCAAACTGTTTGGAAAATGTCGACCATTGTGGGAGCAGAAAGCCAAAAGTCATCGTGATCGAGATTTTAAGTGTACTGGCCTTGTTCAAACTGCTGATCACACCAGATTATGCACTCTCTTTTCAGAAGTTCTGCAGCATAAATCAGAGGTTGACTATAGATGTTGCAGAAGCACAAAAATACTTGAACAGGTAATCTGCAACGGGGTTTTGCTAGTCAGACGGGCATACTCGGAAAGTAGGGGCCAACCATACACATTTATTAGAACATATATTCAGTTCAAATGCAGAAGCATTGATAAAAATGTTTTCAAAAGGCTGTTCAATTTTCTTCTTATAAACGTTGGTTAGCACTCGCAACACAAATCCCGATTTCCTTCTTATTCATAATTTCACCCCAAGCTAGGCAATAAATCCACTAAGACATAAATATTATATAAAAAGCACAGTGAAGCGACGTAATGGCTGTGGTAATTTAATTCAAATTGTGTGTCCATACGTTTGCAAGCGTGCATGTATATTTTAATTTAATGAAGACCTAAAGTATTTCTAAAAAAATTAAGAAAAGATATATTATTTTTACCGAATGATTTCCGAAAAATTAAATAAAATATTGTAATTAGGATGAGATAGGTTCACCTATCGTCCGGTTCACACTCCTTCTCGGTCTTTTGAACTGGAGTAGAGGTTTATCCCTTGTTTCCTCTTTAGGATTTGTTTTCAGGTTCCTTCTAAAGTCTTTTTCATTCACTTTCACTCCCAGTAGCCACTTGATTCGTAGTGTGGTCAACGCCTTGCTGGAGTGAATTGATTAAAAAAATTATCTGAGATTTTTAAGGTTGAAAAATTAACGAAGTTTCCACCAAGTAATTATTCGTGCCATTTTTTTTCCTTTCATTCTACTTGTGTTATTTTACTTGAATTCACGTTTTGTGACCATCATTATTATTATTATTAGATTTAACCTAAATTCACTTTATAGCTGTTCTATAACATCAATAATGATGATTTGTAAGCATTTCCGAACCCACTAGGGAATGCTGGGAGCAAATGGATTGAATGGCAGTTTGAATAAAATAGTTGTTGAGTTTAGCACGTCTCGTGACATATTTGTGTTGCTTTAGGTTTTCAGTAGCCAGTCTCATATAATTTATCTTTCCACTCTAATCCCGGTGGAACAGCAGACGTAATAAAGTGGACTTTTATAATGTGGCCATATCTGTGCTGTCAGGATCTAGGGACCAATAATATATAGAAATGTAAACTGAATGGATTGTAGTGGAAAGTTTGGTGGTCAACATTTATTTATCGGTGTTGACGGCCCAAATCAATCCATACAATTTTTTACTCTACGAATATGTTAAGCAAAATGCAAAAAAACAAGAGAAAACAAGAAACATTTGTGATGAAATACAAAAGACAAATATTTGAATAACAAGTAATTTTCAATTACCGGCTCCTATTAGCCGCTCCTTAGAAAAACGGCCTTGACCTTCACAACCCCTGATCTCGCAGATTTAAGTGCAGCAGCAGGCGAGAAACTGGACGACTGGCCAATATGGTGGACTCCAAAACCGTACCTCGTGAGCACCGGATTGGGCAGAGCTTTCCAAGCATCGAACAACATGGGGAGTAATTTTATATCTATGGTTTACTCCTACCTCTAGCCAGGGACTAATTGAACAAATCGTTCCACATATTGTTAGCCCCTTTTTTCGTCCAAAAGGGATAAGTTAGAGTCAGTCTTTTGATTTTGTTTAATTCACTTGTTTGTTTTTTTTAACTTGGCTAGGGTGTGAATGGTCATTGGCCTCTTTATTTTTGTCCCCCAACTTTTGGTTCATTTTCCCCTACCTCCCCGCCCCCATTTAGATGGCAGAGTTTGCAGTTCTCTGGTTAAACTGTGGAATGCCTTTCGTTTTCGAATGTGTAATTTCGTTTATTTCCGCAGTAATTTTTTTTTTTTTTTGCCATGTTTAGATTGTGGGGGACCGTTTACTAACACTAGTTTTGTTTTGTTGTGTAAATAATCTTATGTCACGAACATTGGGGATTCATTGATTATTAACACAGCCTCCTGTAAATATGGGGATTAAGTAGAATTTCCTTGAGTGGATGTGGTATTGTGGTGTATGTGTATGGCAGTGTTGTGTGGATGAGATGTTTTGCTGAAAGAAACAATATTTGGACGATTGGGTCAGTAAATGAGGCTAGCTAAGTTAGAAGTAAACCAGTTGAAGACCAGACACCCCCACCCCACCCCACCCCACCCCACCACCATTCCAATTCTGCTCTTGTAGCACATTTGTACAATAAATACCCGAGCTGTTCGGCCTGGATCAAAGTGTAGTACGCTACCTTTGTGAGCTTCCGGTGATTTGTCGAGAGAATACTCTTCGGCGTGATCCCGTTTCCGCGGTCGATCCGCCCTGGGGGACGTATCGCCTCTCTGAATCCAACTTCGTCAAGTGTTACACTTTGGCGCGATCTCCTCTCCGTGGTTGGTCCGCCCTAGAAGTTGTGTTAATCTAACTCAGCCCTGTTTAGGGACTTCGTCAAGTGTTACGCTTCGGCGCGATAGTCCTATCACTACTCTGACTCGGCCCTGTTTAGGGACTTCGTCAAGTGCTACACAGGTTTTCGTCCGATCACCGAAGTCAGTCATTATCAAGCCTGCTTAGTACTTTGATAGGAGATCACTTGAGAACTCTAAGCACCTCCTCTAACCTGAAAATATGTTTTAGGCTTAGCCGTAACTTTTATGTTATGATTTACTTCTCGCTTGTGGAACTCCCTCCCGGCTCCATGCTACCCAACCAACTTTAATCTGCTGCTGCTGCTGCAAAAAAAAAAAAAAGCCAATCTCTATCTACAGTCCTCCTGATAGCTCTTTTCTTTCTCATCATTACTAATAATGTTTTTGTTCCTAATTCCTCCACATCCTGCAACTCCTGCGTGCCGTCCTAGTGTCTGTATTGCCTTGCTTAGGGTGATACCGATTAAATTATATATGCGGAAAGAGCTCTACAACAGTGTTGCATAGTTTCATTCCATAAAAAAATCATTACGAGCAAAAAAAAAAAAAAAAAAAAAAAAGATTATTTAAAATGAATAAAAAATGTTTTCAGTAAGATAAGAGATTTTTAAAAAATACTCATTTTTATTAAAGGATCAAATAAAAAATATATAATCATGCATGGAAAACATCCGATTCGGATCTCTACTTAGCATTTTATCTTTTATTCAATGGTGAAAAAAAAAAATGAAAGCAAGTTACCTCCCTTGAAAGTATACTCTTTTTTTTTTTTTTTGTTTCGTGTTTTTAAGAATTTCGTTTTCTGTTAGCGCGGGAAATAGGTTTGTTGATATTTTTCCTTGTTTCTTTTAATCTGAACTTTTACGGGTATTATTTTTGCAATTGTTCTTTTCCTTATTATTTTGGCTGATGAATAGGTTCGTATTTTAGTTGATCTTATCAGAAATCATTAGTGATTACCTGAAAAGAAATTCTAATTTTTAATTGCCTAAAAAAAGTAAAACTTTAAAAAACCTAGTACTTTTTCGTTTCACGCTTTTAGTGCTTATTAAAAAATAAAATCGACTATGCTTCTTTGACTGAAATGAAAAATTTTCTAAATTATTATTTTATCTTTTTATTGAAAGTTTCAATCAAATTGAAAAAAAAAGTGTCTTAAAAAATGTCACGCCTTCTTACATTTAAAAATAAATGGACAGACAAGAAAATATTTAACAAGTTAAAAAATGTAAAAAAACATCACAAGGAGGAGAGTAATAAACAAAATTTTAAAATAGCAACTTAACTATTAGGATAAAAATTTACATTTATCGTAAAATCTAATGTTGAATTGTGAAGCAAAAATCAAAATTTTAAAAATAATTTTTTTTACCACCACAGATTTATTAAGAAAAAACTAAAAAAAAAAAGTAAAAAAACAAACCAAAATATTAAAAAATCGCCTTTTTAAATGTCTTCTTTGAATTTAAGTTTAAGTATGGACTATCTTTTAAACTTAAGGTTAATAATCCGTAAAAAATTAAAATTATTTTTTGCGTATTTTAATAAAAAAGTTTTTAGTTTCAGACATTTTTAAAACTTCACTCGTCGATTCATTTCGAAACTCAATAATAGACGAAAAATGCAAGCATCTTAAAAGTTCAATATTTGTCTTACTACGCTTATTCCTTTTAAAAGGATTTGTTTCAAAGTAGGGAGTACTCGTACTCGGTAAGTAAAAATGGATTTTGTAAATAAAAATAATGCAGCTTACTTATTGCTTTAATCAAGAAAAATAAAATTTATTTATGCATTATAGCCGAGAGCTGTCAAGGCCATAGGTCAACAACAGTAATTACCGACCTCCCCACGAGGTAGGATGTGACACAAGGCCGAATTTAAATCCGAGCCCTTAGGCTCGACCAAAAGTTTCCCGTAGACCCCGCATAAACGGGGTTGGGTCTGTCTACCTACCTCCTCGGACGACACTCTGGCCTTTGGCGTAGCCTCGTCCGTTCATGTCTGCCAAAAGGCAGAGAGTTCGGAAACAGCTAAGCTTATCTTTAAAGTTAGAATATTTTTTAATTTATTTATTTCATTATATTTTTATTTTTAAATGTATGATTTACTTTTTCTTATACTTCTATTTCTAAATATTTTTTATTCTTCAATAACCTATCAATTTTATATTAAAATTACAAGTAATTTTTTTAAAAATAAATATTGAATGTAGATTTCTTTTCCTCTCACATTTGAATGAAAATAAAATGTGTTATAAAATTATGCAAGTAACTCCCACAAAAATATTTTTTGAGTCTTATTGAATTATTTTTAGTTAAAGTTTCAGTATGTTCCCACACAGTTTATACTTGCATAATTTGTTTTTTAAAAAAGTTAACTTGAACACCTGACAAATAAGTGAAATGGGGACAGGGAGGAGGCTGAAATTGGCATCCCCAAAAAATATTTCCACAAAGCTCCCTAAAATGATGACCTATTCAAACAAAGAATTAAAATACTGAAAATTATATTTAAATCGGATAGTTCTCAGATTTTTGTTAAATTTTTAAAAACTGGGTATCATTTTTACTTTCATTATTGGTGATATTTAATTTAAAGAAATTCATATTGAAATTTTAATATCACTAAATATTCTTTTGAAATAAAATTCACCCATTATATTGGTTTCCCTATGACTCAATCAGATGTTTTTTCTTGAATTGTATTAAATTAATAATTATTCCAATGAAATTTATATTCATTTTTTTGTGGTCGTCCACAATCAATACGAGATTGTACACTCGTTAAAATAATCTCTATTCTCATATTCGCTCTACAAATGTAGCCTTTTGCTCCAAAACGGGAATTACAAGAAACTTGCATTATTTATTTATAATGGCTATCATTTTAATAGGTATAGTTAATCTCAACATTATAAATGATTTCCACCTACCAAACACCATTTTATCTCCCTTACATTGGATAAAAATTTATTGAGACTCATTTCAAGAGCCATCCTGCCTTTTGCCAGGAAAGTTTCAAGGAGGGAGCTGGTGTCCTGAGGTGTCCTCAAAAGCGGTAGTGCTGAGGGGGCTCGAGCAATTTTTCCATGGTTTTGCTGGAAAACACCTTAAACTGACCTTGTGTTACATTTGGTTGTGATGTAGATGCACTGATAAATACCAATATTATGAGCTATCCTTTTGAATTAAAACAAATGACAGTGTTTGAAATGCAATGTAATTTATTTCAACTATTTTTCCTAAAATAAAACCTGAAATGTAATTCAGGTTTTGGAGTCATTAAATTTCAGAATTTACAAAATAAATAAGTATGCTGAGTTTGAAATTCAAGTGTTGCATCAAATCACAATATAATTTTAAGAAATGAGCCATGTCACCTCATCCAAGAATCCAAACTTCTGGATCCTCAAGAAATTTGTCATTTTCTCAAATAAGAGACAAAAGGCAATGTTTAACCTTTATGCCTGCCAAAAAAAAAACAGTTAAAAGGATGGTTTTTTGGTTGACACTGCTATTAAACTATTTACAGAGCTGGTGCAAGAATTTTGTGCCCCCTCCCTCCAGAATCTACTACATCTCAATTTTCATAAGTTAGTATTCAGTACAAATTTTTATTGTAACCTAATTATTTACAATAATAGATCATATGCAATATAGGTGAACAATTAAGCTAGAAAAACTGAAAACAAATACAATTTTTTTTTTTTTTTTTAAGGCAATTCACTCCAAGCAAGGTGGAAGTGCCACTAGCATGCAAGGGGTTACAAAGGATTGAGAACAAGAGTAAAGAGGCAGGTTTGAAGAAAGGATACAGAGAAGGACAGGGAACAAGCTCAGAGTGTCAGATGTCAATTGACATTACACTTGAATATTTCCTGATTATAGTCATCAGGAAAGCAAGTAAGGGGAAGGGAGTTCCACAGACGGAAAGTGCAGGAGAAGAAGCTTTTTGAGTAGAAGAGATAGTTATATTTAACCGTTTTGACAGTGAAAGGGTTGGACCGAGACGCCAACCTGGTAGCTCACTTAAATTCATGTAGTTCGAGAACCAGCAAAAGTAGCTTGTCAGAACAGTTGCCATGAAAATTCTTGTAGAAGAGACAGAGGGAGGCCATGGCACATCTGTGGGATAGTGATTGTAGACTAGATGCCAGATCAGGTCCGATCATCTTGCATATTCGTCTCTGGATTTTGTCACGGACCTCCAGATCATATATGACAGCAATATTCCATGCAAGGATGGATGGTTGATTTATAGATTTGAAGGATGGACTTTCTGGCATGATACAGAGAACCAACTTTCCTTGCGGTAGATGAAGCTATTGATTCAATGTATTTATTCCACCTCATGTCAGTGGACAGCCTGAAACCAAGCAGGTGTAACAAGGTGCTCTCAAGGAGCTGGGAATCAGCCATTCTGATGGGAGGCAGAAAGGGTTCTGTGTGGCGGATAAAGGAGAGCATTTTCGTTTTGGAGGCATTCAAGTTTACAAGCCATTTCCTGTCGCAGTCAACCACAGATTGGAGGTTAGTTTTGTCAACGATACCAGATTTACTATTGAGGTAGAAGTAAATAGTGGTGTCCTCCATGTAGATACCAACTTAGGAACTGATGACACAGGGAAGGTCATTGATGAAGACCAGAAACTGTAGGGCACAAGATAGATACTCGTTTGTGATAAAGGAGCCAGTGGAGAACCTGTTTAGGATGACCTTAATTTCACGGTTTGACAGGAATGATTGTATTAAGTCAAACAATCATCCTGTAATACCGTATCCATAAAGCTTACAAGGCCAGCATGCCAAACCCTATCAAATGCTGTAGAGATATCTAGAGCCACGGCTTGAGTTTCTCCATTATTGTTGAGTGCTTGATATACAAATTTAGTTATGGCTGTGAGCATGTCAGCGGTAGATCGGGCAAAGCGGAAACCATATTGCTTGTAGGAGAGCAGATTATGTGAAGTAAGGTGATTAACCACTTTGACCCTGATTAAAGCCTCAAAGACTTTAACGAAGATTGGTAGGAGACTGATAGGATGGTAGTTAGACATGTCAGAAGGGTCACCAGAGTTCTTAAAGACAAGCAAAACTGATGAGGACTTTCAACAGGCTGGAAAGCAAGAGTCAGTGAGGCAGTAGTTGTAAAGTTTAGAGAGGACAGGAGCTAATTCTGGAGCACATTTCTTCAGCACAATGGCCAGTATCTTGTCCCCACCACTAGCCTTATGGGAGTCTAATTTAGAGATGATGTCCAATAGCTTCATTGGGGTTATGCGCATCTCACTCAGTAGAGCCTCAGTTCTAGGGGGAAAGTCCAGTGTGGGTACACCAGATGAGTCTAGCGTTGCATTGGATGAGAACTTAGGAGCAATACATTCAGCCTTATAAGCTGATGAAGTCAGGACCTCAAAATGTATCTAAATACAAATTAGTAACATATCTTATAATGGAACACACCTGTTCTATAGTTAATAAACTCTTCCACCTATAATAAGTAGGAGTAGTAAGAGTAACGAGGGAGTCGGTCAGTCAATTGATGCCGGATGACAGATAATCGAATACTAAAGTATCAGCGACCACACTAGATTACTCTGCGTTATACCTATTATATCAAGTTCCTAACGTTTTGTATGTCGAACCTATTTTAGGACCGACTTAGTACAAATACAAACCTCCACTGTGAAATCACTCCACAACAATATCATAATCATTCCATCTTAAATCAATGTTTTGCAGTAATTTTTAACATCAACTTGAGATTTTTCTTGTTAAAAACTTGAATAATTTAACATATTCAATATTATGGATGAAAAATAGTGAACTTTATATTGTGTTTTTTCGAGACTTAGCATGAGTAAAGAAAATTCATGGATTTGGATGAAAAAAAAAACATGACCCCAGAATGACATCAAAATCTACAAAAAATTTTCATCCTTTAATAGTCAGTTGTGCTTAGTTTAATTTGTAAAGCATATAAATGTAGGTAGAAAAAAGCAAATGTTGATAAGATAGGGTCACAAAGCACTGCCTCGTGTCCCCAATCATGCTTTGCCAAACAAAGGTTGGTGTTTATACGCACCAGCTATTTACAATGTGATATTTATCATTTACCATTTTAAAAAGATTTTGTTATGATTTTGTGAATAAATTTGAAAAGAAATTTTTTATTCAGAAATTTATAAAAACCTACAAAATGTTCCATGTACTGTGTTCTTTGGAACGGTGAACAAAACAACACAGAATTGCCCTATGATTTGAGCTTTATAAAATGATAAATAATAAAGATTTCATTATAGTTGGTTTATATATTTTTATGATTTAGTAAATTTTTATAAATTTATAAATGAAAAAATTGTTTTCATATTTGTTTCTTTATAAATTGATAAATGGTAAACATTACATTGTATTAGTTTGCATTTTTAGAATGTTGTAAATATAAAATTATTCTTGTAAATAAACAATCTAATAAATAAATAAATAGTGTTTAATATTTTTCTCGTAAATTCTCAGGGAAGAAAGAAAGTTTATAAATTCACTTTCATATGTTTGGGTTTTATTAAAATTTTAATTATTGATTTTTAAAACTAAACATCGCTGAGAGAGTGATGGTAGTACAAAATAATAGTGTCAATGGAAAAACTGACCTTTTGACAAATCCTGTATTATTGTGGGCATGAATGTTAAACTGCCAGACATAATATGGACTTTACTGCTGCTAGTTGAAATAAATTATTGCATTTTGGACTCTCTATTTCATTCTATTTCTGATGCAAGTATATCTGATTCAAGTCATGGTAAATGGTTTGCATAGACCATTTATTAAAATTCACCAAAATTCACAGAACCATTTCTTAAATTTCTTTGCTCTTGATATCGATTGATAAAAAAGATTTAGAGATTTATAGTAAGACAAGAGAACCTGTTTGATTCCATAAACAACAAATTTGGGATTTAAAAGGTTGATCCATTTGTAAAAATTTTAATCAAGGAATTGGATCTGTTTTTTGTTTTTTTTTCAATTTGATACTTATTGACCAGAGAAAAATAGTTGAAATAAATTTAAATTGCATTTTTGATGCTAATTGATTTTATATTTCCAATGATTTCTATAAAAATTTATGTAAAGAGTTTACAACCCTATGCCCAGTTGGGTCGTTATTTTATAATGGCTTCCAAATATATAAATATGAGGTACTATACGGAAATAAAAAGAGGGTGTTGAAATACATTTACCCTATTTATTAACTGTAACAGTGCTAAAAGATTACTACCTTTAAGTTAAGGTGAGGCCGTCAGCTACCATCTAGGAATGGTATGAGTCTAGACATTAATGACAGCACATCTTGCTTGAACCTCTTCTCAGAACCAGACTAAATCTCACTGTGCCAAAGGCTCTAATTCATTTCGATTGTCCACTAAATGTATCAAAGGCACTAACTTGCAAAGTTATCTGCTCCCAAGAAAAGCAATTCTATCTAAAACCCTACAATACTCCCCTCTAAAATACAGAATATCTGAAAATTGAAGAATATAAAAAACATGCAATTTACTGAGAAACAAATTCCTGTAGGTGCTTAGGCCACTTAACATATATGCATAAACATGTCTGTTTATTCAATGATTATTTCCTTGTATAATGTCTACTGAGACTATCTCTCAGAGGGTGCTATGTCTGATTCCTCTCGTACAGGGCTGTGGTGTTGGAGTCTTAGAGTCGGAAGCAATTAAGGGGTCACTGGAGTCAGTTGGTAAAACTATACTGACTCCAGTTGAATTTAAACTTTATGTAAAAAGCCTTACATTATAGAATTTTTATTGTTATTTATTCTACTGTATATTTACAATTTACACAATTTTTGTCGATAATTCTAATAGAAAATATTGAAGAATGATATGACATAAAAATCACAATATCTTTATACTTTGATATAAACCATTTATAATGATAGAGGAGTCTGAGTTGCCAAAATAGTTGGAGTCAAATGTTTTGTGTTTCAACTCCACATCCTCACTCTAATATTACTGGTTTTAGGCAATGATGAGTTCTATCTAAAACCCTACAGCCTCTTAGCACTACCTAAATTTTAAGCCTATCCATGGCAATGCTGTGTCTGGCTCAGAACAATAAAACTTGATTGTTCCGGAAAAAAAAGCATTAAGGAAAACTTCCTTTGGATTATTTTCTACTCATCAGAATAATGGGATCAGAAACCATGCAATAATTTGAAAAGTTGCCTTTGTCAGCCTGGCAACCTGAATATAACATCACTATTTGCACCTTGTCAGTAGATACTCACACAGAAATGAGGACAAGCAAGTCAAATAACATTTTCAGGTGAGTGAGAAAACTTTTTGAAATGTCAAGTGGCCAACAAAACCTCTGGACAATACAAATGGAACAAGGAAACTGGCAATTTGCTCTTTTGAAACTCTCTTCACTCAGGCACTGATCACTGCTGCCAAGTTTCTTCATATACTACTCTTCATTCTTTACTATTACTACAATTGATGTTCTGACAGGTCAGAACATCAACAACTATGTTTGAACTTTCACTGGATCCCTTTTCCAAGGACATTTTTAATTTTATCATTTGTGTAGGTTCTGCTTTCACACAAATATTTTTTCACTACACATTAATTTTTAACTAGATTTAACCCATGAAAATTTCATGGTTTTTCTATTTTAATAAATCTTAATTCTTAAGTTAATGATTGAGTAAACTCATGGTGAGTTCTATGACAATAAAATGTCTAGAAATTCCCCTATTGCATCATTAAATATTTGAGCTTAACAACTTCAACTTCACACTAAATGGAATAGTTTATTATTTATGAGGTATTGGGAGGGTGTAACATTCGTGGAAGCTAATGAAGGAATGGACAAGCACAATTATAATCAGATTATGTGCTCAAAAGAATATTTTGAGTAAGAGTTTTTGCATAATTCTTTTCTTTTCGCATAAATTCATTGTAAATAAACAAATTCTTCCTGTTCAGTTTCACACCATGTTTGAGTCCTTCTTTCTTGCGTGCCTAATAAACCAAGTAATTATTTTTTTTTATCTATATGGATTAATTGCAATACTTCAAATCCAAGAGAGGCCTCAGCATATGCCCCTCACATTCCTAAAATAAGAAAAAAAATGAAAAGAGAAAAAAAAAAAATGATGTAATACAAGGGAGGTAAGTCATTGTTTAGTATGCAGAAATCATTTTAAATGAACAAAACTCATTCTGCTTGCAGATATGTCTATTCCCTGCTGACTACCACAGTAAGTTTTTGTTGATTTAGTTGGTTATGGACAAGCACAATTATAATCAGATTATCTGCTCAAAAGAATATTTTGAGTAAGAGTTTTTGCATAATTCTTTTCTTTTCACATAAATTCTTTTACCCTTTTTTGACAGACCTTTCTAAAAAAAAATTTTCCATTCAAACTAATGGCCTCATTTTTGTTTTTGTTATCACTGTCCTTGTCTTTGTAATTATTGTAAGTGGATTCATCTTTGTTGTTATTGTCACTGTCCTCACCTCTGTTGCTGCTGTTATTGACTTCATCTTTGTCACTCTTGTCACAGTCCCCATCTTTGTCTCTGTTATCAGTGTCCCCATCTTTGTCTCTGTTATCACAGTTGTTGCAGAAATTATCTTTTTCTAAACTACATTTAAACAATCACACATGGTCATGCTGCTTGAAAGTAACAAGTGATGTCACTGGTTAACAAAAAAGCAATACAGTGAGTCCCTGCCTATTTGCGTTTCAGCATTCATGGCTTAACACACTCGTGGATTTTTCTTTAGAACATATGTACTTGTTATTTGCGGAAACCCTGAATATTCGTGTTTTCTTGAAGAACATGTACAAATTATTCGCTGAGAATTCCCTTGATTCTTGTATTTTTTCGATAGAATATATTTAAAATATTCTTATATTATCTTCCTGTTATCTAAGTGACTTAAAACATATAAAAGTCTATTTTTATGGTAAGAATTAGCAGAATTGTACATCTTCATTATAAAAAAACAAACGCAAAAAACATGCAAATTGCTTGGGTTTTGTTCTTTGTTAGAAGCTGTGGCTGGGGTCTTAAAAGTGGCTTACGCTAAGTCTGGGGGCATCATCACAGTTCTGTTTGTAGAAAATATTTTAAACTATATTTTAGGTTTTATACATATTTTATTCACTATTTTCAATGGTTGTATTGATCTATGCGTAATTAAAAACGGTTATTGTACGTATGAAAGAAAATTTATGCTAAGTGTATGCCCATCAATACTATTTTTCAAAAATGGTTTTAAAAGGGTCTGAAATGTTTCTAAAGTGTTTAGAATGAAAGTTTAAGGAAAATGGGGTTTTAACAATCAAAATAGGTACTGATAAGCACTTTTAGGGGAGTTACAAGTACTTGCGGATTCTTACTATTCGCAGCTAGTTCTGGTCACTAACCCCCGTGAATACCGGGGACTTACTGGTATGGTTTGTGTATAAAGTTTCTGTACTTGAAATATACAATAGTTTAAGTCTCACTTTTCAGTAAGTTGAAATATGTGCTGGTTATGAAAGCTGTATTTTGAACTATGTCCATGTAATGTCTTCCTACAGTCATAAACCGATGAAAAATGGGGCAGAGCATTATGTCCAGTGTCTGGGTTGAGAAAAAAAGAGGAAGAAAAGGGCTCACTGCACCTTATCCTCTTCTGCAAATATTTCTCATTGGTTCCATGGTAACTTAATATAATGTCTATAAACACATGGAAATAAATGTGACATGAAGATTTTAATTTCCACTAAACTCCACACAGACTTATAATTTCTTTTTTGCTTACATGAAAAATTTGAAATTTTGCTTTGTGTATATATATATATATATATATATATATATATATTAAGAAATGGACAAAGTCCGACATTTTATTTATTAAAGACATTCTTATGTTTAACGTTCTTTTTTATAGATACAAGTATTTAAGTAATGCTCTGTTAATAATAAACAGTATTAAAGGACGAATATTTTCTATGAAAATTTCTCGGACATTCAGGCGTAAATGTTATTTAATACTGTTTATTATAAACAGACATTTATAAATACTTGTATCTATAAAAAAACGTTAAATATAAAATGTCTTTAATATATATATATATATATATATATATATATATATATATATATATATATATATATATATATATACTTGAAAAAATTAGGAGATCAGCTGGTCACACTACCTTGGTTTCAAACCTTTAGTCTGTTCAGGTGATCTGGGTTAAATAATTTCCTAACACTTTTAGAAAATTATTTAATCTGGATCACCTGAACATACCGAAAAGTTGAAACCAAGGTAGCGTGATCAGCTGATCTCCTAATTTTTTCAAATTTAAAAGGTCTGCATGTTAAATTTTTAATTTTTATTTTATTTTCTTTATGCATTTTGAGCACTTTTTAATACTACTGTTTCCTGGTCTAATTTAAATCTGACCAACTCTTTTATAATATATATATATATATATATATATATATATATATATATGTGACATTTGGAAAAATGTTCATGAAAATATGTTTTGAAAATAATATCCGATAATGCATTTCACCTCTAATGGCTTCATCAGATGGATAACAAAAAATGTGTTGTGCATGTATGCATTTGTGCTTAAAATAATTAAATCTTATATTATTTTTCCCAAGCTGGTGTTGCTCGAAACTAAAAAAGAAAGAAAATGAGTGACTTTTAAAAAAATCATTTAACATTTTTTATATATCCCCACTTTTAAGTGTCCAAGTTTTGAGATGGAAATTCTTAAATGATTTTTTTAAAATTGACTCATTTTCTTTCTCTTTTAATTTCTAGCAATGCCAGCTTGGGAAAAATAATAAAGTTGGCTCCCTGTGCTGCGCCAGGAAATTTTTCTCCCCGGAATCGATCCTTCAGATCTATAAATCAACAATTTGCCCTTGCATTGAGTATTGCTGCCATATATGGTCTGGAGCCCCTTCTGTTTGCCTCGGGGTTCTTGATAAGCTCCAGAGGCGGATATGCAATATAATTGGCCCTGTTCTGGTATCTTGTCTACAGTCGCTCTCTCACGGATGTGCCGTCGCCTCTCTCTGTCTTTTTTACAAATACTTTCATGGTAATTGCTCCGAGGAGTTGCATTTGCTGGTTCCCAGACTTCATGAATTCAAGCGCCCTACGAGGCTGGCATCCCACTCTCACCCTTTCATTGTTGAAACTACTAAATGTAGCCGTCTATTCATGTCTCGCACCTCTCGCCTGTGGAACTCCCTTCCTTATTCCAATTTCCCTGAGAGCTATAATTTCCAACTATTCAAATGTAATATCAATCGACATCTCCAGTTGCCTTGATCTATCCACTATCTTTCTCCTCATCCTTTCCTCTATCACTCCTATCTGATCTTGCTTCAAATCTTCTCTAGCCCCTTGCGTCCTAGTGGCTTCCCGCCTTGCTTGTGGTGAAACGCTTAAGAAAAAAAATTATTTTAAACACAAACAAATTCATACACACACAACATATATTTTGTTATACATCTGATGAAGCCATTAGAGACAAAATCCATTATTGGATATTATTTTCAAAATATATTTTCATGAACATTTTTCCAAATGTCAGTAACTTATAACATTGTTGGGATTACATACCCAATTTTCTTATACATATATACACATAAATATATATGTATTTTTTTATTTTCTCAAATTGCAGATAATTAAAAAATGGATGCTACGATAATCTCATTAGCAGGTGAAAAGGATCAACAAGGACTTTACGAAGTCCTCCAGAAGTTGACAAGAGATGAGGTTGGTATATCATATATGGTAATAAAAGGAATGACTATTTCTGTATGTTTCTTTTTCTCAGTCTATAATATCTATCACACTAAATCAGATATATTAGAAAAATTGAAGGCCAAATACCCAAAATAAGGATAATATACAAATTGGAAAGAAATGTCAACATAAGGACCACAACCTCAATGTATAAAGTTTGGAAATTTCTTTACTCTTCACAGAGATTACATATTAAACAGAAAACTAAAGATGTTAAAAAAGAATAGCTCTCAAAGTTCAAAAGGAACTCACGGCTCTTTGGGGACTGAAGTGGTATTTTTTAAATTGAATATAAAGATTGCACAAATTGTTCTGTGTGTGAGTTGCTCAGCAAATAGGATTTGTTGTCTTTGTTTTTGAGAATGTTGTAGAGTAGTTTTCACAGTGGATGACTTGTATTTCAATAAGTCGTTCTAAATTAGATTTGACGTACAAAACGTTAGGAACTTGAAATAACTAGTTAATGACGCAGCAATCTAGTTGTGATGGTTGATACTTCAATGTCCGACATCGACTGACTCACTCAACACCACTGAGCTCAACTGGCCACTGCTACTACTACTTATTATCTGTGAGAGAGTCTATTACAATAGAATAGGTATTATGGTATAACAGAGAATTATCTTCTGGAAAATAGAAAAAAAGTTTTGTTGAAACTGTGTTTCTTTTGAATGTCTCTGAAGTTGTTTGATGACAATGCTAAACAGTGGAGGTAAATTTGTGAAAACAACAATGCTCCTTAAGATGTTTGACTTTCCAATGCATTGCTCTGAAGTATGCTTTTGCCAATATTCTCAGACTGCTGCTTTCATTGGTTGATATTTAATAGGAAAAGGTAGGCTCCAAAGACTTGTGAAAGTTTTACAAAAAGTTATTTTAGTGGATACTAGTGTTTGAGTAGAAGACCCATTTCATGTGCAAGTGAAATTACTGCACAAACCATTAGTTGTTTAAAAAAAATGGTGTGTTTATATATATATATATATATATATATATATATATATATATATATATATATATATATAGGTTAAAATTAAAAAAATATAGGATTAGAAATAAAAATCTATTGTTTGTTTGTTTGTTTATATATATATATATATATATATATATATATATATATATATATATAAAAAAATATAGTTTTAAGGTGTGCTATATTTGTGGGATAAAGTGCTCAATATCAGAGATAAAGCATATGTAAATATAAAAGTGAACATTGAAGTCAACAGTCAGAGGGGACAGGCTGTTTCATGCTAGGCGCAATCGTCAGCCCTAACGATTAAATCTAGCATGAAACAGCCTGTTGCCTATGACTGTTGACTTCAATGTTCACTTTATATTTATATATAAAATATATATATATATGTATGTATGTGTGTATATATATATATATATATATATATATATATATATATATATATATATATGGTGGCCTATCCCATCGTATTTGATGTATGAGGGTCAAGCAGCTC
Organism: Acanthosepion pharaonis; assembly: GCA_903632075.3. NCBI lineage: Eukaryota > Metazoa > Mollusca > Cephalopoda > Sepiida > Sepiidae > Acanthosepion > Acanthosepion pharaonis. Next base: position 942,530 of record CAHIKZ030004961.1, on the reverse strand, counting down.
AGTTTCCTAGGGACCAACAGCCAAGACACCAAAACATATTTGATTATAGTGGTGAAGGCTTTGTGCAGAACCAACCACACTTTTTGAAGGGCTGAATACAGAGCCCTGGTGCACTACGTGCCACAATGTCCCCAAACGACCCTCTGCAGGTTTTGAATTCAGAGTTGTCTTTCTCCTAGAGCAGTTGTCATCCAAGTAAGTGAATATAATGGATTCCTCAATCCGAACCGCTATCCACTACTCCACCGTGCCTACTTACACACACACACATATATATATATAAAAACAAACAATGGATTTTTTTATTTTTAATCGCTTTGAATCTTATTAAAGAAAAATGTGCCTTCTGGCAGCATTTTACTTTAGTAAGATTTCTTGAATATTCAGGTTAATGGATGAAATGAAATATTTTAAAATAAGTAGAGTGTCTACTCAAAAAAATCCACCAAAAATAACATTTAAAGTGATAAAAATGTCAGATAAATAAAAAGATATCTGTAAAAAGACAATGTCAATAAAAACAATAAGGAAAACTTAGCTGGCACTTTAAGGTAAATTATGGTGTATGCTAAGTGATATAACTTAATGATTAATAAACAAAAGTGAGTAAATGTGATTGTTGAATTTTTTTTATATATATATATATATATATATATTGTTACGTGTTGGAAATTGTAACAAGGGAAAAAAAATTGATTTACCAAAACACAGCAAAATCACAAACAAATATTTAATTTACTAAAACACAACATAAAATATATACAAGATAATTGTGGCATATAAAAACAAAATACAGAGTTTACAGGCAAAGTGTTACGAGGGAGAAGAAAGGGGAGTCAAGTCTTTACCACGTTAGGGTTAGCGAAGTAATGTAAGTGCTAACTGGAAATCCACAAATGTGAGTATATATTGAATAATTGGTAGTTTGGTCAGTGAAAATAGTCAAAACTCTGTTTATCAGATTTGTTCCATGTGGTTCTCTTTTGGGGTTTTTGTTGGTCGGCAACTTTTCATAGAGATTCTTTCGGCTGGATATAATAATCCCCGAACCAAAAAGCCGGAGTTCATAATCGCAGAAATTTCTTTTCTCCAACTGACAACTCTTTTCCAAAAACCTATTTTTATAGATGTTTCTCGAATTATCTAGATTTTTCTCGAATATACTGGAATGATCTAGAATCTTCCAAACGTTCTATTTCTAATTTCTCTATTTTACAACTACTTCATGAATGAAAACTTTTTTGTATTAACAAGTAGGACTCAGTAGAATCCCTTACTATAGAAATCCATCCTCGTAACAATATATATATATATATATATATATGTTTATTTTAATAGCTATTCTCGATTGGTATAAAAAAAAATCAGTATAATACAATTTGCAAATAAAAAATATATTTAAACAAACATGATTACGAGATGACATTAGAAAAAAGAGGATACAAAACCAAACTAATATATGTGAACACAGATAATTCTTTCAATATATGCAATGGGAGGAAAAATAAGACCAGAAAAATATCATGGTTTAACCCACCATACAATTTAGCTGTAACCACCAAAATAGGAAAGGAATTCTTTAAAATAGTAAAAAAGAATTTCCCCCTATCCAATGCTTTACCCAAAATTTTCAATAGGAATACAGTCAAATTGAGCTACAGTTGTATGCCTAATTGAATTAACAAATATAATGTTAAAATGGCTAAAAATAAACAAAATACTAATTCCCCTAAATGTAACTGCAGAAATAAGGTGTCCTGCCCGCTTAAGAGCCAGTGTCAGCATGAATGTGTAGTTTACAAAGTAGAAGTATACAGAAATAAACCTAGTGGTAGTCGTGAGAACAAAAAAGTTTATATTGGTTCTACTCAAGGAACTTTTAAAAAAAGATACAATAATCACATAAGCAGTTTCAAATATGAAAGACATAGTACCAGCCTATCTAACCACATGGAATATAAAAAAAGAAGGAATCAACCCAATTTTAAAATGAGAGATAAAGAAATGTTATAGATATAAAGCCGGCAATAGGTATTGCCTCTTACGCATGGAGGAGAAACTAACCATAGATACTTTTAGTAAACCGGATTTGTTACTTAACCAAACATCAGAAATCCTTAATGGGTGTAAACATAAGAAAACATGGTTACTGGAATAAAAGAATAGTAATTAATTTTTAATTTTTTCTTTTTTTTTCTTTCTTTTTTAACGTTGCATGATTTTAAGCTAATTTTAGTTTTTAATGTTTGTTTTTACCAATAAATATGTTCTTTTGTCACATCCTCTTCAGACAGTTCATCCTGAAGATCCATTTAGGGGAAACCTAGGTAGGTAGTTTCTGGCTCTCTAGAATTTTATATATATATATATATATATATATAAATAATATGTGTGTGTATGTGGAATAAAAATTTAATTTAAACTATACTATATTTATGGGTAAACATGATCAATATCAGGGATCAGAGTAAATATAAAAGTGTCAACATCAGTACCCACTTTTATATTTATATATTTATTTAATTTATATGTATGTATTATGAGTTTTTTTCTTAAGATTTGTACCATTCAAAAGAATATGGCATCAGGGTTTTAATATATGATATGGCTGAACCTGGTTTGTTGGGCAGTCCTAAGAAACAAATTGACTAAAACATTTATAACTTTTAAGATTTAAAAGAAAAAATAGAGCTCTTGATAATGTTAATAGGAATATTAGCCATTTCCCTATAAGGAAATATTTAGCATTCATTGACTGAGCAGTCAGTGCTACTTTTAGCTGAAATTCATAACATATTTCTTGTGAAACTGTTATGTAGTGGTTTCACAGTGGAGGCTTGTATTTGTACTAAGTCAGTCCTAAAATAGGTTTGATGTACAAAACGTTAGGAACTTGCTATAATAGGTTATGACGCAGTAATCTAGTGGTGGCTGATACTTTAATATCCGACTAACGGTCGTCCGACATCGACTGACTGACCAACTCACTGCCAACTGCTACTCTTGCTAGTCCTACTTATTATAGGTGGGAGAGTCTATTAACAATAGAATAGGTGTGTTTCACTATAACAGAAACAATTTTTTCAGAAAAATAAGTTTCTCAAGTCCATGATTAACTCTTTTACTACTATTGAGAGGGTTTTTTTTCCTTACCTTTTGTTTAAAGTAGTGTGGAATGTAAATATCTTGATTATATCATAATTTTCTCTCTAACATCCATCTTAGTCATTACCACAGTTAAAAGTTCTCAAGTGATGTAATTTCTGTAATTGGTACAATTCTTTATTTGTGATGGTGATTATGTTGTTGCTAAGACCTAAACCCACTGAGATTAAGTGTTACATAGGCATCTTTTAAACCTATAAAAATCACCTTAATCAAGAATAGTATAATTTTTAGAAGTCATTATCGGTAAGATAGAAAGGCCACTTTGTTTGGATTTTGCAAACAAGCAGTAGTTATCATTTATGGTTAGGTGAACTGAATAACTAATTTACAAATTGAAAACACCCCCTGTACCCATCAGTCTACTCTCTACACTGCTACCTGTCATGAATTTCAACCTGTATAAGCTTTGGTATGCAGACACCTGGCTAACCTAAATATGTGGTTTGCCTTTTTTTCCTTTTTCTTCAAAAAAGAGAAGTGTGGAAAAATTGGATTGTATGTTTGGAGTATGGATAGGGTGTAGATGAGAACTTACTCTCATAACCCAGACTGACATATGAATTCAGCTCTAGGGTAAAATCATGAAAATAAGAATAAACAAGGGAGAAGGAAAAGTAAATTTGGATTTTAAAAGATCTTGAGGGGTGAGGAAATGTTTGACCAGAGGGTTATATCATTCAGGGTGGAGATTGATTTGACAGTATTCAAGTGCCAGATGGAAGACAAATGCCAAAAAAAAGAACGTGAATTTTTAATTCAAAGGAAACTTTGAAAAAACATCATAAATAATACAATAGATAGAAAAAAAAGACAACATTTTAAAATGTTTATGGGGAAAATAGTTGACCTACAGATTATATCAGTCAAGCTAAATTGGGTTGACTGCACAAGTGAAATGGTGATGCCAAAAATATTAGAATTCTTCATTCAAAGGGAAAATTTTGATACAAAAATGTTATTTATTGTTTTTAATCATTTCACTCTAAGCAAGGCATTAAAATCACTATGATGCATTGGCTTACTGAGTGAAGAAAACTGATATTTTACTGAGGAGAAAGGACAATAAAAAAAATAGAATTTAAAGAGTTAGAAGATGAAGATTGACAACATTTAAATTTTTTTAGATTGTAGTTGACATGAAAGCAGAAAACTGGAAGGAAGTTCCATAGGCAAGAGAGAAGAAACTATTAGAATAGAACTTATGGTTACATTTAGTAATTTTAACAGTAAAATGATGATATCTACCTTGAAGTCTTGTGGTTCCAAAGGTACAGTGACTTTATGAATTTAAGAGTAGTCCTAGATTGGCAAAAAATTTGAGGCAATGTGACAGAATGGTGGGAAATTCAGGTGACATCATGGACTAATGATTAATTTCCTTTATCTAGAATCTCGACATAAGGAGACTCTTTTTGTGATTTGAACAGTTGCTGTTTACTTGATAGAGAAATCTACATTTCTTGAGACATCCCTGATTATCTGGATACCGAGGGACAGGAGTTAAAAAATATGTTTAAATAATTAAAAATTCTGGATAATTGACTAACTAAATTATGAAAAAAGAAAAATAATTATTTATAATATTTATATGCAGAGTATTGCTTTCAACTTTGTTTTTGTCACAATGTTTCAACCTTTGTACCCTTTGGTCTTCATCAGGTGTATGTCAAACTGGGTAACTTACAAGAATTCCAAACTGAACCCTTTATTAAATCTATGGGTTCATAATCAGTTCAGTTCAGAATTCAATTTGAGAACATTTCAATTTTAAAGTGTAACATCACAAAGTATAACAAAATGAGACTTGTGTCAAAAAGTAAAACCACACATCAGTTAGAAAATGCTATCATCATTGTCACATCAGTCAGGAAATGCTACCATCATTGTTCATTTCATGTCTGGATAATCGAGGTAGTACTGTTGTGGAGCAAATGAGTTGAATTAACATCAGTCAGCCAGAAGTGATAACACTGTTTCAGGCATCAGAATATAGAAATTTTAGAACTCTCTACTCAGAATCAAGAAAAGACGATGGGAATGAAGAAAGAGGGCTCAGAAAACTTAACTCTCACAGGGCGTGTTAAGGGCAAGAGAAATAGAAAGTGAGCTACATCTGTGTGAATGGATGATAAAGCATGAGTGTGTGTGGGCTTAGCAAAAGAAGAAAAACTGCTAAGAGCCACAAGAGAAATGAAGCTGTGGAGAGCCATGATCGTCTATCTCCTGAAGGGACATGGAACATAGAAGAAGAGAGAAACAAAAAAGATATACTGAAGAGAAACCAACCTTTGTAAGTGAAGTGCAGAACAGGGACTGGGAGGGGTGCTTAGGAGACAAACATTGCTTAAAGGAAGGAGGAGAGAAAGTTGGAGATCATGCATGTCCTGAAGGGTCATGGCACATAAAAGAAGATTTGGTTCCTAAGCCACTTTTCTCTTTTATTCCATAATTACAGAGTGTAAATCCTTCTTATATTCAACAAATTAAAACACTTACATAGCAACTTGACATTGATTGTCTTGTGTTCATACTTCCATGTATGTGTACTCACTAGAAATTCTGGGGGCAGGACCAGATTAAGCTCGTGTGGGGCCTGTAGTATATGTTACGAAGGGTCACTAATTAAAAAAAAAAACACAAATATTAAATCATAAATTATTTACTAGCATAGTGAACTGCTATGTGCTGTGTCCATTCAGGATGTGGCCGGTTATAGCTCTTCACTGTATCCTCTCCTTTGTATCTCTTAGTAAATTTTGTCTTTTTGCTATCTCTCCTTATATGCTGCTTTCCTCCGTCCATCTTGTCTTCAGTATATCCTGCCAGTGTCATTTTCTAAGCCCTCCTATCTTATGTGTCCTAGAAATTTCAATTGTCTCTTTCTGATGTTAAGTATAAGTGTCATTTTTGTTTTCATTTTCTCTAACATTCTATTGTTGCTCACATGTTCGGTCCTTGGTATTCTCAGCATCCTTCTGTAGAGTAACTGTAGAGTAATTTCTGTTGCTACAAGTCTCTTCTTCATCTGTGAGAAGATTGTTGAGCATTAACTGCTATATAAAAGGGCGGATATTATGTAACAGTTCGTTACTCTTTTCTTTGTTTCTAAGAAAATTTTTCTGTTTCTTACTTTTTATCAGTATAATAAACAAACCCAGATAAAATATGAGGCAAATGATTTTAATGAGCTGTTATGTAATATTAGCCCACCTAAATATATGAGGCAATGAATGCCGGACAATCACCTCAAAGATGAAAAGGAGACTTGAGGTAGCAATTGTTCTACAGAAGGGTACTGAGAATACAGTGGATGAAGCCTGTGAATAATGAAAAAGTTTTCAGGAAAATGGAAACAAAAAAGGCCGCTTATATTTAGAGTAATAAAGAGACAGCTGAGAATTCTAGGACATATTGAGGAGAGGGGGCTTGGAGAATTAATCCTCAAAGGACATACTAACCCTTTAGCATTGAACATGCTCAAACCCACTTTGTAAATATTGGTTCTTAAAGTTTCACTCTATTGTGTGACTTCCTGTGTTATTTGCAGTGATGTCATATATTATGGTAGAGTATACACGAGACGGATTACAGTGAGTTGAACATTGAGAGCAGATATTTACGGGGCAGTTTTGGGCAGGTTAAAGGCAAAAAGTACAGAAGGAAACAGCAAATAACTTACCTAACAAGTCTGTAATTGAATGGCAGAACAAGGCCTGTGAAGGATTGTGAAAAGACAAACCTTACAAAGAGCTACAAAGGATAGGAAGTTGTGGAGAGACATGATTGCCCACGTCCTGAAGGGACATGGCACATAAAAGGAGGAGATTTTTATTTATTTAATTTTTTTGGTAGGAGTATATCATATTCAATTTAAATGAAGTCATAAATAATAATTGGAAATATATAATCTTCCCTCTTTATACTTATTTATGTAGTTATACTTGTATAATAAACATTATAGCAGCTTTGTTACATTGAGACCAGTTCTCCTGTGATCACCAAAGTTAAGGAATGTTGAGCCTGTTCAGTACCTAGATGGGTGACCACTTGGGAATACCATGTGCTGTAGGTTTGGATGTGCTGGTGGTTCAATGTACAGGATGTCCTTAAAGTCTGGATGCATAGGAAATCTCATGAACTATATTTTTTTACCTCCATGATTTAAACATTGTTTTGTCTAAAGAAGAAAGAAATGACTTCTTTTTTCAGGGTATTCTAAAGGAGAAGGTGTACTCAATGAAAATCACAGATTCAACACACTTGATTGTAAATATAAAGAGTGAATGTGCCAAAATTGATGGTAATGTGGAGTTATTACATTGAATTCACATGAATCTTGCAAAGCGTATCAGCCTTTGCATCACTAATAATGGAAATCATATTGAAGATGTTATTTGTTGATATTCCATTTCAATAAAATGTTGAAAATTTAATTTCTTAAAAATATGCATTTTTGCCTAGAGTGCTCAGACTTTAAGGACACAACCTGTATAACAGAATTAGAAATCAGAGAATCATGTTTGAATTCCAGTGGGGTTTGTTACATTTACTTGCTTGCAAATACTCTTGTGAAAGGTATGACTCCACATCTTCTCCCCACCTCTAGCTATGGGTGAAATAGTAGGATTTGTATCTTAAAATCTTTATTCTATCCAAAAAATTGTTAATGCAATATTCACTTTGTAAAAAAAAAAAAAAAAAAAAAATGAATTATTCTTACAAAAATGTGTTTTGGCTTTAGATAATTTGCAGCAGGTTGATAAGCCATAAATAATAACTCAGTCAAACAATGGATGTTGATTTCAATCCAAGTACATATAACTGTAGAACACTTGCCCCTCTCCTTTTTATAGGCAAAAGCACAAAAGTGCATGCTGGGATTTTTTGACAGTTTGACTCAATCTCGATCTGCCATATCTAGAAGATAGAATGCTACATTTGCTTGTCTGAACTTGCTTTTGTGTGTCAACCCCAATTCTTAGTTTGTGAACTTTTTGCCTTATTACACTTAATTTGCCTTGCATATATTGTTTGCTTGATATCATTTCATTTTTGTCCAGTTCTTTTTTCTTTTTATTGCAAACTTAATTCTGTTGGACAGTTCTGTTAATTTTTTTTGCATTTGACCATTGCTACTCACTCCACAATGAAATTGTTTTGTGAATGGTTCAAGTTGGATAAAATCATTTGCTTGTCACATATTAATGAACTATGTTAACAGTAAAAACCTTGATTAATGATTGATTTGTCGCATCTACTATTTGTAATGTGTTATTTCAGATTTATATATTCTTTTATTTATTTCTTTTTTCTTTACAGATAGAAAAAATGTTGGATAACCGCATTATTGAAGAAAAGGATGATCCTGTAGTCCTTGTGAGAGCTTTGTTGTTTGGTCAGTTGGCAATTTATTAGTAACAAAATTATATTTACATTCATTGGTTGTAAGGAAAATTAATGACAAAAGTAGAAAAAAATTTTTCGGATTTCATCGGACTAAAGTAATATTTCTGTTGATGTAATGACAAACAGAAAAGGATGTTAAAATTTTAAACATTTTTTTTTTATTAAAGTGATTTCAATATATAGCCAAGCCAATTTAGTTTCTTTTTGTTTTATTTATATTTTTATCACTTTTGTCATTAAGTATCTTGCCAAGAAAGGTGGACGCAAATTCACTGTGGATGATCTAGCAATTAAAGCACTTTCTATACACTTTCGTCTTAGTAAATTGCTTTCTCTCTTAATTAAAGTAGGATTTTTTAAATTGAAATTATGGTCAGATTTATTACAGTGAGCATCTAATGCGCTGAGTATGTTGTTTTCGAAAAGATCCCTTTTGTGTTCATCTAATGTTTTAGAAACCTCAAGGAATTTGAATAAAATTTGTTTGTGAGCATGTATAGGTACATCACTGAAAACGTTACTTTAGTTTGATGAAGTCCTAAAAGACACAATGTGTCACACAAAATGTTTTTCCACTTTCTCATTTATTTTCCTAACATTCTTCTGGTATATAAAAATTTATATATCCTTTTCCCTATCTTTCATCGACTCTGTAAACGTGATTCAATTTTTATCATGTTTGTCTTTTCAAACTCTCTCACTGTATAATTTTTCTTTTTGCTTATGTCCATATCACATTGAAACACCAGTTTCCGTACAATCATCAAAGTTAAGCAATGTTGAGCCTGGTTAGTATCTAGGTGGGTGACCACTTGAGAATACCAGATGCTGTAAGCTTTGATTTTCATGTTGTCTAATAGATAATGGCACAGAATTGTTAATTGGAGAACTGAGTTCCAATTCCTGATGGGTTTGTCATATTCATTTATGTGCAAATGCCCTTGGGGAAAAGTGTGAATCCACTTCTTCTACCCATGGCTATGGGTTAATTAACAAAACTTGTATCAATAAAACCAATATTATCTCCGAAAAAAAAAAAAAAATTCTTACAATCTAAAACCAAATGGTCGATAAACCGTAGAAAATAAATTGATCAGTCTGTATTTTTGTTTGGCTTCATTTTTTAATCCGTGACATTTATGAACTATGTTTATGTAACAATGACTGTAGCTATTTACTTTGTCTAATGAAACACCCATGGGTTGTGTAGATTTTCTGTTGAAAATTAAAAAAAAACTAAAAAAAAACTGACACCCAAGCTGCCATGTCTAGCTCGTTCATATAGAACTCAGGAGGACATGAAAAATTTTATCTAACCGATCATGGGTATCTCTCAAATATATATATTTGAGTGTAAACATAGAATGCATCCCTTGCCCAGGCTTTCCACCAGCCAGTTCATGATTACCCCACATTGCATTTTGATTCTAGATCTCGTCTGTGTCTGTCCTGGGTAAGATGAAAAACTACATCCAACAGCAAGGCCTTTGATCAGGAGGTTTTGAGGAGCGTGGAACCACCTTTTAATTGCTGCTGTTCCCAGGTCCAACCTGACCCGGGGTGGTAGCACCTGTTAGGGGCCCAGCTATGGGCAAATAGTTAACTCCCACAATGGGGTTAAAACATTATGAAAGTGTAAAAATGGGTTTTAATACCAGAAATACTTTATAAAAAATTATTACCAGCAATAAATTTTTGAAAAAAAAATTACCAGCTATACATTTAAAAAAAAAAAAAAAAAAAAAAATCACTAGTAATAAAAATATTGTCGGCATTAAATAACCAATTGAGGTTGACATGCTGTAAAACAAAACAAACCAAACTATATATTTTTGAAGAAAATAATTATTACCAGTGATACATTTTTGAAAGAAAAAATATTACCAGTAATAAAAATCTTGATGGCATTAAATAACACATTGTGGTTGATATGCTGTAAAACAAAACAAATCAAACAAAACCTCATCTGTGTTTGCCAAAAACTGGGGAAATGCATGCTGCATGCTCACATGGTAACATGATGAAAGACAAATACCATGTCAAGAAATGAATGTAAACCCTGTTTCCCATATTGTAGTGGGTGTTTTACTCGGGGCTTCGCCTGATACTTTAGGCAATTTCTTATATGTCAGCTCTTTCCCTTACTAATTCTTCGCCCATCTACTCATCCCGATGTAGTGTATGACAATATGAATCGAGGAGCACAGGAACCACATAATGGACACATCTCTCTTCCACCAAGGTTGGAGCAGGACTATCCCCAATCCCAAACATGACTGTTAATTTAGACTAGCTCTCGGATATACCCTATTTCTGGTTTTGTTGCCACTTGATCTTCAAAAATCTCTCATTCAACCTTTTACTTCCCATTCCCTTTTGGTTAAAGTGGATGCCGCTTAGAAGACTGAACTGTTCCATCAAACAGAAACACTTTTGATAAAACCACCTCTTCCCTTCCTATGTAGGTGTGTCCATAGTATCACATGAGGGTTAAGGGGCACGTTTTCATTGTGTTCATTCTTGTTTGAGTTTTGCAGCTGGTACACTTTGTGATCTATGTAAATCCTTCCACTTACTATTTAGCAAAACCTTCAGTATTTTGTTGAGTGACAAAATCATAAGCAAGTTTGTGGAGCGAGTAGCCATGGTTAAATGCAAAATGAGTAACAGAACTGTCCGACAAACAGAATTGACAAAGTTTGCAATAAGCAATAACAAGGAAAAGAAAAGAACAGGTCAAGAAATAATATAAACCAAGCAAACAATATAAACCAGGCAAATTAGCAGTAATAAGGCTAAGCTACAGTAATATAGCAAAAAGTTCACAAACTAAGAATTGGAGTTGACACACAAAAGCAAATTCAGACAAGTGAACATAGAGTTTTGACTTCCAGACAAGACAGATCAAGACTGAGTCAGATGAAACCAAGAACTGTCCTATTTTATTGGCTAGGAAAAAATCCCAGCATGCATTGTGTGCTTCTGCCTATAAATTGGTGGGGAGGAAGTGTTTTGCTGTCATTCCAGTATAGATTGGAATCAAAGTGAAAGTATTTTGGTACATAATAGGACTATTAGGGAAATGCAATTTGATGAGAATGAAATAGTAGATTATATGTATATTTTTTTTTCTTAAGTGGAGACTCCATATCATAGCTTAGATGTGCCACACAGCTGAAGGTATGGGACACTCAGTGAGTATCGAACTCACTACTCAGCCATAATTGTTCTATCAAGACAAGCTTGCTAACCATTATATTGCCTCAGGGTACCCTCCATATTTATTTATACTGGACATTAAATTGCTTGATTTTTTTTTTGATTTAATCATGTTCATTCCATGCAAGGCAATAAAGCCACTAAGACACATGGGGTTACTGGGTGTAGAAGAATTAGAAACAGGAACATTACTAATGAGTGAGAATAAAAACTGTAATGAGGAGGACAGTAGATAGCAGTTAACATTGCATTTAAATTTTCATTTTTGTTGGCTGGAAAGCATGGAGCTGGAAGGGAGTTCCACAAATGAGAAGTGTGAGAAAAGTAAATGTTAGCTTAGAATTTACAGGTTATATTTAGCCAGCTCAACTGTAAATTGATTTTCATTCTTTGTGTATTTAAACATTTATTAATAGTAGTAAGTATTAATTGGTGATATTGAAAAGTTCTCAGCTTCACCATCTTTCCAAAATTAGTTTTAAGATTTTTGATTATTATACAGTACTTTGTTGATTATCCATACCTTGATTATCAGCATATGAAATGAAGAGAAAACTTGAAATCTTCCAAATATTTTTCATTTATCCAAACCCATTCTTATGTTACATCTTAGACAAGCCTTGTGAGAATTTAGAAAACTATATTCAATGTTTGATAAAAACTGACAAAAGCTGATTTCCCTTTCAACCAGAACCTAACCTTATAAAGACATCTACTTTTATCCATCTCCAGTTGTGACAGAAAAAAAAGTGATGCCACCTGGAAAACAGGCAAAAAAAAAAGTGAGGCCACCTGGAAACAGGCAAAAATCGACGTCATTTTTTTTCATCAAAAAAAGATTTTTAAAATGGGCAAAACCTTGAAGAAAGTACTTGAAATTGTTATTTGATGATATAAATATTAAATTTCTTTCAGAAAATGACTGTTTTTTTTTTTTTGGATAGTTAGGTATACAATTATCTAAAATTTTGAATTCAAGATAATTTTTCTTTTTTTTTTCAACCCATCCCAAGGTGTCCAAATAATCAAGGAAGTTTATTGTTTGTTGTATCACAGTATTAATGTTGTCACTGTTTATTATATTTTAAACCAACTTTTAATCTAAAACTTTTCAGGCTACTACTTCAAAGAGGAAGAGAGAGCTGAGAAATGGTTGCATGTTTATCAGCATTGTGTAAAATGTATACAAAAACAACAAAATCAATCAGACATTAAACTTAAGTTGATTGACTTTCTAATGTGGCAGGTAGGATATTTTTAATTATTTTTATAAGTACTCATTTAAAGGACGCCAATGTTGGCCATTATGCTCAATAACCAAGTCAACTCTTCTAGAATTTATTATAATTAATTGCAAATAAAGGGAGAATATTCTCTAATCATTAGGTAGTCTCCCCTTATTTGTAGTCTAACTACATTTAAAAATTGAAGTGAACTTTACCTGTGTTTCTATTAAAGCCTCATCTGAATCATTTTTTAAACAGATAATGATACTCAAAAAATAATGATAGGTTTACTTTGTAATATATTCCTTCTACAAAATAAAGATTATTTTATGCAGAGGTTTGTAATCTTTTTCAATGTTGATGTGATTTTCTTTTTAGATCTTGTAAAACATACACACACGAAGAAGAATAGAAAATTTGAATAATTATTACACATCCCACACTATTAAGTTGTGAATAGAAATTCAAATTAGAACATTTTAATGGTATTGATCTAATAAAAATCTCACTATGTTGTGCTGTTTTTGCTGTATTACAATAACAAATAACCATATATTGGAACATTATAGATTATCGATTATACACTGTCATATACAAATCATTGTTTTTTACAATAAAATTAGTTTCAATCAAATAATATTGGTAAATTTTTCAGTATATATTTATACATATCATATGCATTTCATCTTATAATATCTGTTTTTATGAGAAATATTTTCAATAATGTATTTGGTATTGTGAGATTTTATTATGCAACTCTAAGTGTCCATCATATATAGATATATAATTATATACTTATTTATTTTTTAATTTTGAGTTATTTAAAGATTTCAAATTTAATTTAAAGTTTTATTTAAAGATTTAATTTAATTTCAGTTATTTAAAGAATGTCATGGGTAATAAAAAATGTATAACCTCAAAACAGAAGCAAGATATTGTAAAGTGACTGAGTGATGGCAATAGGTATATAAAGATTGCCATGGGTCAAAAAAACAAACTCAAAAGAAAAACAAGACATTGTAAAGTTATTAACACTAGGATGGCCAGCTCTTTTGACATCTTTATTTACATTACGCTGTGAAGCAGCCATCTTTAATATATTCAATATTCAAATCAGGAATAACAAGTCTGAAAAGAAATTCACAAATATTAGTATACCTCACACTGAAAGAAAGATGATTATATATATATATATATATATATATATATATATATATATATATATATATATAAAATTGTGTGTGTGTGTATAGATAAATAGATAGATAGGGGACATAAACACAAGTATTATTGCTTGTGAGAAATTTTTCAATGCATTTACCCTATAAATAGCCTAGGTGTCAAAAACAACACCTCGGCCATTCAAGGTAAAACCTCAAATATCAGCTATTCCACTGAATATTTTTTAAGAATTAAGTCTGTTAAGCATCTTTTAAAAATTCAATAATTGTCCATAAGCCTCAGCATCGAACCAAAACTAGTTATTCCATAGGAATTTGTTGAAAATTTGAAGGTGTCGAAAACGACACCTCGGCCATCCTAGTGTTAAGCAATGGGCATACAAAATTGGAAAAAGTTGAGCAGAGATTGCTTACAGTCACGAAATAACTTGAAAACATTGGCAAGAAAAGAGTAAGGAAAAAATTTGCTTTAAGAATGTTACAAGAAAGATTTGAGATAAATTTAAGTGGTAATAAACAAGAAAGGGGATTGATCTGTAAAAGAATATTTGAAGAAGCTGATGTTGTAAAACAGGTGAGTGACTCATTCCATCTTCTTGGACTAATTATTTCTGCTGACATGAAGTGGAAAGATTATAGTGAATCAATTGTTACATTTGCTGTTAGGGAAGATGGTTCACTTGTGTTGTGCGTGACCATTTGTCTATGCATTGAATATTGCTTTCACATCTGGTCTCATATTTCTGCTATGTATTTAGAGATTCTTGATCAAATACAAAGAAAAAAATAACACGAAGAACATGAAGAAATTATTTGCAAAAACTGAACCAAAAAATATATTGGATTTTCTAAAAAGAATTGGTCTCTTCTCAAAGATGTAGACTGATGTATAAACAACATATCCTACCTTTTACCATTTTGCAAATAAATTGTCCTTATCAAATGGAAATTCTTGACTTAAACAAAAATACCTAGGATTATTTTGCAGTGTACAAGCAAATAAGCTCTAGCTTGCTAAAAATGTTCCATACAAAATAGGCATTTAAAATTCATATATTTGGTATATATATATAAACTGGATTTGGCCTTAAATAACCCACTGTGGTTGATATGCCATAAAACCCAAACAAACAAACAAACCAAAGAAAAATCTACAATGATGTCAGTTTTGACCTGGCATCTTGACTTCAGTCATTTTCCCACCATTGTAACATAGCTTTCCTGTGCTTTTTCCATAAATGTTTTCATGGAAATTGTTCTGATGAGCTTTCCTTTAATTTAAGCACAGTACTAGATTGGCAATTAGGTCTCCTCGTTTTACAGTTAAAATTTCTAGATGTAACTGTAAGTTATATGCTAAGTTATTTTTTCCCACTTCTTGATTGTGACTTAATTCCTGTTCTTTTGTTGTTCTTTCTCCTTAATAATGTTTTTCTCATATTCTTTCACACTCAGTAACTCCTTGCTTCTTAGTGACTTTTTTTCCTTGCTTGGGGTGAAATGATTAAAAAAAATAAATAGATAAATAATTTGTGGAAGACACAGCTGTTGTTTTCACAGTAGTAGTTGCATGAGTTTCTAAAGCAAATTGTGATGTATTTGCTTATGAATATTAAAGGAAAAGAATTCTTGGTTTAAGTCTGTGATTTAAAATCAAAATTCATTACAGTACTTTCTTTTGCCTAATACAAAAAATTTGGAGCAAAAATCAAAGGCAAAAAGGAGGAGTTGTATTATACCGAAGTACACATTTTCAGAAATTTTTACTCAGCTTAAAAAATCTTTTATTTGAAACAGCAGGATTGCAAATACATGCAGCACAATAGATAAGAAAACATAAAGTAGGTAGGTGTTGATAAGATTTGTTTACAAAAGGTATTTGATATGTTAACAATATTTATTTCTCTCTTCATTCTTAACCTTTAGGACTCTGTATTACTAATATTACACTAATATTACTTCCCTTTCCACTGCATTCTTTTTTTTTCTGTTGTTTTCTGTTGCCATAGCAGGATATGACAACACAACTATGAAGTTCAAACACACTATTGTTCAGAGATCAATCACCTTCAGTGGCAGAATAAACTTTTTGCACAGCAAATGAAGTCACGGAGAGATAAAGTTTAATGAAAGACAATATTTTTCATAGTTTATTAATATATAGAAATATAATAAAGTCATATAAAACCAAAAAGTATGATAGATTAATTAACATCTTAAAATGTATTATTGGGTTTATCTAGTTAGCACATTTCCCCAAAAATTTTTGAAAAGGAAATTAGGAGAAGAAATGTACAATGGCTAAATATCCAGTTCATTTTGATTTAATATCATGAAAAATTGGGATTATAATGGATGATATGGTACACAATTTAAAAAAAAAAAATAATTACATAGGGATGACTGTATTACAAGGTCGTATTGTATTCAAGGATGTAATTTATTTCCTGTTTTTAGCTTCAGAAACATGTGGTTGTATTATACTCAAGTCATATTATACACACAAAAATATGGTACATATTGCTTGAGGTAAGAATATACTAATAAAAAAACACATAACAAACATATTACTTTTGTAATTTTCAATTCATCTTTTGTAAAAAAAAAAGTATGATTCTGTCTTATTTGTGATTATGTAATAAGATTTTTATAGATATTTCATTACTAACAAAAAATATCTTTCTAGGTAGAAAAGTTACCAAATCAGTGTTTGGTTTCTCTGGCTAAATACTTTGTGGAGACTATCAAAACTGGACAAATACAAAATGACAAGTGAGTTTTTTTTTTTTTAATTTTTTTACTGTTTTTGCTTTTCTTGAACTTCCAACCTCATTAATTAGTCATAAATATCATACAGTTAGTTACTTGGTTAATTGTTGATTGTTATTGTTTACAAGATGATATTGTCTTTATTTATGTTTGATTTTTAAAATGTCTAAAAATGTGGATGTGGGCAAAAGACATATTTCACTTAGATACAACACTTGTGACTTGATGAAGAAACTTGTCTGATTATAATAGTGTTAATAAGAAAGTTTCAAATTAAATAAATTTGTTATTAAAAATTATTAAAAAAAAATTTTTAATAATTAAAATAATTTTTAATAATTTTTATAATTTAAAAAAAAACAAACCATCAGCCATGAAAATGGTAGATTAGCGAGAGTCATTTTGTCTGTGGGGAAGGGGTTGAGGGGTGGAAAAGAGTTCATTGCCCACAAGACGATGTAAACACTTTTTAAATTTTGTTGAGATGAGACAGTGAGGATTAGGTTGCTCCAGCCAAGACATAGCAGCAATACTCTAATTTTTTTTTTGATCTGGCACAGCAGGAGGAGTCAGACAAAATAAAAAAAAGCACTGTGTCAAAAAGATGTTTTTCTCCTGACACCACCATAAATGTATAGTCCTTCAGTCATATTTATTGTTTTAAAAACTATTTTTAAAATTTTAATGAAACCACTGGATGTGTACAATTTTTTTTGTCACTTTAATTAACCAAGACTACCTCAGATTACCTCGTTTTAATTTTCCAAAGCAGTCAATTCACTATTATATGTTTATCCCAAACTTAACCCTCCTCGAAAATGTTCTGTTTTATTTATGGTTGGATGTCATTATAGTGGTGCTCTCTAAATATTAAAAATATTAAATTAAAATTACAGGCATTCTGTAATTACGAAAACTTTGTTGACACACAGAATAAGGAATAGCAAAAATATTGAGTGTTTGTAGTTTTGCCTAAAATCTAAAATTTAAAGAATGTTTAGTTCAAGGGAAGATATGCTCTCAGCATATTTTGGTGATGGGGTGAGAGAGCATACAAAAGAAATGCCTGGGAAATGCATCTTTTCAAAATTTGTTTATTTAAATTTTCTAGTTTTGTAGTTCAGAGACATTTAATTTTATAATCTGTGTGAACTGGGTTACTCAACCTGAAAGCATTTCTAACTTGCAGGATCATGTACTGCTTTTATTAAAACCTGTCATGATAATGTGCAGATTTGGTTGTGATGCATATAGAGTAATTAGCATTGGTTGAATGTAATTGGTAAAAATGCCTAACAAATAGAACTGACAATGTTTCCAATAAATAATAACAAAAGAACAAAAAGAATAGGCAAAAATAATATGAAGCAAATAATATATATATATATATATATATATATATATATAATAAATCTGTGGGTAAGTGATCCAAGTAGATCCTAATAATATAAAATATTAAAACTGATCCACAAAAAGAGCTCAGTATATTTACATGGCCATCAAAACAGGTTACAATAGAGTTTCATTTCTATGTAATTCATATGATATGATATATATATATATATATATATATATATATATATATATATATATATATATATATATATATATTACTCAAACATTATTTTTATCGGATACCTCTTATTTGTGTAGATACTCCATTTATTTATTAGACAGTATATTTATTTATTTATTTTTGTCTACTGGCCTGAATATTTGAGAAATCTTAGAGAAAAATATGTACTCTCTGACACAATTCGAACCTGCGTTTCCCTAGGGGAAACCATCATTGGATCTGATGTACTTTGAACCTCTTGACCATGAAGTGTGTCAATGGTCAAGCAAAGTTGAATAATCCTTTTAAACACAGATTATATTTCAGTTTCATATCCTAAAATAAACAAAGCAATTTCTAAAGAAAGGGATGATTTTTTTTATTTATTTATTAATCCAACAGATTCTATTACTTAAACATTATTTTTAATGGATACTCATACTTAAGTAGACACCCTGTTTCTTGGTGTCTGTCTGTTTACTTGTTTGATTTTATCTGTATTAGAGACATTTGGCATGTTAGGATTTTAAATCAGGGATTTTTGGTTGTCGGGGGGTGGACTATTATACATCCTACAAACCTGTGTGTGTGTATATATATATATATATATATATATATATATATATATATATATATATAATATCCTCATTAACACCACAAAATGTTCTTGAATTGTTTGATGGCCATACTTTTTTAAACTGAAGACTCTTTTCATAGAAAAGACCTTTCCATTTGAAAAATTTTGTCCTTCTGGGCATATTTATTTAATCTCAAAGGAAATTCTACATACTTATGTGCAGATAAGGCAATGGTTAGCATCGTGGAATTTGCAAGCCAAGTTCAAATTCTGGAGTAGCTTGCTGCATTCACTTTCACACAAATGCCCTTGGGAATGGCTTGAATCTATCGGCCCTTTCTCCTAGCTATAGCACATTAGACTGGGTTCTAGGGAGGACAAGTAGTCTGGGAGAGGGACAACTGAATTCAAAGCGAGCCTGAAGTGCAATGGGCTCCACCAGACTATCTTGCCCTAGACACACCCAATGTTGCTATGGCTTCAGTACATGTAGTGTACTCATGACCATAACTGACTATTTGTTTTCACATTTATTTTTTATTAATTGGTAAAAGATTAATGTTGTATTGCATTAGTTCTTAGGATGTTGTAAATATAAAATTATTCTTGTAAATAAACAATCTAATAAATAGTATTTAACATAAAATAAATAGTATTGTTGTGCATTCTCATGAACAAAAAATGTATAAGTTCACTTTCATCTTTTTTTTTGTCTTCCTGAATCCTGTTCTTTTTTTTGTCCTTTTCCTCATTTCTCAGTAAAGTCTAGCAGCATTAATGCTTTGCTTGGGGATGAAATGATTAAAAAAGTTAAAGAAAGGCATAATACATGCTGAGGGAAATGATCTAACTATAATCTATTTATGATTTTTCTTTTCAGAATTCTAGAATTATTTCCAAAGTTGTTGTCTGTAATTTCATCTCAGGAGAAAGTCCAGGTGGATGATATCAGTTGGCTGAAAGGATCAGACTACAAAAGTCAGATTCTTAACAGCATTTGTTCTTGCAGGTACAAATTTTTATTTTTATTTTTCTCATGATAGAAACTCACAGAAGGTTGATAAACTGTAAAAAACCACAAGTTAATCAATTCTCATCTATACATATATAAAGAGCAGTTGTCTGTATGTATGTATGTGTGTGTGTGTCTGGCTAAAACTAAAAAATTACGATAATTAAGTACAAAATAAATATATATCAGTATTGCCCAACCCACCTTTTTTGCCAAAAAATTATCATGTATGATTTGTATTTGTGAAGATATTTTAAAATTAAAAATGTGTAATAAGTGCATTAGAATGCATTCAAAATTCTCAGAATAAAAAAGTAAAAATGAACAGGAATAATTATTATTTCTGTTCATTTTTACATTTAATTCTGCTGATAATTTCAAAATGCTATATGTATTTTTTAAATTTCTATTTTCTTGAATTTATTTCCATATTTATAGTAAATAAAAGTGTAACTTTAAAAAAATGAATATTAAAACAACAAAATAAATTTAAAAGAAGAAGAATATTAAATACAATTATTTTAAAAAATGTTTAATATTTATTTATTCAAATATTCTAAACAAAAATTGTAAAAACACTGCCAAATAAATTCCAATAAATATTTGGTGTGGAATTTTCAGTAGCTTTAATACAATCAGATACACACATATACATCATCTTTTTTGATATTTTTAATTGGGAAATTTTTAATTATTTATTTTTAATAACAGGTTGACTTTAAATACACACTTTTTGTTTTTATGTTTTTGTTGTAGGGATAGTAAGTAAATATTACATTCATTATGTTAAAGTATACATATAATTTTATTTTTACAATATGTTGATAATACATTCTAGGTGTGACTTGAGCAGAGGAAAATATTAAAATCATATTTATAATACTGGTGTTAATTTGATACACAATATGTTTATTTTGTTACATAGTGAAATGTCTATTTCTAATAATTATTTTTTGATTTAAAAAATATTAAGATTTGTACATTAATGAATTCCCTACAACTACCTGGCATACCACCTTAAAATCTCATGAAAAAGCAATATTCAGTCAGGTTTTGTTGAATTATTTTTTTATTAATAAAACTTTTGCTAAATTATTTAAATTAATTTCCTTATTTATGATGATGTGGAGAGCCATGGTCGCCTATGTTCTAGGAAGGGACACTGCAACTAGAAGATCCACTTATTATGAACCTTGCAACTTTTTTTTATACTTCATGCTGACCTCTTTGACATTTTTATGAAAATAGAAGACACTAACATTACTGACTTATTTTGATCTACTCAAACTAAGAATTTGCAAGAAATATTTGAAATACAAAATCTGAAGGAGTAGTTTATATGGATAGGAGAAGAAGATAATGGTTAACTCTAGACTTGAATAGGTTAAGATTGTAGTGATTGGAGAAACATCCTCTTGGGAGTGTGTTCCACAGAGTAGTGGTTTTCAGGGAGAAGCTGTTTGAGTGGAACTTCCTTCTTGCTAATGGAATACAGAGGGAATGTTTGCTACAATGTAAGTGGCATGGTGGGTCCTATCTGTGAAGGGTAGACCTGGCGGAACCAAGGAATGTAATTCATTCAAGCACTTTCCATGGAGGTAGCAACAGAGCAGTGAGAGAGAGGTTGGAGAATGGAAAATAATTCTTCTCCCACAAGGACTCGGAGACAATTTTGAATTCTATCAAGATGGAAAGTGATTGCATATATATGTCGGTTATTTATACTATTTACATCATTTGTACTGTTGTCCTCATCTTTATTGCTATAATCTGAGTAGGTATATGGTTCATTGCTGCTTTCGGTAACTATTAGCCCTTTGTTAGTACCAGGGATGTTTGAGCATCATGTTTTTTTTTCTTAATATTTAGCAATTGGGAAGTCAAATTTTCATGATCCTAAAGTTCACTTTCTGAATACCTTTATCAAGTAACTCCATGGAGGTTCTGATTTTAGTCACAATATTTGTGTGAATAACTGTAAAGTAAAGACTAATAATTATGGTAGAAACTATTGGAAAGATAAGTAACTTTTTTTGTTTATTGCTTAGAATGGGAAAGACTATTGGAGAGAAGTCAGATTGATCATAAACTGTTTAAAAGTTCATACTGTAAATAAAATGAAACATATTTTTGTATATTGGAATTTTTGAAATTTATAAATTTCTTTTATTACTCATTAACTTTAGACTATATGAAGAAATGGATGCTGATCATTAAAGCTTTTCATACCACACTCCAAAAGAATCTACCAATAGAAGACTGATTCTGCTTTTCTTCCCCGTAGCCAATGTGCTGATTTTGATGACATAGGTATTCATAGTTGGATAAGAATGATTTTAAACAGAAAAATATCCTTTACCAAGTGTTCCAAGACATAGGACTGAAGATAAGCCTTTCCAAAACAGAAACTATGATCTGCAATTGGAATGAAAGCAGTGATGCCATCTACCCTAAATCCATCATAAAAATTCAGGATGTGGAATCAGCAAATATTAAACAAATATCTTGGCATATTGATCAGTTATAACAAATTTAGTATAGGAATAAAAGGAAATGGAACACAGAATAGACTGTGCCAGAGGAAGTTTTGCCCACCACCATGAATTCCTACAAAATCAAAACATCAACCTCTAAACTTGAGTTATGTTCTTAAATATCCTCATCAAATCAAGACTTTCAGATGGATGTCATGCATGGTGCCAAACCTGTTTAAAAATCTCTAAACTCTTAGCTGTATGCAACTGCTTTCTAAGATCAATGGTTAAAAATGGTTTTGTGTGAATGAAGCCTGAAGGTTTTGGTAAAGATCGTCCTTCTTTGAATATTATGGACTATTGCTACAGAATTACACAACAAAGAACTGTATCAAATGACAGAAACCACATCACTTGAGGACTATCAACAACAACAGCAACAACAACTGAAATGGATAGTGCATACAACTCTAGGAAATAACGAAAATGTTGACATTCCACATTACTTCTTATTTTATAGGAAAGAAACCCCCACCAATACTGGAAAGAGCGATAACAGCCACTGGACTAGAGAAGCTTATTTTTCTGAAAAATTGTTCTCATGGAATCGTTTTATAAATTTCAACTGAATCAATGATTATCAAATGATTTCTTTTAGGAAAATGGCTAATATTACCATTATTTTTCATATAAAACCAATTTTAACTTCAAAGATGATATAAAATTATTTAAAACATATTTTTATTTCTTAAAAAAATAAGAAAAGAATAAAAGAATAGGAATTAAGAAAACAGAAGATAACAATTGCTGTTGCATATTAATTTTTAAAGATCAAAGTTGACTAGAAAGCAAATAGCGGGAAGAGCATTTTACATGAAAGAAGTTCAAGAGAAGAAACTGTTAGCATAGAACTTATGTTTTCATCTAGCAATTTCAAATGTAATATGATGAGACCTAGCTGCCACTCTAGTACTGAGCTTATATATGTAAAGTCAAGGTACCAAAGAGGAAAGCTCATTAGAACAATTACCATGAAAATATTTAAAATAGTCTTTGTTTTGTCAACTCATAATTTTTGTTTTCTTTTGTGTGTTAACAGGTGGGAAACTTGCATCATTATCAGACTTGTGGACATGTTTCGTGATGTTCCCATGTCAAGTGAAGAACTGGAGTTTGTCATTGATAAAACAATTCGTCTTCTTCCAGAACTTGACTTATGTGATCTTCCCGCTTTGACTCTCAATCTCTTACTGCTGTCAGTCAAGGTGAGTCAATAAATATTTGCCTAATTTTCTTTTTCCTTCAATCATTTCATCCCAAGCAAGGCAAAAAAGCCACTAAGATGCAAGGGCTTACTGAGTTTGAAAGAATATAAGAAAAAAATATTATTAAGGGGAGAGAGAATGATAAAAGGAATAAAGAAGACAAAAGATAATTATTGACATTGCATTTAAATTTTCAAAGAAAATCGAAATTGACTGGAAAGCAAGAAGCTGGAAGAGAGTTCCGCTAGTGAAAAGTGCAAGATAAGAAATTATTAGCTTAGAATTATGGTTACATCTTGTTATATTTTCGTAAAGAAAATAAAAGAAAAGAAAATAGGAAACTATCTTTACTGTCCACGTCAAATAGGAAACTATCTTTACTGTCCATGTGACTTTTTCACACGTCCCCATTCCTCTTTAAAAGCTGCGTTCTTCTTCCTTTGTTGATTGCTGCTGTGAATTAAGTTCAGTAAAGCCTTAGTGAAAGGTTACTAGCTTTCTTCTCTGAGCAACGTAACACATCTATAAATTAAAACTGTAAAATTATGAGACTTAGCTGCTAATCTAGTAATAATAGTAATCTAATATGAAAAACCTACATTTGAATTATCAAGTTGTGTGTATGATGATAAATTACATCCAGCAGCAGATGCCTCTGATTAGGAGATTGGAAATTTTTAGGACTGTGGAACCTAAATGCCATTCTAGTACTGTGCTTCAATTCGTAAAGTCAAAGTACCACATCTTAATTGCTGTTGTTCCCAGGTTCACTAAGACCTAGGATGATAGCACCTGTTAGGGTCCCAGCTATGGGTAAATAGTGAACACCTGACAAACAAAACAAAACCTGATGAAAGTATAAAAATACATTTTTATAGTAACAATACCATCAATACATTTTTATATACCAATATTACCTATTTATATCAGGTCATCCCATAAGTTCTGTCCGAATTTTGAATAAAGAAAACAAGTGACTAAATGTTACATTTAATTACAGATTCAATCAACAATGTATTTTTCCCTGATTATCTATGACTTCCTTCCATCTATTAAGAAGCTTACTAATTCCATTACTGTAAAATTTTTTTGGCTTTGATTCGGAGAACTCACAAATGTCAGTTTTAACCTCTTCCTGTGTTACAAAAGCTGTTTCTTCCAAATGATTCTGTAAGCTATAAAACAAATGATAGTCTGAAGGAGCAAGATCAGGAGAATAAGGTGGATGAGGAATTTTCTCCCAACCAAGTTCTTCGATCTTTTGTGACATGATTCTTGCTGTGTTGGGTCACGCATTGTCCTGATGAAACATCACCTCTTTTTGATTCACTAGAGCAGGTCTTTTTTTCCTCAAAGCTTGGTTCAAATGCTCTAATTGCTGACAGTATATTTGAGCATTAATTGTTACATTAGGTGGTAAGAATTCAAAGTGGATTATTCCTTGGCAATCGCACCAGATTGAAAGAAGAACCTTTTGCCCATGAAGTTCCCTTCTCGGCTGTGGCTGGGGTCCTTCCCCTTTACCAAGCCACTGTCTATGACGCTTAACATTTCGATAAAAGATCCATTTTTCGTCACAAGTCTATCCAAAAAAAGGTGAAACAAGTTGGCGAGAAGGGAGAGAAGAGCAGATGTCAACTCGGGATTTGAGGTTGTTTTCAGACAATTCATGAGGCACCCATTTTCCAAGTTTAGGAACTTTTCCAAGTTGTTGAAGATGACAATGAACAGTTGTATGGTTTAAACTGAGAACCACTGCCAATTCCTCAACTGATAAAGCAGGATTTTCTTCAAGGGTTGCTTCAAGAAGCTTTTCATCAAACTCAACTGGACGTCCGGTTCGATCTTCATCTTCAAGGGTGAAAACTCCACCTCTGAATTTTGCAAACCATCTTCTGCAGGTTCTTTCATTCACACATTCCTCTCCATAAACTGAGTGAATGTTTCTAGCCGCTTCGGCTACTGAGTTTCCTTTCTTGAACTCATAAAGCATTATGTGCCTCAAATGATTCTTGGGTACTTCCATGTTAGCAGCAGGGTTTCAATCAAACAAAATTTAATTTTATTGTTCTCTGAAATAAAATTTGATCAGTTTAAATGCATCTAAACATAAAAATAATGTTCAGCTCCATTAGATATTATAAAATACTCTTTAAATTGCGTTCATTTTAACAAAAAGTTAAAATTCGGACAGAACATGGGATGACCTGATAGTAAAACTGCCAACAATACATCAATCATGAAAGAACTCTTTCATGACATTAATCCATATAATATCCTACAATTTCTTAAAGAAACCAAACTGTATTTGGAAATATAATTTCAACAAAACTACAATATAAAACACACATATCACCACCTCTAGTAATTATGTTCACACAAACATATACACTACAGTTCAAAAGTTTGTGGAAACCCCTGGTAATTTTTTAAATTGGCCCCTAAAGTAGTTTCTTTTTACTTTAAATAAGAGAAAATCATTATACATGGTTACAAAAAGTGAGACATGATTTTTATTAGAAATTTTATTATGACCAAAAGGAAAAAAGCATTTTATGATTAAATTTTGCTCTTGTCAAAATATCCTCCTTTAGTCCTGATTACTGCAGCACAAATTTTTGGTATTCATTGCAAAGGTTTCTCAAAGTATAAATTTAATAATTGACTCCATTCTTTTTTTCAATGACACTAAGAGCTCTTTTTCATTTTTTTTTTTTTTTTTTTCACTCTTCTGTTAAGTTCATCCCATACTAGTTCTGGGGGGTGGCTTCAAACATTTGATCTGTAGTGTACATATATAAAAGATGTGTATCTACCATGTATTCAGTTGTGAAAGCAGAATAACATATATCATATTTTTATTACTTCAAACCGCCCAAGAAAATTAAATTTCTTCATTAAATGATCCATAGGAAGTTGATATGCCGTTCTTGGTCGCATCAGAGATTATAGATTATGCAAATCTCAGGCAAAATTTGATGCATTTTTTTGATAAAAAATAAACTGGCTAAAAACTTGAACAAAATGTTTGAAGATTTTATTTGATGATATGAATGTCAAAATTTCTTTCAGAAACTGACTTTCTTCATTTTTTTTTTTCGATAATTTAGTTATTCAGGTATCTGGAATTTTCAATTATCCAAACATATTTTTCAATCCCAGACCCAAGGTGCCAAGATAAGTGCAGAAAAATTCTAACATAGCTTATATCTTTGTAAAGGCACAACTAGGGCCCTTGTTCAGTTTTTTACTGACTGGTCAAATCACCTCATGTGCTTAGAGTTCAGTTTCTGGCAAAAACTGGGAAAGGGCCCAGTGTATGTTCAGAAAGGAACAAAAATAAAAAAAAACTCCATAATGAGAAAGGAAAACATTTCCCAGTTTATTGAGTAGATTATTCACAGTTCAACTGACATTTATAAAAAAATCTTGATCTAAAAAGGATTCATCCATAGTAATGTAAATTAGTGCAGTGTAGTAAAATAAAATTAATTTTTCCTGTAAAATTTTTAAAAAAAATATTTAAGAATAGGATTTCATTTTATTTGCTATATGATTAACAGTGGGATTGTAAGCAGACATTTGGTATTTTTGGAACAAATGATATGTGATATATCCAGTCTGAAAGTAGGCTGTCTCAGGATTTCAGAATTCATCTAACTTTATCTTAACTTCAACTATTTGTCATGCTTTTTGTATTTAGTGCTTCAGTTTTTGATTTATTGCTTTGCAAAATCATTTTGATTTCTTTATTAAATAATAACCATATCAGTTGTTTTAACAAACACTGTTGCAACCTAAAGATTATAACTGTCACTTAATCCTGAACCAGCAAGAAACTTTTCAAAAATAATTCAAGTAGATTGTTGTCAAAAAGTTTAATTGATATTTCAGTCTGCTATGTCAGGTTTTGCACGCTATTTTTAATTTGATTTTTAAAAAAAAAATTAATCAAAATTTCTAGTTTTTTTCTGTTTTTAACATGTCTAATACTGTACTAATACATCTTTACAGAACTTACATTGCCTACAGATAGTGTATGTACCAATGAAATTAGTCACTTGTTAAATGAAATGCCCATACCCTGATGAAAATAACAAAAACAAAAAAAAATTTTTAAATTACACTAAAACCATAATTTCTAGCTCTTTCATCTTGAACTTGGCAGGACAAGATCTGATCAATCATAGACGTCTTGGATGTGTAGATGTAAATTCTTACATTTGAATGCAGATTTTCATTGCTTGTGTGGATACATACTTGTTTGTAATTTGCGACCATTGAATTTAGCAACCTGCATGAATTTTTTGTAACTAAACATCTTCAAGGAACAATGAAATGTTGGTCTTTCATGGTTATGTTATAAACTAAATAGCACTTAGTGCTATTTCTAAACCAATGTAGACATATAGCAGCCTATAATAGGACCTATTGGTGATGTATTTTAATTATATTGTGCGTTGTGGTTGTTAGTTTAGACTGTACTTCTGAATATCTACTAGAAAAAAAAAATTGGAACTTGATGCTTGCAATTGTGAATATTTATGGAACAATAATATTAAAACCAAAAAAACAAGAAGACCAACTTGAAAGTGTATTATTGAGAAATTCCTCCTTTTCATGAACAAGTGACAACAACTTCAATATGAAGGTTAACAATGTAAACAAAGATAGCGAAGGAAATAAATAACAAAAATACTCAGTGTTTATAGAAATAAGGAAGAAACTTTATATAATAAATGCAAATGATAGTATGTCACACTTTTCAATTAAAGGGACACAACTCTCTAACTTTCAATAGCTCATGTTACAGAAATTTTTGATTCCCAAATTTTTATTACTGCAATTGTTTTCACCAATTTTTGTTATGTGATTTTTTGTGACTAATTTTTGTTTACACAATAACAATTTTTATAACTTGGAAATAAATTTGGGTATAATGAAAATTAATTGTGAAATCCAGTGAAAGTCACCCATGAAATAAAAATAATTGTTTGTACAGAAAGTAAGGACCTACCTACATCAAATTGTTGTTAAATTAAGTGGTGGCAGAAGAATGATTGTTGAACTTTTAAAAGGTAAGCTTAAATATTAATGCAATACTTAAATGCAGTGATCAATTTTGACTTCTGTAGTTTATTGTTGCCTATCGCATACGGCAGCAGTATGCCTCACAAAAAGAAATATCTGCCAACAGAGGACCAGATTACAATCAAAAGAACCAAGGCTGCAGCGAGGGAAAGAAAGTCCTGTGCAAATGAAAATCCTGATCAAATGGCAGCCAAAAGAGCTTGCAATGCCAAGAATATACAAAGACAGGGACTCTTGAACTCCTGAACAAGCCAAAGGTCCAATCAAGAACCCTCCACAGGAGCTAGTTTAAATGCTGCCTGGTAGGATGACTTTTAAGCTAGTTTCTAATATAAACAACTATTAGATGTGGACAAGACATATTTGAATGATACTTGAATTGCACACATAGTTGGTTTAAGTGCTATGGGATTATTCCCAGCCATTTAACATGTAGAT
This sequence comes from Acanthosepion pharaonis, assembly GCA_903632075.3. NCBI lineage: Eukaryota > Metazoa > Mollusca > Cephalopoda > Sepiida > Sepiidae > Acanthosepion > Acanthosepion pharaonis. The sequence goes on along the minus strand of CAHIKZ030004961.1, from coordinate 913,149 downwards.
AAAACAGTTGTTTGTACTTAGTAGTGTAATTTAAATGATATCTCAGCACTTTTCACCAGAGCTGTTCTTTTTTTTTTTTTTTCATGTGACCACTAAGGGTTTTATAACAGGTTTGACTTACTCTGCCAGATATGTAAAAATTAATAATTGTGGCTCACACAAGAAGTTGCCTTGAAAAGTGCTAAAGCTGCTTTCTTTGCAAAATATCTATGGTTGTTGAAGTAGCATTTCACTGTGGAGAACTCTTTCATTCTGTTCTGTAGATGTTGGTTGTCATGGAGATGTTGAATTCAATGAAACTTCTTTAGTTGAGGGAGGAAGGGATGATGACATCACTCTTCCTTCTGGTTAAAGGTGCACACCAAATGCCCCGGTCAAAATAAATTTCATTGATAGGTGCAAACTCACTCTTTTATTAGCATCTCCAAGGCATGGCTAAACTCATTTGAGTCAATTTCATACACATAAGAAGACCCTATATGTGCAAAATGAATTGAGCCGTTATGCTTTCTTTCCTTTTCCTGCTAGCATATAAAAAATCATTACTAAAGCAGATGTTAATACACGTTTGTGATAAAAAGAATAAAAAAAAATAAAAGCATTAAATTAGCAGACAACCTGTTTACTAATAGTTTGAAACTTGGATACATTTTTTAAATTTTAAAATAAAATACAGTGTATTTAAAAAAATAAGTGTACATTGGAAAAATTAATAAAATATGTTTTTTATTATTTTAATTTCCAACATATCTTATCAAAACCAAAATTGTGGAACCCATGAGAAATTGCCATAAGCATCTTTATAGTCATTTATTTCCAATAAACAGCAATTTCATATTTTTCATCACAACAGGCCAGCACAATCAGGCTATAGTGTTTTAACATAGCTATAATTTATAAGGTGTCTTAAAGCCCAGGTGAATAAGTTGTGGAATGTCCTGCTCTTTTTTTATATGGAAAACCTTTAAAAATATCTGCCCTTCTAGACATATGTTGGATGCAAAGAACTGACATAGAATTTCTGTTTTCGGAAGGTGAAAGTGCTGCAAACATTCACAGAAGGTTAGTGAATGTTTATGGAATGTCTGTACTTGATACAAGCACAGTCAGAAGAAGGTTAGTAGAGTTAATTGCAACTCTAGAAAGAAAGGAGAAAATAATCTTGGTGACAAGCTCTACACTGGCAGGCCAGCTGCAGTTGTGGATGATGTTAAGGCCAATCAGGTTGATGCTCTCATTATGGCTGACAGGAGAATTGGTATGACAAAACTTTGCGAAAGCCATATTCTTAAATATCCTTGTCAGATTGAGCCTTTCATATGGGTCTTGTGCATGGCGCCAAATCTGTTCAGAAATATCTAAACTGTCAGCTGTATACAACTGCTTTCTCAGATCAATGTTTAAAAATGGCTTTGAGAAAATGTAGGTCTTAGTGAGGCCTATCCTTCTTCAAACCTTGTGGACTGGCACTACAGAATCACAAAGAAAGTACTGTACCAATTAAGAGAAACCATATCACTTGAAGAATTTCAAAATCAGCAACAATTAAAATAGCACATGTAACTGGAAGAGAAAATAATGACATAAGATGTTGATGTTCCACATTATTTCAAACAAAAGGTTAGGAAGGTAACCCCATAAATACTAAAAATAGTGATAACAGTAAATAAACTTGAGAAATGACTTTTCCTGAAAAATTGTTTTAAATGAAAGATTTTATAAATTTCAGCTAAAAGTAACACTGGTTGCATTTTCATTGAATGCTGACTGTTTCTACATAAGGAAACAGTTAATATGACCATTAATTTGGAGGGGAAATATAAAATTATTTCTCTCCTGCTTATTATCAACTAGCAGTAAAGCCCGGTGTTGCCCGGGGATGTAACAGTAAGAGATAGATCAAGTATCAACCATCATAAAGACTGAAAAATAAAATTGACAAAGATTATTGTTTAAGGTTGACGGACACGCATGTCTTAATTAGTTTTTATTTTTTTTTACAAATTGGTCAAACCCAAACTCAAACAAAAACATTGTTTTCAATCGTTATGAGTCTACCGATTGAATAGAATTTTATTATAAACAATTGTCTTGTAAATGGAATTTTTAAAGCATTCTGAATGTAAAAATAAAGAAAAAAGTGTGCAAGACAATAAGAAACACTACCTGCCAAAAAAAAGTGAAGTTTTGTTGAAATTGGTAGGAAATCCGATCCCATATATAAATGAACACACACACACAACCTGGGTTTTATAAGTATAACTCGATATGAGTTGTCCCCCTTTCATTCTCGTGATGCCTCTTAATCGTGTTTTCAAATTGATTTTGTGCAAAAACAATTGTGTTTTTCCAATTTTTGGCGCTGTCAGAATCACTGCAAGGTAATTTTACGTAGTCCTGTGAAGTTTTGTTGAAATCAGTTGAAAAATGTAGGAAATCCGATCCAATATATAAACGTACAGACACACACACACACACACTACCTGGGTTTTATAATAAGTATATGATTTTCCTTTCTGTTTCACTCCTTATATTGTCTCTTTAGGGTCACAAATTGAAAGTTCTGGAAGGCATCATGGATTTCTTCATTGAAAGAGATTCAACTGTTCGAAAACAAACAAGGGAATCGTAAGTCTACATTTTGTTTTAATCTTTGAAATAATTTTTTTCTCATATTGGAGAATTCACCACCTTTCTAGTCAGAATGTTTTGTCTGGTTATTCAATTTCTTGCAAGTAACTTTTCATTGACTGATGACCGGTAATTATATACAGAACATTTGCTTGGTTGGTGGGGACTTAAAATACACTGACTGCATCCCCTGTAGAAATGTTAGACCTCCCACCCCACCTAAAAAAGTTGGGACTCTCTTTCCAGGTATATAATTGCAGTCACAACTATGAATGGGACCTGTATCTACCATTGCTATACTAGTGTAAGTCAAACAAATTAGTTATATATATATTTAATACAGATATAACATTTGTCACTTAGCTGATTGATATTGTATGAAGCACTCTGATTCCAGAGTTTTGTGGACCAACCTTTTTGTAATTGTTTGGTCCACTTGTCAGGAGGTACCAGCAATTGTCTGCCAATTTCCTCATTTTCATTCTTTTTATATTAAGTTAAAAAATAATTTTTCATTGATTTTAGGTTGATTTTTTTTTCTTTGTGTGTATATGCATGCCTGTACAAATGTTTATGTGCCCATGTGTAAAATATTGTAGTTATTTCTTTGTTTCATAATTTTCTTGTCTTATACTCTCTATTTCTTTTCCTTCTTTTTTCTCTCTTTATACACACATATATATATATATATATATATATATTAAAAAAAAGAGAGAAACCGTAAACGTTTTTGGTTGTAATGTGGATTTTAAAAAAAATTATATTATGCTTTATTTTCCATAATTTTGCTACACGTGTTTCCGGTCTCGTGACCTTCATCAGGCAAAGCGTGGAGATTTCTACATATTATTAAAAATAATTAATTTTTTTTCTTATGTTTTTCGATGTTAGATATTCTCCATATGAGACATTCTCTTTTTTGTGTGTTTTTAACGTGTGTGTATATGTGTTGTGCCTCCTTGTTGCATGCTTACTTCGGACAGCCAGATAAACTCCTTATGGCAATGAAAACTCTGAAGATAAAGTCCTGTTCAGTAGCAAGTTTATTGAAAGCCAAAAGGGAGAAGCTAGAAAAAGAAATAAATACAACAAAACATTACAATAGATATTATCAAGTATTAATTATAACCAAACTCCACAGCATTAAAAATCAATTGCATTTAAATCAAGTGGTGCAATGTCAATTGAACATTTTTACCATTTACTTTCTTCAGAAAGTTTGTTTTATTTAGCAGACTGTTTTGACTCATTGTTATATTAAAACTCATCTCTTCTTCTGAAGTTTTTGGGTGAAGGCAGCATGTTTTTCAGTATTCCTGATTCTATTGAAGAAATAAAGCTGACCAGTACAATTGGAACTAATACAGTCCCAGATCGTGACATTTTCACCATAATTCTTAACTGTTCACACCAAACACTTTTACTTGTTTGTATGCCTCTTAATGATGATGCCAAACATTCATTCTGCCTCCTGATGCATCTGGCTAGCACATGGGCATACCAGACATCCAGATAAAGGCCTTATGGCAATCAAAACTCTGAAAACAATGTCCTGTTCATTAGCAGGTTTATTGAAAGCCAAAAGGGTGAAACTAGAAAAAGAAACAAATATAAACTTGAGACTAGTTTAGTCTGAATAACAAATGAAAAGGTGAAAAAGATAGAAGAATATGACAAAGGCTGCCAGAGGTTGAACATAGCAGTGAGGCTGTGGGTCTAAGTGGATAAAGGAGGTAGCAAGTAGTTTGCTTATATGAATATATTATAAAGTTTGCAGTGAGAAGTTATCAGAAAGTTACAGTATGAGAACAGTGTGTAAACAGTCAACATGTGGTGAAAGTGTTTCTACTTGGAGAAATATAACAGAAAAAATAAATTTGTACAATAGTCGCTACCTTAAATAAATGTTTAAATAATATGATAATAAAGGAGATCGAAGCAAAGAGAAAAAGGTTAGGAAGTTACCTACCAACTGGCAATGTTACCTTAGCAAATAGATTAAGGAAGATAAGAAAGTAGGGAGTGCATCCTTTAAGCCTGTGCTTTATTGAGCAGGTTCTGGTAATTACAATGGGCTAATCAGGAAGTAGTAAAAAAATAGTGGCAAAACAAAAAGTACGAAACAAAGGGAAAATAAAACAGAAATGCTGTACTGTGGTAACAATATATATATATATATATATATATATATATATATATATATATATGGTAACAATATATATGTATATATATATATATATTATAAATTAATTGATTTAAAATATGTTTTTTTCCACTACACAGTTCTAACCCTGTTTCAAAAATAGAAGCTAAAAGCCCCGAATTTAATTTTGCAATTAAATTAAAAGCATTAGTTCCATTTCATCCTCAAGCGAATTTTGGAGTAACTTTTAATACAAATGATATTGGTTTGTACAGAGACGATGGGCTTATGGTTATTAGAAACTCAACGAACTTCAAAATAGATAGAATTAGAAAGTTATTATGTAAAGAATTTATAAGCATGGGCTTAAAAATTACGAATAGTACTAAATTAAAAAAAGTAGACTTCCTAGATATAACATTAAATCTAAATAAAAATACATACACACCTTATAAAAAACCCAACACCAATCCTTTATATATACATCCTAAATCAAATCACCCCCCCCCATCTATAATTAAACATATTCCGTTATCTATCATAAACGAATTAGTACAAATTCAGCAAATGACAAGATTTTCGATGAGCATATCAATTCCTATAATGAGGCTCTAAAAGTTAGTGGCTACAAAAACCCAAAACTAACTTATATAAAAAATGAAAATGGAAAGCATAGAAAAAACAGATGTAGAAAGATTATTTGGTATACTCCCCCATATAACCAAATGGTAAAGAACAAATTAGGACATAAATTCCTTACATTAATAGTCAAGAATTTTCCTAGCGAAAGTAAACTAAGTACTATTTTCAATAAAAACACACTAAAATTGAGTTATAGCTGTACAAAAAACTTAGAAAAAAAATCATTAAGAACCATAATGCTAATATCTTAAATAAACACTAATACCAAAACCAAAAAGAATTTAGACAATGGAAAAATTAAGATAAAAACTGATGGAAATAAACAAAAACTATGTAACTGTAGAAAACCTCAAAATTGCCCACTACAAAATAAATGTCGCACTGAATCATTAGTATACCAATGCAATATCTCTTCGATTGAAAGTCCTGATAACATAAAAATATATATAGGTTGCACTAGCCATGAATTCAAAAAAAGATTCAGCCAACATCAAACTTCATTTAGAATAAATAGATATAAAAATCAGACACCTCTCTCAAAATATTTCTGGCATCTAAAAGAATCAAATAAAACACCAACAGTAAAATGGAAGTTAATAAGAAAAGCTGGAATTTGTAGGTCATTAAACGACCCTTGTCCTCTATGCATACACGAGAAACTATATATTACTAAGTTTATAAAAAATAAAAATTTACTGAATCAGAGAAATGAAATAGCTATTATATGCAGTCATTGTCAAAAATTTTCCTTAAATAATATTTAAAAAAAAAAAAAAAAAGGAATAAGTCTATTGGAATAACAGTGAAAATATTTTAAACTTGTATTTAAAATTTAAAAATTTAAAATTGTAGTTAAAACAAATTCAAACCTAAGCATTTTTTAAAAATTGTAGTTAAATAAAATGTATGCTAACCGAAACACCTCTATAATAAATGTACTACAGGCGCTTAAATGAATCCAATAAAACACCTACTGAAAAATGAAATTATAACAAAAAGCTAGATAATGTAGGCCTGTGAACGACCCATGTCCTTTGTACATACATATGAAACTCTAGTACTTAGGTTATATATATTTAAAATAAATAAATAAATAAATTAATTAATAAATAAATAAAGTTTACTAAATCTGTGAAATGACTTAGCTAGTTTTGTAGTAAGTGCCATAAATATTACTTAAATAATATTTAATTATAAAAGTTTAAAAATCGTAATTTACGTATACTTTGATATGGAAAAATAATTTTACTTACTATGAGTAATTTTCCTTCTGTTATAAAGTAATATAGTCTATTAAAACTAACAATGAAAATATTTTAAAATTTTAAAGTTGTAATTTTAAAATTGTAATTAAAATTGTAGTTAAATAAAATGGATTCTAACCTAAACTTCTTTTAATTAGTACTACACACACTTAAAAGAATCCAATAAAAACACCTATAGTAAAATAAAATTAATATGAAATGCCATAAGATGTAAGCTTTTGAATGACCCATGTCCTTTGTACTTACATGAGAAACAATATATTACTAGGTTTATATATAAAATAAAAGTTTACTAAATCAGTGAAATTAAGTAACCATTTTTGCCGTCATAGTCATAAATTTTTCATAAAAAAAAAAATGTAACCTCATATACATACTTAAACTTGATGTTAAAATAATCCTACATAATATAGTGGATTCTAATACATTTAACTGTTCTTAAAAAGAATATAGTATAATAAAAATTAAAAATGATAATATTTCAAATCGTAGTTAAATAAAAAAATATTATGATCTGAACACCCCCGAAAATCTTTAAATTTATAAATGGAAAAAAAAATGCCGTAAGAATTTTTTTTTTACCGTTAACAATAATTTAAAAAAAAAATCCAGACGACATGCATTCAACGGATGTCAGTTTTTCATTGAAAAAATACATCCCTACCTCTTACCAAATTGTAGCTAATAACTGATACAATGATACTGACATAAGGAAAACCTAGACTTCCCTTGTCCAATTGAAGTAGATTTATCTGTAACCATGGAAACGGGATTTTAGCTGTGTCTTTAAAACCGGTAATTTTTAAAATTACTCAAAATTAAACGAAGATGAAATGGAACTAATGCTTTTAATTTAATTGCAAAATTAAATTCGATTTTTAGCTTCTATTTTTTGAAACATGGTTAGAACTGTGTAGCGGAAAAACCATATTTTAAATCAATTAATTTATAATATTAATGCTCTGTAAAACAATACAAACACACTCAGATTATAATACATAAGCACCCAGACATATTTAGATATATACACACACAAAAAAGTGACGAGACAGGAAACTTCTCCATGGCCCTTTATGAAAAAAAAAAACAAACACATGCATACATACACAATTAAATGTGCATGCATTTTCCATACACATCGACACTGATAAATACATGTACACCAATCATATACTTGGAGATATATATATATATATATATATACATACACATTTAAATTACTATTAAACTTTAAAATCTGTTTTTATCTAAATTGCTAAAGCTATACCACCCCTCTTCTTCCTCCGAAAACCCTAAGTACATCTCTTTTCTCTTTATTTCCACTGTTTTTTCTTTTTCCTTTTTTTCCCCTTTTCCTTTTCCCATATCATTTCCGTTGAATTGACTGATTAAATTGGTCAATATCTGATCCTTGCCCCCTCCTTCCTCAAGATTAAGTATTGTAATAAAAAGAAGTATAAAAATAAATTTTAAAACTCTCCCTTTGCTCTCTAAATTTGACCATGTCTCTCACACCATCCCTTACTACCTTCTCTGTCAACTTATATAAGCTTAATACTGCCCGTCAATAGTGTAAATTTTAATTTCATTTTTCATTTCACCTTTTGAAAGTGATGTCTGAAGATCCAGAGAAAAATAAAAGTCTCTGGTGAAATAATTTATTACAATGGAGCCTTAAAGTGACTTGTTTTTCTTTAAATTATATATATATATATATATATATAGTACAACTTCCTCTTCCATGTGTTCTTGTGTCTATTATGAAGGTACTAATTAGAATTATTTGTGAAATAATAAAAAAAATGTAGTACCCATGACAGTTTAATGCAGTGGTTCTCAAACTTTTTGAAGTTGGAGTGCATTTGAAATCCTATGAATAATTGTGGGTGCACTATATACAAATTTTGGAAAAATGTGTTGAAGTCAAATATTGCAGAAAATAAATAATGCAATACAAAATATAAAATGAAACATACCTTAAGTTTATGCATTCTTGTGTTTATGAGAAACACAAGCCTGATGAGTCTTAGCAATTACTTCAATGTTTGGGTGTATATTTGATAGGCAAACTTTCATTTTCTTGTCAATAGACTCACTTTTTGCATTTAATTGTGGTGAGAGTAGAAAAGCCTAATTCACATAAATATGAACAAAATATAATGAAGTAAATATATTTATGTTTTATATCTGGACACATATTTCTCTGGAATGTCGGGACACACCAGACATCTTTATGGTTGCACCAGCACATACAGGTGAACCATTTGAGAACCACTGGTTTAATGGCTTTGCAAATTTCTGATGAATCATAAATCTCAAGTTAATGATTGAATAAGCTCCTTGCAACTACCACAACTACAAAATACCAGTGGACATTCTCCTATCAAATTGTTAAATATTTGAGCTTAATAACAAAATATTGCAATAACAATTATGAATATGAATGTAGGCCATTATTTAAAGAAGTAAGAGGGTACAAAAAAGGTTTTTAATTTCATTGAAGCAGACATTAAACACATGACTCTTATCACTGCCTCTATTTTCTTACTTTCTTTTACCAGTGACCAGTGTCTCTTGATATGTCTTTTGCATCTTTTCGCATGATCAATATAGAATGGTTCATTATTTATGAGGTACTGGCAGAGTGTAATATGCGTGCTAAATAACTAAGTTATGAAGGAACAAGCAGAATTATAATTAAAATAGTTAATCTCGAAACTTCAAACATCATTCTTGTGTTTTCTTTTATAGGGAAAGCATGGATGTAGCTGTTGAATCAGTTGATAAAGCCACTCTTCGTAGCACAGAAGGCACTGTAATCTTGCATATTATTTATGCTGTCAAGCATGATAATGATTTGGTTAAAGAGTTCATCAGATTCCTCAAGGTAACACTTTTTCGGTTTATAAATGATCTGTTGTTATTTTGTAAAAGCTTCCAGTTTGTAATTGCGTAAGACAAGAATATTTGTAAATATTTTTTTTGAAAACAAGATTACAAAATCTCTAAGTGATTTTAAAGAAAATTTTACTTTCTCCCTCCAAAAGTGTTTTCGAAAACTTCTTATATATTGATTAGCACTCTAAGAATATTTTGTTGGAAAATAGTAAGTAAAAAAAAAAAATTAGCTTTTTAAAAAAATTTAGAAACAATTTTTTTTCTTTGTTTGTAATTGTTCAATTTAAAAAAATAAAAAATTACTAAAACATTTTTTCAATTTTTTTGTTGCCTTGTTCAAGAAAACACATTTTAGCCAGGGAATCTTTTTCCCTAGAAATTCCAACAACTTACGATTATATCTCCTATTACTGCGAACACTATGGTGTTGAATAAAAATTGGATAATGAAGAATGTAGTTACAGCTAACAAAATGGACATATTAAAATAGTATATGAGAAAAATATGACACAAAAATCAAGAAGAAGAAAGAATAATAATAAGATAATAAAATAGATCATCATAAAGACGTGAATCAGAACCATTGACTTCTTTATGATTGATTTTTATTATCCTTACTCTTTTCCTCGGTTGTGTTTTTGTTTTTTTTTCTTGTATACAATTTTAATATGTCCATTTTAATATGTCCATTTTGTTTGCAGTAATAAAGTTTTGTACCCCTCATAGATTATTAAAGAATGTAGTTATATCACTGTGTGTTGGCTTTTGTAGCCCAATTGCTAAGGTGTTGTCCATGTTGGTCGAGCTCCCAAGAAAAGGGATGGAAATTCAGATCTTATGAAAAGCTTATTCTTTATTTCTGATCCATGTTTCTTGCTTATTTGTAGAATTTTATTTTGGTAAAAAGCAGTTAAAACATTGTGAAATAAAAACTTGTTAAAAAATGAATAATGACCTGTCGGAATCCTTCTACTTGGGCTTTTGTTAAAAATCAAAATTCAGAGTATCAGGTTTTCAATGCAAATAAAATGTTTTTTTTTGTGGGATAGTTTGTAATTTGGCCATTTAGAATAATTCCATGACTTTCATTGAAAGAATAAAATCCAGTAGGAAAAGACAACATGGTATCATCAAATAACCTTAATATAATGGCAAGAATACAAGAAGTTGGTATTGAGTGATTAATATCTTTTTGTTTGGTTGTTAATAGAGTTCTGAAATAGAATATAAATTGTATTGCATGCATATGTGACAATGGGGAAATGTGGTTACATGTATGTTTGTGTGAAAGAATCAGTATGTGTATGCATACATAAAAGTAACGAGGATAAAGGAGATAGAATAAGGTAGAATTTAGTTCTTACTGTGGACGGTGGTGCCGTAGTCTGAAGTGGTCTCTTTGTAGTTTGGTCAGTGTTTTTGCATGTGAACGTGAATTAGGTTTTGAATATCAGCAACTGGACTGACGTGGATCTTGATGGCATTTGTATGTCCTGTTTTGTTGGGGCCAGACTTTGTGATCTTGTACCTTTTTTCCTAAAAATATCAGGACTGGAATTATATTATTAAATCTATTCCTAATTGATCCTAAAAAGTCATGTGGTATGTCTATTACTCTGTCCGTGTGATATTTTGATGGCATCTACCTAAATTATAATGACTAATAAAACAACCTTTCTGATTTGTATTCTGTGGGTTTGTATTGTACAGTTTAATTGTTGTGTTTTAAAATGTAAGCACTTTATTGCATGTTATTAGTTTATAAATATTTTGTAGGCGTCTTTTAATGTTTATGTAGCTATTGTTGGCTGAAAATGCTTTTCATGTTTAAGATTAATAAGTTTATAATTAACATAATATAATTAGTATTATTGTGTGAAATATGGTGTATATTTTATTCAATATTTTAGTGGACATGATAGACTACTGATTGTTATTTTTTGTTCTTCAACAGTGAAAATTGTTGATTATGAAAAGGTATTATGACTTGTATTAAGTTATTTTTGAGAGGTCTCAAATCCCAAATTTTGTTCCATTATAGAAATGATGGTTTATAAATGAAAACTGAATAAATTTGTTTAAATAAAATTATTTTTTAAAACTTTTATTTAATAGTCCTTTCATGAATTTTTAGGTGCAAATAAAATCTCCAAGCAACAAAGTTTGCACCCCATTCGTCCTTGCAATGGCACTCTGTGTGGGTCAAGTCTTCAGATTCAAAGACCAAGTAAGATCACTTTTGTTTCTTGTTAGACGTCCACAAAGCATGAGGAATCTACATTGTTTTAACTGCTATTTATTTTTTTCTTGACAATCTTATCTCTCTTTATTCTATATGTCATTAAGTTAAATAAATGTTTTTTAAACAATGCTGATAGCAGATATGGAATGGAAATTACAAAACCTCCTACAGAAGGTAGTGAAGGAGAGCAAGAAGAAGGGACTAACCATAAACTGCAAGAAGACAGAATGCATGGTCATCAGCAAAAAGAGGAGCCCAAAATGCAAATTACAGGTCAGGGACACTAAAATCAAATATCTGGGAGGTGTTCTGACAGAGGACGGAAAGTGCAACACTGAGATCTGAAAATATATTGGGATGGCCAAAGATGCATTCCCAAAGCTAAACAGAGTATTATGAGACAGGAAAGTTTTGTTGGATACAACGAAAATAGTACTGAACTACTATATGCTATCTTTCCTCCTGTATGGGCATCCTGGGTATGATGATGAACTACATCTGGCAGCAAGGCCTCTTCTGATCAGGAGATTTTGAGAAACATGGAACCACCTCTTAAATGCTGGTGTTCTCATGTTCCCAGGGCCACCCTGAACTGGGGTGGTAGCACCAGCTATGGACAAATAGTTAATCCCAAACTGGAATAAAAACACTATGAAAGTGTAAAAATAGGTTTTAATACCAGCAGTTCATTTTTGAAAAAATAATTACCAGCAATACATTTTTGGAGAAAAAAAAATATTACCAGCAATAAAAATCTTGTTGGCATTAAATAACCCATTGAGGTTGATATGCTGTAAAACAAAACAAAACAAACCTATATGGCAGCAAATGCTGTACAATATTCTCAAAGACGAAGAAGAACTGAAGTGTGATTCTACAGAAGGATGCTAAGGATACCATAGGCCACACATGTGAGAAATGATGAGGTTTTGGAGAGAATGGAAACAAAAACATCAGGAAGAGGCAGCTGAAATTTCTGGGATGTGTAATGAAAAAGGAGTGTTTGGAAAATTTGATATTCACAGGATGGATAGAAAGATGGGCAAGGGGAAGCAACTCGTGATATGATTAACAGACTTAAACAAGTGGATAGCAGAACAGGGTTTGGGAGAAATAACAAAAAGACAAAAAAAGAGCTACAAGGGACAGGAGGATGTGGATAGCCATGATCGCCTACGTCCTGAAGGGGCACAGCACATAAAAGAAGAAAATGCTAGTGTTAAAGCCTTTCAACTGGAAATTCTGTTTTTGAATAACCTTGATCAAATAAATCAAAGAAAAATATTTACTATTAGCTCAAATTAGCACTTTACTCTATTTTAAAAAAATAATTTGATATATTTTTAAAGATTATTTAAAACAATTTTTTTTAATTTGTATATAATATTTTTTAACGTATTTGACTCGTGCATAATATTTTTTAACCTATTTGACTCATGCATAATATTTTTTAACCTATTTGACTCATGTATAATATTTTTTAACCTATTTGACTCATGCATAATATTTTTTAACCTATTTGACTCATGCATAATATTTTTTAACCTATTTGACTCATGCATAATATTTTTTAACCTATTTGACTCATGTATAATATTTTTTAACTTGCTTGATTCATGTATAATATTTCTTAACTATTTTGATTCATATTGCTTAACCTATTTCAATGTAATAAAGCCACTAAGACAAAGGGTTACTGAGTGTGAAAGAATATCAGAAAAAGAAAAACATTAAGGAGAGAAAACAATAAAAGACAGAAGATAACGATTGACATTGCATTTAAATTTTATAGCGAAGAAAACAGCGACTTACCTTATCAAACCAAGCAACAGCGTGTTGCGCATGTCCTATGACGGAGAAGAGAATTACCAAAAGGACAGACACATATTCCGCATGACATGTTGAAGACGGAATATTTAGGTGAAAAAAAAACAAGTACGTCGCAGGAGTCTCTATAAAAGAATTTTGATATGTAAATTACTTGACGTCCTCTCCCAGCTGTCGACAAATGGAAAAAATGCTTGGCCAATAAAAGCAGTTGTTCTCGAATCGGTGATGAATTAGGGTATTTTAGCGACTGTGTTCATCGGAGAGTGAGTTATTTTTCTGACTGGTTACGTGCATGGTGATTTGCGAGATAGTACCTGCGACTCGAGTTTTCGGCATTTCATTCCGCCCCCAATATTTGAGTCTGGACCTACAGTGATTTGTTCTCTGCAGTGTGGATTTAATCTGCGACTAACATTTCCTTTGTTTTCAGAACGCTTACAAATTTTTGATGATCAAAGTTGATTGAAATCAAAAAGCTGTAAGAGATTTCCATAAGCAAGAAATATGAAAGAAACTGTTAGCATAGAACTTAGGGTTACATTTAGCAATTTCAACTATAAAATGATGACACTTAGCTGCGAATCTAGTACACTGCTTAAATTCATAAAATTGAAGTACAAAGGAGAAAAGCACATCAGAACAATTAGCATGAAAATATTTATAGAAAAAGCATAGGAAAGTTATGTTACAAATTTTATATTATCATTCTACTTGTTACATTAACATTTGGGCCCTATTTAAATTAACTAGTCTACTTGTAATTTGGCAACTAGGTATCACTCTTTTATTGTTGAACTAGCTAGATATGATGGTATGTTCTATTTTAATAATTTCTTTTCTTGCACTTCTCGCCTGTGGAACTCCCTACTAATTTCTGGCATCCGGTCAACTACAATCTTCAAAAATTGAAATGCAACACTAATTGCCATCTTCTCTCTTCCTGAATTCTTTTTTTTTTATTGTCCTTTCTCCTCACTAAAGTCTTCTCATTCTCTTTCCCTCACAGTAACCCCATGTGTCCTATTGGCATTAACACCTTTTTTTTTTTTATTGTCCTTTAGCCTCACTAAAGTCTTCTCATTCTCTTTCCCTCACAGTAACCCTATGTGTCCTAGTGGCATTAACACCTTTTTTTTTATTGTCCTTTCTCCTCACTAAAGTCTTCTCATTCTCTTTCCCTCACAGTAACCCCATGTGTCCTAGTGGCATTAACACCTTTTTTTTTTTATTGTCCTTTAGCCTCACTAAAGTCTTCTCATTCTCTTTCCCTCACAGTAACCCTATGTGTCCTCGTGGCATTAACACCTTTTTTTTATTGTCCTTTCTCCTCACTAAAGTCTTCTCATTCTCTTTCCCTCACAGTAACCCTATGTGTCCTAGTGGCATTAACACCTTTTTTTTTTATTGTCCTTTCTCCTCACTAAAGTCTTCTCATTCTCTTTCCATCACAGTAACCCCATGTGTCCTAGTGGCATTAACACCTTTTTTTTCTTTATTGTCCTTTCTCCTCACTAAAGTCTTCTCATTCTCTTTCCCTCACAGTAACCCCATGTGTCCTAGTGGCATTACCAACTTTTTTTTTTATTGTCCTTTCTCCTCACTAAAGTCTTCTCATTCTCTTTCCTTCACAGTAACCCCATGTGTCCTAGTGGTATTAACACCTTGTTTTTTTTCTCAGATTTTTACTTTACTACGAAATATCATCCTGAAGACTTTCCAAGATGCTGAGAGACAATCTCAGAATGCTATGCTACAATTTCCAGATGCTTCTGTACCTGAAGATCTGATTCTAGAAACAGTAGAGAACAGGTAAATCTATTCTTTGACTATTTTGGATCAAAAACCAGATATTTGCTGATATTTGATTTTTAAAATTTATTGGAAATTATTGAGGTTTAACATGTGTAAAAACAGAAATCAGGTGCTACTTTTGACTCACCTGACTTGTAATAAATACAGAAAAATTTAATAACCTCTTGAAACTGTGATATTACCTGAGATACAACTACCAACCATGGAAATTATTCTGACTTTCAGAGGAATTTCAAATGTTATCTTTAAATTTTATTTGAACCAGGTGTTTCTGGTCATTAGTTGTTGGGGATAAAGACAATAAAAGTGAATTATCTACCCTTGGCTTTCCACCTGGAGGAACCAAAAATAAGGAATTATCTACCCCTTGGTCCTTGTTGATAGAGATCGCCATGTTAAATAAAGATAAAGCCACAAAATAATAGGAGTAGATAAGTTTACCTATTATCTGGTTCACGGACCTCCCCAGTCTTTTGAACAGGTGTAGAAGGTTTATCCCTTGTTTCCTGTTTAGGATTGGGTTTCAGGTTCCTTCTAAAGGTTTTTTCATTTTCTTTCACTGTCAGTTGCATCTTGGTGACATTATCACCTTTCTTGAGGTGAATTAAAACAAAAAAAAATACATGCTCCTAAGTCTGGTGTTCCTGGGTATGAAGTTAAACTACATCCAGCAGTAAGGCCTCTGGTTGGGAGGTTTTGAGGAGCGTTGATTCAGCTCTTAATTGCTGTTGTTCCCAGGTCCACCCTGCCCTGGGGTTGTAGCCCTGTTAGGGTCCCAGCTATTGGCAAATAGTTAACCCCCAAACTGGCGTTAAAACATGATGAAAATTTAAAAATAGATTTTTATAGTAAAAATGCCAACAATACATTTAAAAAAAAAAATATTACCAGCAATACATTTTTATAAAAGTAATTATTAATACTCCCAAGAAAAATAAATTTCAACATTAAATGACTCATAAGTAGTTGAAATGCCACTAAACAGACAAATCTATTCTAAAAATTTTGTTGGCATTAAATAACCCATTGAGGTTGATATGCCGTAAAACAAAATAAACCCAAAACTTAACTCTGATGTTTTGAGTCTTCATTCTCCAAATAACATTTAACTGTTTCCTATCCAAACCCCACAATCTATACAAATAAAATGTAATTCTCTTAATGACCAAATATACATGATAGGTTGAGGGCCACCCTCAAGATTTTGAAGAATTGCCTAAAAATTGAAAGTTGCAAGCCTTTTTTCATAACTAATTTAGGAGCTCACTTCAGGCCAGAGGGACTTTCTCTTCTTTAAAGGTTTTTTATCTAATTATAATGAAATTAACCCATTACTGTATAAAGTTTCCTTAAAATTTTAGCTCTTTTTGTCTAATCTAACTTGGTTAATCGTTATGTTAAGGCTGGCAGATTTAAAATTTTAGGTTCTCATCTCTAAAAAAGCTGGGGACCATGCACTAATTGGTTACTTAGTTTCAGCATCCTACTTTAATAGGTGCATCCTGGGTAAGACATTAAACTACATCCGCATCCTGGGTAAGATGTTAAACTACGTCCAGCAGCAAGGCCTCTGATCAGGAGGTTTTGAGGAGCGTGGAACCACCTCTTAATTGCTGGTGTTCCCAGGTCCACCCTGACCTGGGGTGGTAGCACCTGTTAGGGTCCCAGCTATGGGCAAATAGTTAACTATTACCATTAATACTTTATTGAAAAAAATTATTTCCAGCAATACAATTTTGAAGGAAATATATTACCAGAAACAAATTTTTAACAAAACAAAATATTACCAGCAATAAAAAATGTTAAATAAACCATTGAGGTTGATATACCATAAAACAAAATAAACCAAACCAATCTAAACCAAAGAATACATAGTCTATTCATACGAATCTATCCTAAAAATGTTGTCGGCATTAAATAACCCATTGAGGTTGATATGCCGTTAAACAAAATAAACCAAAACAAACCTAGTTTAGTAGGTGTTAATTAAAGCAATGTAGTTATGAAAGTTATAAATTTTAAATCCAGAGGGTGTCCTCAAACTTTTGGCCTATTGTATAATTTTATTAAGACAATGATCATATCAGGTTTCTAAGGGCTAAAGTGCGTAAATTAAACAAATCAAACCAGTTGCATAGATTTTAATTTTTGCTATAGCTTATGAGTTTATCATTCTTCATTCATGTCATTCATTCAGTATTAACTGCATGTGGAACTCATTTTTTTTTTTATTTTTAGTGCTTATGGCTGGGATAACGTCATTCAAGGTTTGGTGCGTCTTGGTTTCGTTTTAATGGATTCATTTGGCCCCAAAGGTTCCTTTGGTCGAGTTGAAGGGATAACTTTAATACAGCCTGTTACTCATCAAAGAGCTTGTCATCTGGGATCACAAATACTTGCCAAAGCTTTTAAGGTAAATGAACACTTTATATTTTGATCTGAGTTCATATTCTTTGAACAGGTTAAAAATAATAATTGACTGGCTTTATCTGTTGATTGAGATTATACATGTAAAAATAAGTAAAACATGGAAGAACTGAATGTCATAAAATATATTGTTTCTGGTAATATTATAAAGCTAATTATAAATATTAATAATATATTTAATAGATATTTTAGGTGCATGGTCAAGTGGTTATAATGTTCACTTTCTGACCATAAGACCCGTGTTCAAATCTTAACATGGTTGATTTGTCAGGGAGGTGACTTCTCAATGTTATCAGCCTGGAGAAGCAGTCCCAGCATGCAGCAGCGTTGGAAAGTGTCTGAAAAATTATTTATATCTGCTGGTCATTGGGGTTTTGTGGGTAGGAAGTTTAGCTATTTCCAATTTATTGTGTTATCCTATGGTTATAAGACAAGTGAGATAGTTATAGTTTAAATTATTCTAGAGAGTAGAAATAATTATAATATAAATTATTTTAGAGTAGAAATAATTATCGGCCACAATGTGGTTATTTTATAGCTATTGCATAGGTCGTTTGTTAAGTTTTAATTCATTATTTATTATTGATTACTTGCTTACAAAGCAATATAATATACCAAGACACTGTAAAAACAACTAATAATGAAAAAAATGAGTAACTGAAGGACTGAAGCTTTACCAATAGTAAATATATGAACAGTACAACCCTTTCTAAATACATATGGGAACATTATAACAAAAATCATAATACACAAAAAATAAGGAAAAGACCAAGAAAAAGAATGTTACCACTTGTTGTTCACTCATATATATATATATATATATATATATATATATATATATATATACTAATAATGAATTTATTCCTCATTATTTGGTACAAGAGTTGTATTTCCTTGCATATAAATTATAGAATAAATTGTATTCATGATGCTTGCAATTCATGAAAATTGAATAACCTATCTGATAAAGGTTGTGAATGTTTTGAATTTTCTGTTTACTGGTTTCTAGTTCTGGAAAAACATCCTCTCTTACTGTATAGATAGGCATAGAATGGACCAACTGAAATAGCACAAAGGAATCCAGTCATCTGAACAACTCTTGAAACGTTTGGAATATACTTTAACTGCTTCTTCTATGGGCAATGTCTCTTCAGGACGTGGGTGATCATGATTTTCCACAAAATTCTGTAGCTCTTAGCAATGGTTGTCATTTTGTTATTTCACCAAATCTCTGTTCTGACAACCATTTACTCAAGCTAGTTAGGTCATTCACTGCATTCCTCTGTCCTCTTGCCTTCAATAAGTCTCATGAGTGCTAAATTTACCAAGCCATCTTTCCTTGTTATGTGCCCGGATATTTCAATATTCTCTTTCAGATTCTAAATATAAGTGTCTTTTCATTTCCATTTTCTCTAAAACTTTATTGTTGCTCACATGTTCAGCCTATGGTATTCTCAGCATCCTTTTGTAGAACTACATTTCTATTGCATCAAATCTCTTTTTCATCATCTGTGAGGAGATTGTTCGATATTCACTGCCAAATGTGAGGACCGATATTACATAACAGTCCAATACTCTTTTCTTTGTTTCTAACAAAATTTTCATGTTTATACTTTGCTTAACTTTTGGAAGATGTCTTTTGCAATTCCAATACGTTTTTGGATTTCAGTGTCACATTTTCCATTCTCTGTTAAAATACTTCCCCAATATTTAAATTTTTGTACTTGCTTGAATTTGTTGTCTCCAATTCATAGTTCATATCTTGGGTTGTTCCTTTTATTGACCACCATACTTTCTATTTTCTTACAATTGATGCTTAGTCCTTTCTTCTCACTTTCTTTTACTACCTTCTGTAGGAGTTCCTGTAGTTTACTTTTCATGTCTGCTATCAACACTGTGTCATCTGCACATCTAATATTGTTAAGATTGTGACTGTCAATAATGAATCCATTAGGCTGTCTAATTCTCTCAGAATCACATTACTGTAAAGGTTGACTAGGTCTGGTGAGCAGATGCTTGTTTTACATCCCTTTCTATTTTTGTCTATTTACTGAATACATTTTTTATCTGTATGTAGGTGGTTTGCTTCCAGTATAAATTCTGGATTGTTCTAATATTCTTCCCAAATAAATCAAGTCTGCATAGCATTTCAAACAGTTCTTTGTGGCATACTTTATCTAACACTTTTGCATAATCTATAAAACATAGGTATACTTCCTTTTACATTTGTATTGCTCTTCTAGATATCATCTTGAGCATAAATATTGCATTCCTTGTTCCAGTGTCTTTAATGAAACCATCCTGTTTTCATCTTATTTCCACTCTAATTCCATTTTATTCATCAGAATTCAGATATTAAGTTTTGTCATGTGGTTCATTAGGCTGATATTCCAATGGAGTCTGCATTCTTTTGTACCTCGCTAATAATAGAGAATAACAATGTAATTAGTCTATTAATCACCTGAAAGACTCTTCCTGTCTCTTATCAGTATGGCTGATGCTAATCTCCATTAGAATGACACATTGTGCCTTCTTGGTCTAACATTCTTTGCAGATATGAAGTGGAAAGACAATATTGAATCCATTGCCAGGTCTGCTGCTAAGAAAATCAATTTGTTGCGATGCAATTTTTCTTTCCAGAATATACCTTGCATATTTTTAAGTCTACTATTCGTTCATGCTTTGAATATTACTATCACAAGTTGTGCAGTGCTATGGCTGTATATTTAGAGATTCTTGAAAAAATCTAAAGAAGAATCAGCAATATTATTGGTCCCAATCTGGTGTCTTGGCTTCAATCACTTTCCCATTGCTATAAGGTTGCCTCCCTTTGCCTTTTCTATACATACTTTCATGGTAATTGTACAGATAATTGTAATTATTTTATTATTTCATGATAATTGTACAGTAATTGCATAGATAAATGCCTTGCTGTCTCTTGCTTTCCTGCCTGTTGGATGTCATCATCTGTTGTTCTTAAGAACTCTGGTTAACCATCCAACCTTTCCAACTATCGGCCTATTTGCCTTCTACCTCTTTTTGGAAACTCCTAGAGGTCCTAATCAATGCCAAATTGGTTCATCATCTCTCATCACAGGGCCTTTTTTCTGACAAGCAATATGGATTTTGCATATACTGACCTAAAACATAAAATCAAGAAAATAATGATGCAAAAATGGCAACAACTATGGGACAAAAATACCCACAATAAGCTCTACCAAATAGAACCCATTTTAAAAGAAAGGAAACTGAATCTTAATAATACAAGAAGAAAAGAAACCACCCTTACTCGGCTATGCATTGGACACACTAGACTGACTCACTCCTTCATACTAGGAGGGGAACCTTCTCCTAAATGTCCCTGTGGAAACCAATACACAGTAAAACATATACTGATAGAATGCACAAACCTTACACACATTCAAAGAAAGTTCTACAACATTAAGAGTACAAAGGAACTATTTACAAAAATTGATCCAAGTCATATAATAAACTTCCTGAAAAGAATTGGTCTTTTCTCAAGGATGTACTCTGATGTGTAATTAATATATACTACCTTTTAACATTGTGCAAACAAATTGTCTGTACTAAATGGAAATCCTTGTCCTAGACAGTAATACCTGGAATTTTTGCAGTGTGCAAGCAAATAAGCTCTAGCTTATATAGCTTATAGATGTTTACAAGTCCTATATATTTAATATATATATATATATATATATATATATATATATATATAAACTAAATTTGGCATTAAATGACCTACAGTAGTTGATATGCCCATAAAACCCAACCAACCGACCAACCAATATGGATTTCACTTCTCTGGTCAACTGCTGATGTACTGACAATAATTACGGAAAGAATCTATCATGCTGTAGATAAAAATGATGAAGCCCTGACTGTAGCATCGGACATCTCAAAAGCCTTTGACAGGGTTTGGCATACATGTCTTCTCCACAAGCTGAAAAGTTAAGGTATCTCTGGACACATTTTTGAACTGATCCAGTCTTTCCTATCAAATCATGAAATGGAAGTTATCCTGAACGGCCATTCGTTTAAATCCTTTCATACTAATGTGAATATCCCCCAGGGCTTCGTCTTTGGTCCTGCCATTTTTAATTCTCATTAATGACCTTTCTGATAACATCAGCTTTCAACTTAGTATCTATGCTGAAAACAACCATTCCTGCCTAGATAGTAAAGCTGATCAGTCCAACAAGGTCAAAATGGCAGACAATGTCCAAAATGACCTCAAGTCTGTCATTAACTGGGGCAAAAGATGGCTTGTTAATTTTAACACCTGAAGAACTAAACTTCTCACCATCATCTGGGAGAGCCCTCTTTTCCTTCTACCAGCATGGCTGATGCTAACCTCCAGGAAAGTGAATCGTTGTGCCTTCTCTGGCTAATGTTCTCAGCTGACATGAAGTGGAAAGACTATATTGAATCCATTGCTGGTCAGCTGCTAAGAAAGTAGTTTCACTGTGTTGTTTCTTCTCTTACACTTCTCGCTTCTGGAACTGCTTTCCATCTTCATGCTTTCCAGCCAACATTGATCGTGAAAAATTTAAATGCTATGTCAATCCTTATCTATTGTCTTGATTACTCTTCTATTCTTCTTGTTCACTTATGTTTCTCTTTTTTCTTTTCTTATTCATGTCTCATGTCTTAGTCGGTTTTACGGCCTTGCATGGGGTGATATGATTTTAAGAAAAAAATTAAAAGTAATAAATGATGAAGTGCTCTGTACTATTAATTTCATTCACTTTCAGTAAACCCTTGCGTCTTGGCTTGAGGTGAAACGATTAAAAAAGAAGAAAGAAATCCAAGAAAATCATACACTTCTTTTCAAATTCATTTACAATTTGCAATTGATCTCATTCACCTGATTTGCTTTTTCAGGCCCATCATGATGTTGTCAGAGAAAATATTTTGAATGAGATTTTCACACGTATTGGCACATCAGAGTCTCAACCTATTAACCATTTCCTGGGTGAGAGATGTTTTTTGTTTTTTGTCTTATTTTCAATCTTTTTTTTATCTTCTTTCACCATCTTTGGTATTACCACCATTATAATTAAATCTACTATGTGACTTACATATTTTATGTCAGAATTTCTGGTATGAAAAGTTACCATTTTTTAGATTTGTTACACTTGAACAAATATCCTCATCTTTATTGTTGATATCATAGTACTAAAATTCTTCTTATTAAAATTAATTTTTCTTATGAGCAGTACTAATAAAAAATGAGATGAAATATGCCTAAGCATGGACAGCAGAATGAGAACAATCTACCATTTTAGATTAAATAAAGAGTTCAGTTTTAAATTTCCTGAGTGTTACTGGGATCAACAGACACCTGAAGAAGGCCAGAGAGTTTAATGCAAGTTCAACAGTAAAATGGTGAGACCTAATTGCCAATCTAGTAGCATGTTTAAATTCATGTAGTCGACACACCAGGGGTAAAAAGCTCATCAGAACAATTGTTATGAAAATATTTGTAGGAAAGACAGGGAAGCCATGTCATGAGAAAGCCGAGATGCCAGGTCATGATCGATTACATTACAGACCCTCTTTGAATTTTCTCAAGAATCTTGAGATATACAGCAGGAGCTCTGTAGCAGATATGGCAGCAGTATCCAATGTACAGACAAATGGTAGATTCTAACGAGAAAAATTTTCTGCACAACACAGTAACCCTACTTTCCTAGTGACTATATTGAATTAATTGCTATGTCTACATGTAGCAACTGATTCCATGTAGTCGCTCCACTTCATATCAGTGGAAAATGTGAGCCCAAGAGGGTGTAGAGTGAGGCTCTCCTAGAGTTTACTATCAGCTATGCTGATGGCAGGAAGAAAAAAAGTTTCTCTATGGTGTTTAAATGAAAGTTTGGTTTTGGAGTCATTAAAATATACAAGCCATTTCTTCCTTCCGTTAACCACTAATTGTCAGCTTTAGTTTGTCGAATCTATTGGACTTGGATGGGTGTAAATTTTGATGAAGTTCTTTGCATTTCTGTAGCACCACTCTACAAGGTCCGACATAAGGCAATCTGTTTCATTTCAAGACCCACAGGGTTCATTCACTTGAATTCATTTTTAATCTCTGATCTGAGAAAATGGTTTTATACAGATGATAGTTTAGACATTTCTGAATGAGTTTGATGCAATACATAATGTCTCTTATATTCAACTATAAAACCTGGAACTTTTTATTCTATATATATATATATATATATATATATATATATATATTTTTTATAGACCTGTTGTCCCAAGTGGTTAAATCTGGACCTCAGCTGCTTTTAAATTCGGTGAAGAAATTGGCTGAAATGTTTGACCATCTTCCTTCTCTGCCGCCATCTACTGCTACCAGCTTGTTGGAAATTCTCCAACCGATCCTCAAATTCAGCATTACCTTACGTGATGCTTTGATGTTGCTTCTTCGAAAGTCCATGTTTTCCAAGTAAGAAATTGATATCTTGGTGACACTACAAAACAAAACACTATGAAAGTATAAAAATACATTTTATATAAAAATTACCAACAATACGTATTTATAGTAAACTTACTAACAATACATTTTGTAGTAGAATTACCAAAAATACATTTTATCTGTAGTTGAACTCATCAACAAAATCAACCAACATGTGTAACTCTCTAAGCAATGTTTGATCAGTTCTTATATGGTTACTGAAACTAAGCCATATAACTGGCAATTGGAAATGGGGGAGTAGAGTTCTAATTCTACTTAGATTTGTTATTTTCACTTACATGCAAATACCTCTGGTGAAAGTATAAATCCACATGTTCTGCCCCCTGCCAGGGGCTAAATAGTAGGAATTGTATTAGTAAATTATTATTGTTTCCAAAATATTCTTACAATCTAAAAAATATTTTCTGGCTTTAAATAACATGCAGAAGGTTGATAAGCCATAGAAAAACAAATCAATAAATCAGTTAATCGATTTTTTGTTGCTGTGTTCAGAAGTCGAATATCAAATAAATCTCTGAAATCTTTTATGGATTCATTATTGAATTTACCTCTGTTGTCAGTGAGGAACGGTTCAGGAACACTGAAATAGTCATTCCAGTTGGTAAATATAGCATCTATTATAAGATCTTCATTTGTGTTATTTATCACTGCTGCCATCTAGCCAGATCCACTAAAACTTGAAAAATAACCACCATGCCTAGATTTCAAGTTCATTGTCACAGTTTTATTAAGCAAAGATTCAAGATTTTTCTTTATACAGCTTGAACACATTACAAGACTCGGATATCTTTTTTACAGCTTCAGTTAACTCATTTTCACATCCGGCATCAATCAGCAGTTGCTTGGCCAACTTATTAAGAAAGAGTATTACAATTACTTTAGATGTGCAGTATGGTGCGATGGATAATGGCTTGGAATGAGAAATCAGAGAACCAAATTTGAATTCCAGTTGGGGTCATTACATTCAATTACGCGCAAATGAATCCATCTTTTCTCCCCCAGATAGAGGTTGAGTAGCAGGACAGACTGTGTCCTGTAGCCTTGGTTGGCAACCAGAAAGAAATGGCAGCTTCCTACTGGCAATCTTCTACCTCGTCAGTCATAAATTGATAGAGACATGATTGTTTAACCATGTATCATATATGGCATTTGACTTGACACTTACTTTTGTTAACTTGAAGGTCTGAGTTCAATCCTGGTAACATTCATTATTCAAATATTACTCCCTTGAATGAAGAGTTTTTTCTATATTCATGACCAGCAGATATCTTCCCGTCTATGGCCAAGTACTTTACAGAATAGATAAATCTATCAAACATTATCTACTTACTCCCTCTGCCAGATGTTAACACTGTTGTGTACATTAAATCTGCTCCATTTACCATTGCAATTTTTAACATAGGCGGTGACATCCTTGCACAAGGAATGTGAAGTAGTGTGCAGTAATTGCAATTGTTAATTATAATTGGCAAAAAGCTCAACAAACAGAATTGCCTAAGTTCTCAATAAACAATTCAAAAAGGAAGAAAAAAAAAAGGCAAAATAAAACTAAACAAACAATATATATTCAAGTGAAGACTAGGCAAAGCAACAGTAAGACGGAAAATATTTCATAAAGTAAAAATTATGTTCACATGCAAAAGGGATACAGTCAAGTGATTGTAGTGTTCTGACTTCAAGACAAGAAGGAACAAAAATATGGGAGATGAAACTGACCATTTTTATTAGTAGAGGAACAAATCTGCTAGATGTTATGTAAACATGTTTATTTATTCATCAATTCTGAGTTCTTTTCTGAAAAATTTTTTTTCTTCAAAACTTTAAAATAAAATATTTTATTTTTTATAACTCGGATAAGCTCAAAGTATTTTTGGATTACTTGTAAAATCCAAATTACCTAGATCGCCCTTTTCAGCCTTTCACATTAAACCTATAAGATTAACCCCACTCTAACTGGGGACTGATTTTAAATTTCACCTGCTTGTAAAATCCATACTAGTAAAAATGTTCCAGTTTAAATTAAATGCTGCTCAGGCCATATGACAACAAGATAGTCAACGCATTATGAGTTTGGTTTTGATTTATAAAATATAGGTTTATGTACACCAGAAAAGAAAGGATTAATCATTAAGAAGACAGGATGTATGGTTGTTAGCAAGAAGTACAGCCCAAAATGTGAGCTACAAATTGGAGATGGCAAAATCATGCAGGTACAGACATGTAACTATTTGGGAAGTATTTTAACAGATGATGGAAAATGTGACACCAAAATCCAAAAGTCTGTTGGAAGAATGAAAGGTGTTTTCAAAAAGATAAGCAAAGTATTAAGAAACAGGAAAATTTCATTAGAAACATAGAAAATATAGCCAAACTGCTATGTAATATCAATCCTCTTATATGGCTGTGAATGCTTCAAAATTTCCTCACAGATGATGTATAGACATGAGGCAGCAGAGATGGTTCTACAGGAGGATGCTTAGAATACCATGGAAGGATCATGTAAGCAATGAGGAAGTTTTAACAAACATGTACAGAAGTAGACAGTTGAAATTTCTGTTTCACATAATGAGGAAAGAGGGCTTAGGAAATGTGACAAAGTACATACGAAAGCCAAGTGGAGAAGAAAGGATTAATTGTCAATTGCTTGAAAACAGAATGTATGGTTAATCTCAAGAAGTGAGCTAAAAATTGGAGATGACAAAAGCATGCAAGTACAGAAATTTAACTATTTGGGAAGTATTTAAACAGATAATGGAAAATGTGACACCAAAATCCAAAGGTCTGTTGTAAGAATGAAAGGTGCTTTCTAAAAGCTAAGCAAAGTATTAAGAAACAGGAAAATTTCATTAGAAACAAAGAAGAGATTGCTGAACTACTATATCATATTAAACCTGTTATGTGTCTGTGAATGCTCATAGATGAAGTGTAGACATGAAACAACAGAGATGTAATTCTGTAGGAGGGTGCTTAGAATACCATGGATAGCATGTAAGCAATAGGGAAGTTTTAAAGAAAATATAACAAAAAGGGCATTTTTACAAAAATATATTGAATTTTTTGGTTCACATAATGAGGAAAGAGGGTTTAGGGAATCTAATGCTCGCAGTACATACTAAATGCAAGAGGCGCAAGACTTATTACCTCATTACATTGAAACACTGGTTTTCATATGATCACCAAAGTTAAGTGACGTCAAGCCTGGTCAGTACTTAGATGGGTGACTGCTTGGGAATACCAGGTATTGTAAGGTTCGATGTCCAGGTGGTGCAATGGATAATGGCTCAGAATTGTTAATCAGAAAGTCGAGTTCCAATTCCATTTGGGTTCATTATATTCACTTATACACAAATACCGTTGGGAAAGGTATGAATCAAACTTTTTTCCCCTCCAACTGTGAATTAATTAATAAGACTTGTATCACTAAATCATTATTATCTCAAAAAAAAAAATTCTTACAATTTAAAAACATTTCCTGTCATTAAATAACCTGCAATGAGTTGATAAGACATAGAAAATGAATGAGTGAATCAATCAAGAGGAGCAAAGGGAAATAGTGAGAATCTGACTTGACAAACATGTCCAAATGGGTGGCAGAACAGGAGGGGGGAGGATAGTAAAGGAATAAATATTATTTAGAGCAGCAAAAGAGAAAACCATGATCACTTACATCGTGAAAGGACACACTACATATGAGGTATGTCTGAAAAGTAATAGCACTTGTCCATGCTTTAATATGAAAGGCATTGTCTAGTGAGTTTTTATTACAAGGCCAGACGATTGATTAGCAAGTTTACAAAGAGATTCCATGATGTTTGCTTTCTCAGTGTGCAAGAAGAGACGAGAATTGTAAAAGGACAAATCATAGACATTTCACTACAACAATGCACTTGCTTACAATGCTCTGAGCATCCAGCAGTTTCTGGCCGAGAAGAACATCACCTTACTAGAGCAACTTCCCTATTCACCTGATCTTGCAGTCTGTAGCATTTTTCTTTTCCCCCCAATCTCAAGGGGGATCATCAAGGGGACGTGTTTTGAAGGCATGGAGGCCATCAAGAGGGGGTTGTAACAATGGAACTGAGGAGCATCCAAGAAGAATCCTTCCAACAGTACATGGAAGCTTGACAGAGAAGGATAGAATGTACATTAGAACCGAGGAGTGTTACTTTGAAGGGGAAATCATATAGTTTGGAATTGAAATACACTCAATTCTCTTTTTGCATGGAGAATATGTTCCAGAGACTACCATGCAAAATAAAAATATACAGTGTACATATGAAAATTAGAGATAGGTTCCATCCAAATATATTTAATAAAAAAATGTTAATTTTCATATATAAATAAATTTAATTTTTTATTTATACATACACACACGCACACACACACACACAGATATATATATATATATATATATATATATATATATATATATATATATATATATAATCATTCAGTGTGATTATGAGACCGTAAATGTGCCCACTTTCTTTTTTTTTTTTTTTCCGGTGGCACAAAATCACTCTCGTCACTGGAAATATTTAATGGTGATATATCTTCATGTGTATCTTGAATAAAATTAACATCTTGTGTTTCTTTTGTTTCAAATATGAATTTAGTTATCAGGTGCTGAGATTTCATTTTTGTTAGTTCTTTATATGATTCTTCATAAGGTGCCATAATCATTTTCAAATCACATTGGAATTGCACAGCTCGTTCAACGTTGTTATCATTTGTAAGAAAAGGATTTCCAAGTTTATTGGTCATTTTGGAGGCCTTCGAGAATTGTACTTGCAGATAGTGGAATCACTTCTTCATCATCACTACTATAAACTAATATAGTCATATACATTCTCTGAAATACTATGTATATACAGTGCATAGGTCCCACCCACAACAGAGAATAGGGGATCACTATATGGAAAAAATAGATGTGATTCTATTTTACTTTGCTAAATTGTTATTTAATCATGTTACATAGAGTTTCGACATTTTGTAAATTATGATTGATTTATGTTATTTAATCGTTTACTTGCCGCTTGCAATAAATTTGGTGCTCACACAAGGACGGATGTTTAAACTGTTAAATTAAAAAAATAGAACAAAAAAATAATTGTTTTTTTTTTTATTGGACCATGTAATTTCAAAATAATATGAAAAGAATACATGCAAAAAGAGAATTGAGTGTAAATTGTTTATGACACCAGTCCTGTTACTTTTCAAACAGACCTTGTAAGAGAAAAATGTACACCAGACTGGTTTGTAGCTGTTTAAGAAGGGATGCTGATTTGTGAAAAGGTTGTTAAACTTTTTCAGTTATTTTTATGTTTGTTTTATTTTTAATCAGAACTTTTATATATATATATATATATATATATATATATATATATATATATATTTTTTTTTTAGACATCTCAATTTCCGCAAAGTTAGTGCCAAGGGTTATCTCATGATTCTGAAACACTTTAAAATTATTGGCAGTCTTCCATCCAGTCAGTCCAGTCAGACATTTTCACTTAGTCAGGTAAGTTGACTTCTATTTTAAAATGTGTGTATACCTAATTTATTCTCTTGTGGGCCAGTGTTAATGTTGCGCTTAACCCTTTCCATACATGAAACAGTCAGCATTCACTGACTGAACGATTAATGTTACTGTTGGTTAAAATTTATAAAATCTGTCTGTTAAAACAGTTTTTCATGAAAATATCTTTCTTGGATCCTGTGTTATTGTTCTTTCTATAGAGGAGACGGGAGTTTCCTTCCAAACCTTTTGTTTTTAGTAGTGTGGAAAGTCAACACCAACTATTTCATTATTTTCTCTTCAAGAGATGCAGTTCTTTTATTTAGTAAACCACTTTGCTTGGGATTCTGTAGCACCAATTTGTAAAATCTGATAACGGATAGTCTTCTTTAGAGGATTCAAACATTTGTTCATGAATATGGTGATATATTGTGAATTTAATCCCACATCCAGCTCATACAAACTTAAATTTAGTGAAAACAGGACAAGCAATAATTAAGTAGTACTATATAAGAACAAGAAAAGGTATCACCATTTTCTATCTTCTTGAATCCTGTTTATCTTTTGTCCTTTCCTCAATCCTCCCTATACTCAGTCTTTTCTCTCACTTTCACTCTCTGTAACCCTCTGTGTACTAGTGGCATTTCTGCCTTGCTTGGAGTGAAATGATTAAAAAAAAAATATTCCAGAGACATGCCAAGAACAATAAATAAATAAATAAAGGATTCATTTGAAAATTTCCTGTAGGTTATCTAGATTGACAAATTCCTGAAGAAGACTGGAGGGCACAATAGCTGAAACATTGTGATAATAAAAACAAATATGAAGGCATTAGTCCAAATATAAATAATAATAACTTTAGTTAAAATAAAATTTAAAAAATAGTTGTACCTCTAGTTATTTGTGTATAATACATGCCCCTAAATTTGTCTTTGAAATTTTTAAAAAATACCAAAAAAAAACCCTTGTATATAATATACACTGACTTTCAGAATTTGTAGCTACTAAAATGAACATTTTTGGTGGGATTATGTCAACTAAAAATAAAAATTAATACAGTTTACATTGGTTGGATTAGGAACAAATCGGAAATTTTTATAAATTTGACATGTTTCAATATTAATTTGGCTTCAGTAGAAATTATAGGAGTGGAATGAGTTATATTTCAGTTTTTAAATTCTATGTTTGTTTTGTTTTTGTTGGCAGTGTAGATGTCGTGTGTACACTGGCATTAATTTTTATATCTTTATCAATTTTCAAATTCTCTTTTACTTTGTTCTCATTGGTTGTGTCAACAGCACATATGTAGTAGCATTAGTGTTTATATTTGTATTAATTTTTATATTTGATGTTTGTTTTGTTTTCATTGTGTGAACGTTATATGTATATCATGTGACATCTGTATGTTTGAACTTTTAAATATTAGGTTAAGTGTGTATTAAAAATTTGCTATAATATGATGAATGTTAGAAATTAAATTAGTAACGTTGAGTTGTCATCTGTAAATCTGGATTGATTGGATGTATGATAGTATCCAAAATAAAAGTAAAAATGATGAGACAAAGGAGAATATTTTTAACCTAAGACGTGTATCGTTGGTGAAAAGCTTATGTTCTCTTTGGCTCTGAAATAAAATGCATTGAGTGTGTACTAATCTTGCAGCTCTCAACAATGAATCTAAGACCAGCACTATATGTTATTTCACTGAACATTGCAAAAACAATAATAGCTCATTATGGAATACAAGTTGATGGAGAGAAGTACAGGGACCTACTTGGAGTTGGCTGGTTTAAAACTCACAGACCTTAACGATCCTAATATGTGTGTATATGTATGCATGTGCATATATATTGTATATGTGTGTGTGTGCATGTTTTGCATATGTGTATATGTGAGCAAGAAAACAAAAAAACAGGCATCCCAATGTAACCCACAATATCAGAAAAATAACAATGTGCCCCACCCCCACAAGCTATATACCTCGACTATCATGGGTGTTATGTTCCAGAATCACCTGAAGTAGGTGAAAATCCAAGAAGTAGAAACAAGATTAGCTAAAGTGATTCATCAGAGTATTGAAATATATATTTTTTAATATTTTTATATATTAAAGATTTTATAAAGCCTCTACACACTCTTATAAACACTTTCTACACTCTCAAACACTTTTTAAACATTTTAAAATCCTTCTTGATGTAACGAAAACTGGATTCATTGATACTGTAATGGCGGCCAACAGCTGCATAGCTTCTCCCTTCCTTCAGCTTATTGAGAAGTTTCATCTTCTCAGTTATAGTAAGCATCTTCTCAGCTATAGTAAGCATCTTTCGCTGACACTTAGATTCACTGCTATAGAAGGCTTAGAAGGTGCAGAACATGTAGGGCCTGAAATAACTGAACGACATGCGATGATGAAAGCTAGGATGCTAGAAACTAAGGCTGCAGTCACTAAGCCAATCAGTGACCGGGATATTGAACAGTATGCTCTCATTGGTTGTGCCTCCTCTATCAGCCAATAGTGTGGCATATACAAAATCATCTAAGTCAAATTTTGATTGGCTACAGAAACCAGCGATGTACTGAAGGAACTTCAATATTAATCTACATTGAATGATTTTTAAAAATCCGCAATGCACTGAGACCGTGAAAGGTGAACCACAATATAGTGGAGGATTACTGTATAATAAAAAACAACGAAGAAAAAAGGACTATTATGTGCATGTGTGTGTATGTATTATATGGTGGCCCAGTGGATAAAAATATTGGTTGAATCCAGTGACCTTACTCAAAGATTTGTGAGTTCAATACCTGGCTACAGCAGAGGAAAACAAAAAAAATAACTTGGAGAGTTGAGTTAAAAGGGAGATAACTGATACTGAGAGATTCAGAAGAGGCATGGCATGTGGAACTAGAACAATGTACCCCATTGGATGAAATAAAAGGTTTGGTTTGAAATTTCAATTACTTGAAGATGGATGGACCGTACAATGGTCAAAATGTTGTGAATATGGCAACAGTTAGAACTGTGTAAATAATTACAATACGTCATTTCAGAAACATAGATGGGGATACATATATGTGTTAAAAATATCCTTTGTGATATGTTTATATATGTGTTATGTGTGTGCAAGTATGTATTGGTGGGCATGTATATGTATACATGTATATCGTGAAAATGGGCTCCAACACATATATATGCCTGTATGTGTGGGCACACATGTGTAGGAATATCTATGTATGTGTATATGGTTGTATGTGTATATATGTGTATACAAACAGATATAGATAAAACAAACAATCACAGAGAAATACAGACTCTCAAATGTAAAAGCTAGAACCCATAAGTCAGAACAATTAATGCGACTTATGATAAGTCAGAGATCCCCAAAACACTCCAACATATAGTTTTGTCTTTCTTCTTTTAGTTAGACTGATGATGCCAAAGAGAACGTAAGCTAAGCTTTCTCTGGCGAAACGTGTCTTTGATTAAAAATGTTCCATTTTGTCTGATCATCTGTAAATGTTATGATCTTGCATTCTTTAAGTATATGTTTTTATTATGCTTTGAAATACAAACGTTAGTGATTTTAAACTCTTTATGTTTAACAAAGTTTTAGACCAGGGTATCAACTGAACAAAAAATGGTGTGTGATTGGAAATATTTGTGGGTAATATAAAATTTTGAGTATTAAAAAAGTATTTCAACATATGCCACCTTCCAAAAAATATTTAAAAGAGATATGCCAAGAACCTGTATAAAAAAAATATAAAAATAAAAACTTTAGACTAATTGGGAATAACTGGGTCGCATTCCTATATAAGATATAAATATCCCCACAAACAACAAATCTTTTCAATAAGTAAATCAAAAACAGAACTGTGGTTCTACAGAAGGATACTGAGGAAACCAAACATGAGCAGCAATGAAGTTTTAGAGTAAATGAAAACAAAAAGGAAATTTATGCTAACATCAGAAAGAGACAGTTTAAATTTCTGGGGTGCATAATAAGGAAAGGGGGTTTGGAAAATCTGATACTCACAGAAAAGATTGAAAGCAAGAGAGACAGGGGAAAACAACACATAACCTAGTGAGCTTGTATGGTGGAACAGGGGAACATGTAAGTAACAACAAAGTTTTAGAGAAAATGGAAACAAAAAGGAAACTTATACTTAACACTAGGAAGAGACAGTTTAAATTTCTAGGGCACATAATGAGGAAAAAGGACTTGAAAAATTTGATACTTACATGACAGATACAAGGCAAGGGAAACACAAAAAATCAATACATAATCAACCTAGTAGGCTTGAGTAAATGGTTGGCAGAATGGAGTTTGGGAGAAATAACAAAAAGACAAAATTTATTAAGAGCTACAAATGACAGAAAATTGTGGAGAATAATAATTATGTTTTTGAGTAGCCTGATATTTTAAAGTTTGAATAAATATTGAAATGATATACATTGGTGGAAATAAGTATAAGTTTGAATAAATATTGAAATGATATATTACTTTGGTATCAAAAAAATATGTCAGACTAAACATTTGAAACCTGTAGCGGAACTGAAAGGCAGCAGTCTGTGGGTTCTGCTGAACTGACTACAGTTTGCTGTTCTAAGAGGCAATGAGTGGCATGCGTAATATATAAGCAGAATAATGGACGCTTATGCAAATGTAACAGACACTGGCAAAATGAAATACTGGATGAACGAGGAAAGAAAAGAATGGCCTACCTTGGAAACGTCCACGTTCGTCATGTAAAGTCCGGTTGCTCGACAATGAAAAAAGAATCAAAATGGCAGCGCTCATGTTTTATGACAGGTGGTCTCTGACGACTAACACAAAATTTCGTTGGCTAGTGATTCGTATGTAAATTATGGTCGGTCCTCAGCTGTATGGAGAGGGGGGCGTTCTTCTTGGCGAGAAGCGAAAAGCTGGGTGTGTGACCCAATTTTGCCGTCTCTACGTAGCCTGTTGGATTGTTATGTTGGACAGTTGTTGAACTGGATTTTGGCTACAAGTGTTGCAGTTGAGAGACAAATCTGTTGCAGACTTATTCCTACCGGAAGTTGACACTCATTATTTGTTTTCTTTTGATTTTTCTTTTCTTTACCAACACAAAACCAGAACAAAATTTTGATGGAAGAGAATCTTCGTAGTTTTTAAAGAAAATAGAACCTGTTAATCCTTTAAGTATTTTGATTGAATGTATGAACAAAGGATTTAAAGAAAAAATGGTGAAACAAAGCATGTTAATTTTTTTTTCTTTTTTTAATCATTTCACTGCAAGCAAGGAGGTTATAGAGTGTGAGAGAATATGTGAAAAAGAAACAAAAAAATCACTATTGAGGAGAGAGAACAATAAAAGAACAAGAATTAAGAAGACAGACAACATTAAGATTGACATTGCATTGAAATTTTTGAAGATTAAAGTTGACTGGGAAGCAAGAATCCAGAAAAGAGTTCCACAAATTAAAATTAATAATCATGATTTTTTTTTTTTTGTTTCTTTTTAAAATCATTTTGTAAAGAAAGCAAAATGTGTTTTATCCCCTTTCAGCTTCAAGTTGATGTACAGTCTCGGGTGAATTACAATCCTGTAAGTAACAGCACTCTGTGTTTGGAAGTTATTCGTAATCTACGGCGCTGTCTCTCTCAGCAGGCAGATGTTCGTTTCATCTTATATTCTGTAAGTAAAAATCATTTGTTCTTATAATGGTTCATGTATTTTTTAGCACCTTTAAAAAATTAGAAAATTTACCCAATTCAGAAGACATTTTGTAACCTGCCATTGCATCATCACTTGTCTTTTTAACATCTTTAATAATTTTTGCTCCTTAAAATTACTGCCTAAAATAAAATTTCCCTGTTTCCATTGTATATCATTAAAAATTAACAAATAATGCCATGCCCATTACATCGTTTCTACCTGAAGTAATCATGTTCAATTTTTTCTTTATATGAACAAGCAAGACCTGTGTAATTAACAGGAATTAAATACAGGGTGTTTCAAAAAATTTGATATCCTTTGAGATGTAAATATCACAAAAAGTACATGATTAAGGCAAATGAAATTAAAAAGTATTAATGTTGAAGATCATAAGATTTATTCTTCCAAATCTGAATGAGAAATTCAAAAGCATGTGGATTATGTGAACACACAAAACGCCTTTTCTCTTCTAGTAAATAGCATTTTTATACCTGTAAAGAAAAAGATTAAAGATTAAAGAACATAAAAATACAAATAAGAAAAACACAAAAACATAAAACAAACATTAAAAATAAACATTAAATGCTATTAAAAAATTTGAAGTCATTTGAAGGAGATCTAACAAAGTTATTAGATTGCGAAATGATATCAAATTTTTTGAAACACCCTGTATATTCTTTAATACTGTACACTGTACTTTTCAACTCCTGATCATTCCTAGATAATTTTTTTTTTTTTTTAATCATTTCACCCCAAGCGAGGCAACAGAGCCACTAACACACAGTGGTGTTACTGAGCATAAAAAAAATAGAAGAAAAACATTACTAAGGAGCAAAAACAATAAAAGAGGGCAGGATATAATGATTGACATTGCATTTAAATTTTTGAAAATCAAAGTCAACTAGAAAGCAAGAAGCTAGAAGAGAGTTCCACAAGCAAGAAGTGCAAGAAAAGAAACTGTTAGCATAGAAGTTATGGTTATATCTACAGTTAGGATAGACGTATGGTTACATCTACACATTTCAATTGTAAAATGATGATCTCTTGTCGCAAGTCTAGTAATGTGCTTAAATTCATAGTCTAGGTATCATAGAAGGAAGTTCATTA
Source organism: Acanthosepion pharaonis (assembly GCA_903632075.3). Taxonomy (NCBI): domain Eukaryota; kingdom Metazoa; phylum Mollusca; class Cephalopoda; order Sepiida; family Sepiidae; genus Acanthosepion; species Acanthosepion pharaonis. The sequence goes on along the minus strand of CAHIKZ030004961.1, from coordinate 876,426 downwards.
TAACAATTACCATAAAAGTATTTATAGGCACAAGGAAGCTACGTTACATCATTGGGAAAGAAAAGTGACATAGTCTCTCTTAAAAATACTGAAATGTCCTCAACAGATTGTTAGGTCATGAAATATGATTTAACTCCTCACTACAAACAAAACTGCCATCCTCTATGATGACACCCCTCCAATCCCTCTCTGTGTCACTCTCTTTTTGTTTTTTTCACCCCCCCCTCTCTCTCTGTTTTACTCTCTATATCCTACCCTCTTCCTTTTTCCCTCTCAGATACTTAACAGTCTAGATTTAATAGGATTAACATGACACATACCATATATAGGTAGGTACAAGTGTATTAAAATGTATATAGTAGTTTTTATGATGAACGTGCCCATTGTAAAAATTGTTTATCTACCTATGTATTTTGACTTACTTAGCTGAACTTAGATCCCTTACCAATTCCACTTTAACATTTAGCACTCTGCCTCATTTAAAAACATTACTCCCCTTTTACTGCATATGGAATCCCCTCAAAGTATAGTGTTTTATATATTAGTTCTATATATTTGAAATTGCAGTAGCCTGGCTCTCAATTTCAGTCAGGATTATTTTAGGTGTTACCATAGAAGGATATGACTACACAACCAAGAAATTCAAATTCAACTTGTGCTAACATTTTGCTTAGAAAACATATTCACTCATAGAGTGCTAAAGGTTAAGCAGCACAAGGAGGCAGCCAGGACAAGCTATATATAAAAAATATGGATACTTGATGCATTTTTGCTATTATTGCCTGTATAGTATGATAGTGCATGGATACTTTTAACTAACATATGTTGTAAAATAATCATGGATTAGTGAAGTTGGTTATCTTTTGTTTTATTTTGTCTTGTTAATGGGACCTAGACTATAATAACTACATCCTCTGCAGAAGGGTAAGGCTTTTTGCCTCCACTCAGGGGACTAATCACTAGGTTGATGCTTTTGGACTTGGATATAAATGACCAGTGTCTACCTACAGGCTTAAGCATAAGCATGCCCTCTGTCTTCCTCCAGGCTCAAGCACAAGTATGACCTGTTTCTCTCTATGCTCATGTGTGAGCACTCCCTATGTCTTCCGTCAGGCTCAAGTGTTAGCATACCCTATGTTTTCGTTTGTGCTCAAATGTGATCAAATCCTGTCTTCTTACAAGCTCAGCCACAAGTGCACCCATTGTTTCTCTCTGGAGTCAAGCATGAGTGTGCCCTCTGTCTTCCTGTGTGCTCGAGCATGATCATACCGTATATCTATCCTCAGGGAGAAGAATAATAATTCAAAAGAAAGAAGACAGATTACTGTAACAAGGATTGGTATATTTTTAAATTCATTAACCAACCAACGAACCAACTTTTTTTTATTCCATCCATTAACACTTTCAACTCTTGAACCAATTCCAAAGAGGATGCTTCCCTGATCACTACAATCTTAACCTGTTTAAGTCTAGTGTCAACCGTTACTGTCCCCACATATCCCCATAAACCATGTTCTTACTCTGTAGCCATCTACCTCAAGTGGCTCTTGGGCCTTGTATAAGGTGAAGATGTTTGTAAAAAAAAAAAACAAAAGGTTCAAATGAAATAAAACAATAATCTCACTGAATTTAGTGGTTTCTGCTTGCAGTACCAGCTGTATGAATTAGTCTGACAGTTACAAGGATGCTTTTCTTATCTCAAATTAAGGAGGTGCTGTGCTAACAATTACAAGAATGTTAATGTTGTATCTATATAAGTAACATTTTGTGTGTTTATGTGATAGAAAATGTAATAATCTTTTTATTTCTATTGAAAGGGACTTTATAGTGTCCTTAATAAGAACAGCAAACTTCAGGAACCTATTCTTGATCTGCTTTTAAATCAGGTAAGGTCGTGTTTTTTCTTTTTTTTTTATATTCTTTAAACTCTTATGACATATTACAATATTTATAAGAGTTAAAGTGTCATTTTTGATCATGAATATATGTGGAATTACAGAAACAATATTTACTTTTCTCAAACACTTTAGGCTAGATTAATTTGTGTTGAAACTGTTTCATATAGATTCATTGTAAATAAGGAGCATGTGTATATAAAACATTAAATTAATAACACCATGATAAAAGACTTTACAAACTTGGACATGGTAGGTAATTGAATGACAAAATAAAAAGACATGACACATAGAAGAAGTTTGAAGGGTATGGCTGGAAAATCATGAAATGACTATCAAAATAACTGAAATCTATACAATAAATGTGGATGTCAGTGAGTCACTGTATCAGACTTTTTCAACTTTACTCCTAGACGCCATAACCCAACATATCATACTGTTTTGGAATTAGGCCAAATCTGTGAGCAAATTAAAAATATTCTGGGACAGATCTGGACCTGCAATCATGAAATCTTAGATTCCCAAGTTTTCATTACTGCAATTGCTTTCTACAATTTCTTTTACATGATTTTTTGTGACAAATTTTTTTGTACGATAACAATTTTTATAACTTGGAAACAAATTTGGAAATAATCAAAATTAATTTTGAAATCCATTTAAAGTCACCCATGAAATAAAAATAAGTGTTTGTACAAAAAGTAAGAACCTACGTACATCAAATTGTGTTGAAATTAAGTGGTGGCAGAAGAATTATCGTTGAACTTTTAAAAAGTAAGCTTATATATTAATGCAATACTTAAATGCAGCAATCAGTTTTGAGTTCTTTTGTAGTTTATTATTGCCTATCACATCTACTCCTCCCTACCTATTGTGATGAAGGTCCATTCAAGAGCCCTCCATAGGAGCTAGCTTAAATGCCGCCTGATAGGGCAGCTTTTAAACCGGTATATAATATAGTGTTGTGTAGACATATCTGCTTTATGGTTTCATATTTTCTCAATATCATCTCAATCAATATTCTATGTTGCTATATATATTTAACATTGGGAGCCTTTTTTCATATCTATAAATATCTGATTATTTCACCAAGCACTTTGTAAGTGTTATACTTAGTAACACTTGTCCCTCATAGTTCCTAGCAATAAATACCGTCTCATGAAAGTGTAAACATACAATATGTAGGCTTACTTGATACAGTTCAAAAGCATCTCCGAGTCCTTGTGAGTGTCAAATTATTTTCCACCTTCCAACCTCTCTCTGACAGGCAGGATATGGCAAGCCTCTCACTGCTCTATCGCTACTTTCATGAAAAGTGATTGGACGAAATTACATTCTTTGGTTCTGCTAACCCTAACCTTCATAGATAGGACCCACCATGCCACTTACATTGTAGCAAACCACTCATCTTCTCTCTGTATTCCAACAGTGAGAAGTAAGTTCCACTCAGATTCTTCCTGCTAACCACTGTTTTGTGGAAACTGGCTCCTAAGAGAATGTTTCTCCAATCACTAAAATCTTAGCCTGTTCAAGTCTAAGGTTAACTGTTATCTTTCCATCCTATCCATATAAACTCCCTATTAATGTAATCCTCTATCTTGAGTGCCCCCCCACCAGTGAACTTCACTGTAAAAAAAAACAAAAAACATCAGGTTGAAACAGTGGTTCCTGTATTATCACCCAAGTTAAACAATATTAAACTTGGTCAGTACCTTGATGGCTGACCACTCGGGAATACCAGGTGCTGTAAGCTTGGATGTGTGGTTGGAGTAATGGATAATGGCTCAGAATTGTTAATCAGAGAGCTGAGTTCCAATTCCAGTTGTGTTTGTTATATTCAATTTTGCACAAATACTCTTGGGAAAAGTCTGAATCCACTTCTTCCTTCCACAACTATAGATTAATTAGACTTGTATCACTAAATCATTATTTTATTAACTAACAAAAAAAAATTCTTACAATCTAAAAAGTATATATTTTCTAGCTTTAAATAACCTGCAAAGGTTTGATAAGCTATAGAAAATGAATCAATGAAAAAAAAAACATTAGGTCCCTCACCTGGCCAATGACTAGTCCATGTTATGTCTCTGTTCTTTATATTGGTCTACACTGAAAACTGTTAGTGAAAGATGAAAACAAATACTGTGTCAAGAAATGACAGCTCAAACCCTGTTTATAATATAGTGATTTTCTAAGTTTAGCTTAGATGTGGTACATGACTGAAAATATGGTGCATCCAGTGTGGATTGAACTCACTACTCAGTCGTAATTGATCTAGCAAGACAAGCTTGCTAACCATTACAGCATGTCGAGGTGCCCGAAATTAATTTCTAGGCATATCTTAGATGTGGCACAAGGCCAAAAGTATAGGGCACCCAGTGAGCATCAAACTCACTACTCAGTCGTAATTGTTCCAGCAAGACAAGCTTGCTAACCATTACACCATGTCGAGGTGCCCACCCTTTTTCTAATATACAGGGTATGATAGGCAAATTTTATATTTCTAGTTTCGCACATGCATGTTGTTTTTGATTTTGTCAACCGCACAATATAGTAGGGTCAGTTGGGCATCATCTGTGAGAAAAAGTGCACCATAATGCAATTCACTCTGCCTGAAAGTTGAAAACAGCATGCTGTATTGCTTGGCACTCATTCCGGAAGCTCCAATACAAACATTTCAGAGTGTTTGGGAGGACCGTGCAGAAGATTCGGAAAGAGTTGGATGAGTCTAATGGTGATTACGAAGCTGTTTGGAGTAATCACTAGTGATGGTGACTTTATTCCTCCCTTCATCTTCCCACAGGGCCTCAGACTCAACACAGGTTTACATCAAGTGCCTCGAGGAGGTAGTGCTTCCTTGGGTGAAGAATGTGGCTGCTATGTCTGGCAATAGCACTCTGCGTCATGCCACACAAGCAGAACCTAATCATGACTGTCAGACAATTTCTGTAACTACATCACCCCTTACCTTTGGCCACCTAACTCCCCAGACTGCAACCCCATTGATTATTATATAGGTGGGGGGGGCGTAGTTGAGTGAGAAACCAACAAAACTTGTAACACCAAAGTTGAACTGAAAGCAAAGATTATGGCAGCATTCACTGTCGAGAAGAGATGCAGAAAATTCTGGAGGCTGTGGTTGAAGCCAATGGTGATTTTATTGAATAAATTTACTCTTTAGTATTTCAAGATATTTTTGTGTAATTTTGGTAAATAATATCTGTGATGTCAGTGTTATTTTCATTTTTGTGTAATTTAGATGACAATTTATCCATCGCACCCTGTATTTAGTTATTTTATTCAGAACTTTGCTTGCTCAGTTTGGCTGGGTATGTAGGTGACATCTGGGACAATCTCTGTCATATCAGTCTAACAGCTCTTCTGTCCACCAATTCTCTGCCCCATCACAACATGTGGCTGGCAATACGAATGGGTGGCATTGGAACTAAATGAGGAACAGTCTACTCTTTACTTATAAAACAGAAATAGTGATTGCAATATGTTACTACATAAAATTATCAATTTTTATTTTAGTTCAAGAAGTACTATGAAGCAGCCGAGGATGTCAACCCTCCAATTCAGTTACAGAAGTGTCTTATAAACCAAGGTTCACAGGTTTACCTTGGGGAACCTCTGGTAAGTATTTGCTAATTTTTTATTTTTTTTGTTAGCAATAAGAATATTTGATTTGGTTCTAAAATGTCTTCATATAAAGGAGTTAGAACACTAATATATAAATGAAAGTATGTGTGCTGGGAGAAGTGTGTAAGGTCCAAAATAGAGTACTTTGAAGGAGATTCAGGTGCCATTATCCTAAGTAGGCTATTTTTTTGTTAATATTACATCTAATTGTCAGTTCCAATCCTTGTAGGAATGACTGCAAAAACATTTTGCACCCCAAATTTATAGACAAATCATACTGATGCATGCTGGGATTTTTTCCTAGCCAATATTCTTGGTCTTGTCTGTCTTTTTATTGTTCTTTCTTGTCTTGAAGTCAGAAGGCTACAATCACTTTTTTCTATCATTTTTGTGTGTTAACATCATTCTTACCTCACAAACTTTTTGCCTTGTTACTGTTTCTTTGCCTACTTTTGTCTTGCATATATTGTTTGCTTAGTATTATTTTTGCCCTGTTTTTTCTTTCCTTTGTTATTGTTAATTGGAATTGTGTCAATTCTGTTTGTTCGGCATTTCTGCCAATTACACTTAACCATGGCCAATTACTCTCTATATATTAATATTGCATAATTCTATTCTAATGTTGTACTGACTAATGAAAATCATGAAACTGAGTCTCTCATATGTAAAATTACTTTTTTTATGCTTTGTTTTCTATGTATAGATTCCCTTGAATACATTGTGTGAGACTTACTAATAATATAAGAGAAATTGAAGGTGAACCAATCATAACTGATATTAGTTTTCCCACCAAAACTCAATAGATTTTAATTAGCAGCAAAAGCCTTGTCACACTTGCAGAGCGATAAATTGTAAAATTATTTTAAAATAATATAGAACTTTATTAAATTTTTGATGAGTATTGACTTCCTTTTATGCAACTTCTCTGAAGATACTTCTGTAATCACTATGTTTTTAACCTCAGTTTTGGTTTGGTTTGGTTTATTTTATAGCAACCTCAATGGCTTATTTAATGCCAACAAAATTTTTATTGCTGATATATATATATTTTTTTTTTTAAATGTATTTCTGGTAATATTTTTTCTTCAAAAATGTATTGCTGGTAATATCTTTTTTTTTTTCCAAAAATGTATTGCTGGTAATATCTTTTTTTTTTTCCAAAAATGTATTGCTGGTAATATCTTTTTTTTTTTCCAAAAATGTATTGCTGGTAACAATTTTTTTTACAAAGTATTTCTGGTATTAAAACCTATTTTTACACTTTCATAGTGTTTTGACTCCAGTTTGGGGGTTAACTATTTGCCCATAACTGGGACCCTAACAGGTGCTACCACCCTGGGTCAGGGTGGACCTGGGAATACTAGCAATTAAGAGGTGGTTCCATGCTCCTCAAAACCTCCTGATCAGAGGCCTTACTGTTGGATGTAGTTTATTGTCAAACCCAGGATGGGTTTGACCACAACTGTTATTTATGCTTCATATCCTCATCATCTACACTTCTTACTTCCTCCCTTTATGCTCTGGCAACAACCTCCTTCAGTAACCCTCTACCTTGAGTGACTCTTGAGTCTTGTATTGGTGGATCTCAGTAAAAGCTCTCTTAATTTTATCTTTGCTAGTATTTATGTTAGCTACCTTGTAAACCCTTGTCAGCCTGCACAAACAATTCTACCCTAACATGTTCTTAATTTACTCTATATTTGGACTGTTGTCCTCATCTTTGTTTTTTTTTTATTACAACGTTGTAACCTCCAGCTTTCCTCAGGTGTATATTGATCTGGGTAATCTATAGGGAATTCTGAACTGAATCCTTTATTTAATCTATGGTGGGTAGACTCTTCTCCTTTCACTGTTTTTTGCTGCTGGTTGTCATATTTTGACAGCCAGCACTGGGGCATCCTAGGTGAGATTTAAAGCTCTAAGTTTACTCCAGTGAATTGTCCTACAAGACCATGGCCTAGTGGGTAAAAGTGCAGGTTTGTGAATTTGGTGCCATAATTGTGAATTCAATGCTTAGGTCAGGCACTGTGTACTTGTAGGCAAAGAAAATGGACAAGCAATAACGTAAACCCTAGACAATATCCCTAGACATAAACGAGAACAGTCTACCCTTTATTTAATCTACAGGGATAGTTCAATTTGGAACTCCCTGAAGATTTCCCAGATCGATATACACCTGAATAGTTGAAACGTGATGAAAAAACAAAGATGAATACAATAGGCTGAATATAAATCGTGTAAATAAATATAACTCATCATCCCAGAAATTGTTGTTTGACACTAATGTTCTTTTCTTTCTTATAGGCGCATCTTCTCTGCTGCATTGTGCAGTGCTCACTCCGAGGCCGCAGCATTCACAATGAACAAGATGAGAGTGATGAGGAAAATGAGGAAGTGGATACTAGCAGTTTGAATGAATTGGAAAAGATACTTGCCTCCATCACTCAGAGAATGATCAAAAGTGAACTTGAAGATTTCGAATTGGTCAGTAGGAACTATCTCAATTTTTAACTTTTAATTTTCTTAACAAGCTGAAAAGCTATTTCTGAGGAAATTTTTAACTGATTTGGTCTTTCTTAGCAAATTACAAAATGAGTTATTTTGAATCTTCTAGATCTATTTGCATTAATGCAGGTGCCCACCCCCCAGGTCTCTATCCTTGGGATTACGTTGTTTTTAATTTTTATCAATGACTTTCCTGATGTCATCAGTGTTGTGGGTGGTATATTGACTTACAAACAGATATTGAATGATGGAAGACAACAACAAACAAAACGAAGACTTGAATAAAAATAGATATTGCCAAGTTTATTTTTGTTAAAGAAAAATACATAAACAAAAATAATGTTAGTGTGGACTAAGCAAGCTCATATAAAGGATGAGAAATAGTGTTGTCCTAAGAAGGACAGTTTCATGGTTGCTAGAGAGCATTGTCCTGAAAATGACAGTTTACTGCATAGTATTGGCAAGAATGACTGGAGTGGCAGAAGGCTGAAGATGGCTGGAGCGACAGCCAATGGCAAGCTGGAAATGATGATGGCTGGCTAGCTGAAGCTGCTGCTAATGGCTGGGAGCTATGGGCAGGCGGTCGGCTGCCGTTGGAACAGATACTACACTTTGATCCTAGTCATCGGGACGGCGGAACACCACTCTTTACTCATACTTCCCCACTGAAATGGGATGCAACACAAAGTCAGTATACGTGCGAGTACACTCTGGTCACTGGTCAAAATATTGATCAATTTTTACGCAACCCGCTCTTGCGCAGAATTGGACACAACGCTAGACTTAGCTGGTTATGGAACAGATACTACAATATGATCATAGCATCTGACCACAAAATTAGTAAATTATGAAAGTTATTTTAATCTCAAGTAACACTAATTGACTTTGCTAATCACTGCTAAATAATTTTTTTTTCTTTTATGTGATTTTTCAGGATAAATCTGCTGATTTCTCTACGAAAAACAGTGTTGGTGTGAAAAACACTATAATTTCTCTTTTATTGTTGGGAATTTATGAAAGTTTGATGGAATATACATTTTTCAGTGGGAATTTTAGGTGAGTTTTTAATTTCTTTAAATTCATTTTCTTATTTTGTACAAAGTAAACAGAATCTAGTTTATTTTCTTGTTAATAGAAATTAACCTCAACTACAATGAATAGCATGTGCAAGAGAAAATAATGACAAAGAAAAATTAAATAAAAAGCTTAATTGCAGTACCTTGTCAGTCGTCTTTTATGAAATTTGTATAAAATTGTGGAGGCACGGTGGAGTAATGGATATTGGCTCCGATTGAGGAATCGGAGAGCCAAGTTCAAATTCCAGCCAAATCTATTACATTCACTTACGTGTTAATACCCTTGGGAAAGCTATGAATCCTCTACTTCTCTCCCCCCCCAGCTATGGATAAATAGCAGGACAGACCGGGTTCTATAGCCTTGGATGACAACTGATCTACTGCAGAAAGAAATGGCAACTTACTGTAGGAAAAAAATCTGCCATGTCAATCATGTATCGAAAGATACATGATCGCCTAAGCGTGTATCAAGCCTGGCGCAAAACTGACAGTATAAAAGTGTAATTGCTGCCCAACTACACAATTATATATATTTCTTTTAAAACTGTTTTTGATATATAAAAATTAATAAAAAAACTATATATCATTATCCCATATATATATATATATATATGGGAAAATTGTATGACAAAAAGTAGAAAAGGTTTACTTGTGACATGTTTTGTCCTTTCATCAGACTAAATTTGTTATGCTGGTTATATATTTCTTTGTCTTTTTTTTGTATTATAAAGTTCAGGCCATTACCTTGTTTCCAATAAGACAGAACAAAAAGCAAAATAATATATGCAGTTCCTCTTGCAAATCTTTAACTCCTTGACTCTACTTTTCTTTCTGTCTTTCCATCCATATGAATAACTCATAAAAAAAAGGCCTGCACTTCTCTCCATACACTTTATTATTCCTCTAATCCTTCTCCCACAATGCATTTAATTTCCCCACTGCCATCTGTTTCTTTCATTTTCACCTTTCACAGATACCTGTTGCAGGGGAATCAAAGGTAAATTTATATAACTTGGTTCTTCTCCACAAATTATGAGAAAATGAATCTGACATCAGACATGGTCACCTACATCCAGAAGGGAGATGGCAAAAAAAAATATGTGTTGACATTTGTTATTTCAAAATAAATTTTCTTAAGTCATGGTTCTATAATCCTTTGACTCGTATTCATGTAATAGATTTTTGGTGGATCACAGGTATGTGGCATCGTGTAACTTGTTTTCTTTTTAATAAACTTAGAAATTCGGTTTCATAAAAATGACTTATTCAAATATTTGTTTTTTTAACAATTTTCTAAAATCTGCAAATAATTAAACTGCAAAATTTTAACATAATTTTATTGTTTTTTGTTTTTTAGTGAAACAAGTTGTGAACAAATCCAACAGCTTTTTAACAATCATCAGAAACTGGTGACAATTTTAAAGAGCAAAATCAAAACTCCAAGTACAAAAGCAGGGACTAGTTTGCTTTCTCTTCACTTCACAACAGAAATACTTCATGCTCTGTTCATGTAAGTACATGATTGTTATTTACTAATCTTTTATTTTTTTAATCGGTATCACCCCATGCAAGGCAGTAAATCCACTAAGACACAACGGGTTGCAGTGTGTGGAAGAATTAGGAATAGAAATATTAATAATGAGCAGGAAGAGAAAAGAGTAATCTGTGGTGGGGGCGATATCACCTCTAAAATAATAATAACTAGCGGTAGAGCCCAGCATTGCCCAGGGATGTAATAGTAAGAGATAGATCAAGTATCGACCATCATAAAGACTGAAAAATAAAATTGACAAAGATTATTGTTTAAGGTTGACGGACGCGCATGTCTTAATTAGTTTTTGTTTTTTTTGTTTTTTTGTTTTTTTTTACGAATTGGTCAAACCCAGACTCAAACAAAAACATTGTTTTCAATCGTTATGAGTCTATCGATTGAATAGAATTTTATTATAAACAATTGTCTTGTAAATGGAATTTTTAAAGCATTCTGAATGTAAGAATAAAGAAAAAGTGTGCAAGACAATAAGAAACACTACCTGCCAAAAAAAAGTGAAGTTTTGTTGAAATCGGTTGAAAAATGTAGGAAATTCGATCCCATATATAAACGAACACACACACACACAAACAACCTGGGTTTTATGATAAGTATAACTCGATATGAGTTGTCCCCCTTCCATTCTGGTGATAGAATCGTGTTTTAAAGTTTTTTCAAATTGATTTTGTGCGAAAACAATAGTGTTTTTCCAATTTTTGGCGCTGTCAGAACCACCGCAAGGTAATTTTACGCAGTCCTGTGAAGTTTTGTTGAAATCGGTTGAAAAATGTAGGAAATCCGATCCAATATATAAACATACAGACACACACACACACACAATGTGTGTTTTATAAAAAGTAAGATGATAATAAAGGAGAATATGCTGTAAAACAAAAAAGGCATTTTTCAAAAGAACCAAGATGTTAAAAATGCTGTAAAGTCTTTGAAATGTAAATGTTACAGAAAGTTAATTACTTACAATATAATACATATTATTTATAATACATCTTCTTTCTTGCCATCAATTTTGACAGCACAGGTACACTAGTAATAATAATAATAACAGTGAAACAACAAATCACTTTTTCTGATTTACACAGATTTTAATTTAAACATGTCACTTATTACTATTGTAATATTGTGTCATCTTATGTTCATGTTCAATGATTTTTGTGTTTACATTTCTATATTGATTGATTTATGATTTGTTTGATCCCATTCATATCAACTTAAAATAAGAATTTATTTATAGTTTTCATTGTTTTGTAAGACAAAATTTACACGTATGATTACACTTTACATCATATTTAGAACAAATGCATGGGCATATTCATGCCAAAAACTGATTTCTTTTATTGTTTATTTTAATTATTTCACCGCAAGCATGGTAATAAAGCCACTAACATGTAAGGGGTTACTGAATGTGAAAGAATATAAAAAAACATTAAAAGGAGAGAGAACAATAAAAGAATAGGAATTTAGAAAAAAAGGTAATGAATAACATTGCGTTTAAATTTTTGAAGATCAAACTTAACTGGAAATCAAGAAACTGGAAGAGAGTTCCACAAGTGAGAAGTGTGAGAAAAACTGTTAGAATAGAATTTATTGTTATATATAGCCATTTCAAAAGTAAAATGATGGAAACTTGCCGCCAATCCAGTACTGTGCTTAAATTCATAGAGTCTAAGTACCATAGAGAAGCAGTCATCAGAACAATTACCATGAAAATATTTATAGAAAAGGAACAAGGAAGATATATTATGGTGATGGGAAAGTGTCTGAACACTCCAGTGACCAGTGGTTATTTCTCTGCCATGGCGTGAGACAGAAGTGGACATCAATACCAATAGACGACAGTGAAGATGACATTGTTTTGTGGAGGAAGAGGAACCAAATGTCTTTGGAAACGCTGACGATCCCAAAGATGGCTAAGATTCTACTCTGCTGATAACAATGAAGAAACTATCATGCCGTCCATCTTTGACACCTAACAGATGCGAAGCTGACCAGCATTTGCCGGGTTAGGGTAGGGATTTTGATGAACTCATTGTTGCACATTAGTTGGGACCATAGATTTTCTTTCAATCACACCCTCCTGAATATGGGGATGTACGTGAGTCGAATAAAATAACTTAATGTTTCATTCCCATGTATAATAGGCACCCATAAATTTTAGGTTTACAAATCTGGAAAATGTGTGTATTATGTATAAATAATTATGTGAAATGATGGGACCTTACTGCCAATCTAGTACTGCAGTTAAATTCATATCATAGAGGAGTGCTTATCAGAAGCATTTATAGAAAAGGAACAGTGAAGCTATATTAGGGTGTAGGGGAAGTGACTGAAGCCAAGGAGAAAAAAAATGTTAAACAAATATACATCCAAATGACTAATGGTTTTTTGTGGCGTAAAACAAGTGTCCATTAATGCTAATGGACGACAGTGACATCTTTTTAAAGGAAAAGGAATAAAATAATAATTTGATTTGATTTTTATGGCTTGTCAAGCCTTTGTGGGTTATTTAATTATTTAAAGCTGAAACCTATGGGGAATTGTAAAAAGAGTGAATATTGCATTAACACTTTTTATAATAACAATGTTTTTTCTACACATGAGTCTTACTACTGTATAATAAATGACAACTTTTTAGAATTTGTAGCTGCTAAATCTAAACTAAATTCAGCATTTGTTCAATTATTATTCTGTTGACTAAGATAAGAATCCTATTATAATTTTGTTTATCCCTCATTTTGTTGGTTTGCACACTGCTACACCCTGCCAATACCTCATAAATAATGGACTATTCCATTTTGATCACATTAAATGAGGGAGAAAAAACACTACTTGGTTTCAGTGAGAAAATGGATGAAAGAAGGAAGGGAAGATAGAATCAGATTAAGCTGATTAGAACAGATACTACACTTTGATCTTAGTCAAAAGGCCGAGTTGATGGTAACTGCGATAAAACAACATTTTTCAGGAGGATAGCATCAAATAACAGAAATCAAGTAAGGCAATCAGCAAAAATTCAGTTACCATAAACAGAATAACATCACCTGCTGAATTATTTTCAAATTATTATTATGAGAAATGTTCATAAGACGAGGATTTACCTAGATAATATAGTTTTCATTGAAAGATGCAAAGCAGAGCTATGTTCACATAAAAATGCAACACGCTTGCTCTCAAAAATAAGCCGATATTAGAACCAAAATTATAAACAAACATACATTCCAATGCCAAGTGGTTATTTCTCTGTAGTGGCATAAAACAGAAGTGGACATTCATACTAATTGACGACAGCAAAGATGACATCCATTTGTGGAGGAAGAGAAACAAAATGTCTCCATGAATGACGATGATGACATTGGTTTGATTTTTATGGATTATCAACCCTTTGTGCGTTATTTAAAGCCAAAACATATTTTGGATTGTCAGAATAAGTCTTTTTTATTTCTTTTTTTTTTTTTTTTTTTTTGAGTGAATATTGCATTAATATTTTGGGGGGGAGAATATCAATGATTTTTTTTCTAGATACAAGTTTTACTATTTAACTCATAGCTGAGGGAGGTGATGGATTCATATCTTTTGCAAGGGTATTTGCATGTAAGTGAATGTAACAAACCTAACTGGAATTTGAACTCAGATTTCTGATTTCTCATTCCATCACTATTCATTACATCACCTACACATCCTTACATTTCTGAAGAGTCCTGTTTCTTTTAAGTAAAACCTAATTTTGTCATATTACTATTTTGAATCAAGATCATGCTTTTCTAACACACTCAATCTTGATATATTTTTCCCTTTATTTGGATCAGAGACACAAGCCATGAGAGTCTGGAAGCCTTGAAGCAGAATACAGATTTCATATGCTGCATTCTTGGTGTGTCTTTACAAAAAGTAACTTTTCTCCGTGATCGGGGTACATGTGATGGTGCTGACCTTTCCGAGAAAGACAAACTTATAGCATATTCCTGCAAACTTGGACGGTAAGTGTTATTAGGATTTTGCAAATTATAATAAATTATTTGTTGAGATTTATAATTTTGATTATAACTGAATATAAATTGTTTAACTTCATTCCAGTTAATATGAATTATTGTTGTAGTTAAGTTGTCTTGTGTTTCTATAAATAAATATTAAATTTGATATAGATTTCTGTAATTTGGATATTGAAATATTAAAAGATAAAGTAATTTCAAATACCATATATTTTCACATATAAGACAACCTTTAAATCACAAAAATCACCCTTGAAAATTGGGGTTTGTCTTATATACTACAATTATAAAAAAGAAACCTTAAATTCTGAGTGATATTTGTCAGTAGGCTAAACTTGGCCTCAGTGCAATAATCAATAGCATAGATGAAAAGATTCACATTATTAAATAAACTGATAATTTAAAGTAATAAAACCATTTCTGCCTTATATTTTACTGGCACAACTTCGTAATAAATTGCCTATTCGAAGAATAAATTCCATATCAATGAAATCAACTTGTATCCATGGAAGCTCAGCTAGGAAAATATAAACATTGAGTTATGATTGTGTTCACAGCAATGGAACATACTATTATTTTACATTATCATATTGTTATTAGCGGTATTTTGTGATTGTTGATGAAGTATAAGTAAATGGCCATTAGTACACCAGGCTGTTTGTAAATTTTTGGATATAGAAAAAAAAAAGGAAGAAGAAGAATCAGTATTTGCAAGAGATCATGTGATGAAATATAAATAAAAAATGATTTCCAATAACATCATTTTTATATAATCAATAAGCAGTCATCTTATACTACAGGTATAGGATAAATTCATGAAAATATGCTATATTTTTTTACATTGTCTCATCTAAAGGTTGCCTTATATATATACAGTATGTAAATTTTCTTTTTTTATGTTGGAATTTTGGGGATTAAAGATTTTCATTATTATCTGCCTCTCTATTCAGACCAAGTTGCTTTTTCATGTGTCAGCCATGGTTACATTCTGTCCGCCTTCAGATGTCTGCTGTAGTGGTAAACTCAAATTTTTAACAGATGCCTTTATTCAATTTAACTGATTAGATTCTTATCATTCTGCTTTCTATATGTAGGGAGATAACTCTTATCAGTTTATATACCTTTATGTTACTTGTCTGTTTCTTCCATTGAACCAGATTATACTACCCAGTCCAGGGATTAAACTCAGACAGGCTTTAAGCAATGCTTTAATTCACTTTAAACATGCTCTAATGGAGAAAATCAGGCATAATCCAAGAAGATCAATGAGAAAATTGATTAAGGGGACCAGAGCATCAGAGAGGACCATGTAGAAGTTATGTCGAAATGTTCTAGGGATGTTGCCGTACAAGATAAAAGATGGCTTCTTTTAACAGCCACAATGAAAAAGAGGCTTAAAAGAAGTAAGCAGTTGCTGAAACAGATTCATGATGGCACCCTGCAAAACATCATTTTGACTGATGAACAGACTTTTGATCATCAAAATAATTGTATTCTTTCAAGTCATCAGTCAGTTCCTGCCGCTTGAGGAAAATGCCTCAGAACCCAGAAACTAGCATCAGTTATACCTTGGGCAACCATTTCAGAAAAAGGAAAGTTTTCTCTTGTTTTTGTATCTTAAGGGATAAAGATTATCAAGGAAGTGTACATAGAAGACATCTTGGAAGGTGTACTCAAGTCATGGTGCAATGTCACTTATGGTGATGAAAATTGTACACTTTAATGATAGAGCAACGAGCCATTCTGCTCATGTAACACAGCAGAGCTGCAGAGACAATTGTCCTGGCTTTATCACTAAGGATGAATGGCTTCCTTCATCACCAGATATCAACACTCTTGACTATTGTTTGTGTGGAGTTTTTGAGACTGAGGGCTATTCTATTCTGTACCACAATATCAAAACTCTGAAGGCAAAATTGAAGAGAGTATGGGACATGTGGAAACTGTACTTGCTGACATCAATAACTTTCCCAAAAGACTTTGATGTTTGTTGAAGGCTAAAGGAAACCATATTGAATGAGATTTTCTAGTGTTATTTAACAGATTAATACTTACTTTGTATTAAAATTTTATACTGATATAATAAATTTTTCAAGAGTTATGAGCTTTTTCTTTTGTAATAGTATTTATACTGCACCCTTTAATATACTTTATTTGGTGTCATATAAAACTTACATTTAAATAAAGAATATAAAATTATTAGACTGCATCTAGTACACTGGTATATGACGTTGTATTGGACTGCACCTATTGATTCTCATGCCTGCAATTGATAGTGGTTTGTTGGTATCTCCCGTTGGCAGATCTTATAATGCCACTAAGACACCAGTGCTATTGGGAATGAAAGAGAATGAAAAGACTTTAGAAGGAACTGGAAACCCAATACTAAACAGGAATAAAAGAGATAAACCTCTACTGACTGTTCAAAAGATTGGGAAGGAGTGTTAATAGGATGATAGGTGAACATATCTATTCATATTGAGGAAAAAAAATAAATAGTAAATAAAATTAAAAAAATAAAAGTTTACATGGAGATGTTAGAAGGATAGAGTTGAAGTAAACTTTAGAAGGAACTGGAAACCCAATCCTAAACAGGAAACAAGAGATAAACCTCTACTCCTGTTCAAAAGACAGGGGAGAAGTGAGAATCGGATGAGGGGCAAACCTATCTACTCATCTGTTTAGGTTTTATTAAAATTTGAAAAATATTTTTTTAAAATGAAAAAAATTGTTAAAGGAGTATACAAGAATAACAATGTCAAGGGAAAAATTGCCATTTTAACACAGCATTTTTTTGTGGGTACAAATGTTAAACTTTACCAAATTTTGATTTGAATCCTAGGAGAGCCACTTGCTACTTATTTTATCTCTCAGTTTTTCCATGATTTTATTTCTACTCCAGGCCTATTGCATTACACTATTACATATTTTTCTTCTATATGCCATATCTCTTCAGGATATTTACATTCACGACTCTTCACAATTTTCTATCCTCTGTAAATTTTGTCTTTTTGCTATTTCTCCTAAACCCTGTTCTGCCAAAAATTTATACAAGCTTTAGGTTTCCTCTGTCCCTCTTGGCTTCAATATGTCCTGTGAGTGTCTAATTTTCTAAGCCCTCTTTCCTCATTATGTGCCCTAGAAATTTCAACTGTCTCTTTCTGATTCTAAGTAAATGTGTCCTTCTTGTTTCTATTTTCTCTAAAACTTGATTTCTTCTTTGCTAGCTAGACTTTAGACACATGTTGAGTCCATGGTATTCTTAGCATCCTTATGTAGAACCATATTTCTGTTGCTTCAAGTTTCCTCTTCATCTGTGAGGAGATTGTCCACTATTCACTGCCATATAGAACTGATATTACATCAGAGTTCAAATTTTCCTGTTTTTTATTACTTCGCTTAGCTTTTGGAAAGCATATTTCCCTATGCAAATGCGCCTTCAGATTTTGGTGTCACACTGTTAAAATGTTTCCTACATATTTAAATTTTTGTACTTGCTTGATTTTTGCATCTCCAATTTGTAATTTGCATGTTGGATTGTTTCTTTTGCTATCAGTCAGTTAAGTGCCATACATGATACATGCCTCTTTTGATTCATTACTGACTTGACAGAAAATTTTCCCACAGTAGGTTACTGTTTGTTTCTGTGGTAGACTGGTTGCCAATCAGAACTGTAGGCTGTCTTGGGTATGACGATAAACTATATTCATGTCCTGGGTAAGATGATAAACTACGTCCAGCAGCAAGGCCTCTGATCTGGAGGTTTTGAGGAGCTAGGAACCACCTCTTAATTGCTGATGTTCCCAGGTCCATCCTGACCCGGGATGGTAGCATCTGTTAGGGTCCCAGCTATGGGCAAATAGTTGACTCCACAACCTGACTCAAAACATTTTGAAAGTGTAAAGATAGATTTTAATACCAAAAATACTTTTTTAAAAAATTAGTATCAGCAATAAATATTTGAAAAAAGAAAATATTACCAGAAATAAAAATCTTATCAGCATTAAAAAAATCGATTAAGGTTAATATGCTGCAAAACAAGACAAACTATACATTTTTTAAAAAAATATTACCAGCTATACATTTCTGAAAATATTACCAGCTATACATTTCTGAAAATATTACCAGCTATACATTTCTGAAAATATTACCAGCTATACATTTTGAAAATATTACCAGCTATACATTTCTGAAAATATTACCAGCTATACATTTCTGAAAATATTACCAGCTATACATTTCTGAAAATATTACCAGCTATACATTTCTGAAAATATTACCAGCTATACATTTCTGAAAATATTACCAGCTATACATTTCTGAAAATATTACCAGCTATACATTTCTGAAAATATTACCAGCTATACATTTCTGAAAATATTACCAGCTATACATTTCTGAAAAAATTACCAGCTATGCATTTTTGAAAAAAAAAAAAAAAAGGAAATTTTGTCAGCATTAAATTACCCATTGTGGTTGATATGCCGTAAAACAAAACAAACCAAACCAAACCAAACCAGAACTGTAAGACCCAGTCTGACCTGCTATTTAACCTATATCTGGGGAGAGGAGATGGATTCATACCTTCCCCAAGAGTATTTGCGCATAAGTGAATGTAACAAACCTGACTCAAATATGAACTCTGCTCTCCGATTTCTCATTTCAACACGATATCTATTTCACCACAATGTACATTCATCTGCTATACTGATTTAATATTACTATAAACGTAATAAATTTGTGACTACACATGTATCCACTAAATGTAACTTTTATAGTTATCAAAAATATTGTTGGATTATTAACCTTTAGCACTCTGTAGGTGACTATTTTCACCAAGCAAAATGTTAGTCCTGCCAATGCAAATTGAATTTGAAATTCTTTGTTGTGTAGTCATATCCTTCTATGGCAACATCTAAAACAATCTTGACTGAAATTGAGAGCCAAGCTACTGCAATTTTAAATTTATAGAACTAATATATAAAACACTATATTTTGACAGGATTCTATATACAGTAAAAAGTCATATTTATAAATGAGGCAGAGTGCTGAATGTTAATAAAATCCATTAATTCCTTAGAAAATACTGATTTAAGCAAAAAGTTTAAACTCTTTATATTTTCAAGGTTTTGTCTGAAATACTACCAACGGATTGGTCCCAACAGTGACAAGAAAGAAAAAAAAGCTGTGTCGACGTTGTGTTTGGAAATATTGAATGTGGTAATCCAACTAATATATGCCAATAGCATGTCTGTTACCGTTCCATTGACCGAAAAACAAGAAAAGTGGTTAATTATGCTCTGTAAGTAAAATTACCTTTATCTTGGTTTTCCTTTTAAAAGAGAAGATAAAGTTATTCCCTTTGAAAAAATAAAACAAGTTATTTTCTTGGTTAGTTTTAAGGTAAGTAATTTCTTTTTCTCTCTGTAATCAACAGTGTGGTTTATACATATTGAAATACTCCTAAAGTATGAAAAAATTCCAAAGCTAGAATTGAATGTCATCACAGACAAACAAATATATGTATCTGTTTGGTATCAAAGATTTTTAGCCTTCCATCAGTGAAGAGACATTCAACAAAGCCATATATATAGATGGCCAGACTGTACAGAAATATAAATGATCAGCAGATAGAAAACATCAGGCAATGACGAAAGGTGGTATTATTTCACAATGAAGCTGCATAGATTAAGAAAGCTGATCATTTTAGCTTTGCGACCATGGGAGGGTTTTGATGGTGCACGACTATATGAAATGGTTGGTATCTACTATTGTAGAAATAATTTAGAAGAATAATGTCAAGTTATTGAAATTGTCAATAAGGGTGATATCAGATTATGGAAAAGAAACTGAATTACATCTAGCAATTTCAGCTGTAAAACAACTATACCTAGCCATCAATCTAGTACTGTGATTAAATTCATAAAGTCTAGCTACCAAAGAGGAAATATCATCAGAACAATTACCATGTAAATATTCATAGAAAAAGCACAGGGAGGCTACATTACAGCAGTGGAAAAATGACTGAAGCCAAGATGATATCAGGACTGATAACATATATTCTTTGGATTTTGTCAGGAATCTCTAGACACATAAGAAAAGCACCATACCAGATGTGACAGAAATATTTAATGCATGGATGAATGGTAGACTTCTAAATGTATAAGCTGCAGAAACTAATGCAACACAGTTAAATAGCTTTCCTAGCAGCAGCCGACCTAGCAATTGATTTAATATAATCTTTTGACTTCATGTCAGCAGAAAACATTAACCCTAGGTGCTGCAATAAGTCTTAGGTTTTATTCCAATTCTAATCATCACTTTTTAAAACAATAAACTTTGCCAAATAGTGAGGGTGGTTAACCTTCAACACTCTGTATGTGACTTCATCTGCTGTAGGAAAATGTTTATCTTGTCACTGAAGATGACTCTGATTCCTGAACAATAGTGTTTGAATTTCATAGTTGTGTTGTCATATCCTGCTATGGCAACAGAAAACAACTTTGAGTGAAATTAACAGTAAGGATACTGCAATTGAAAGTCCTTGGAAAAGAATGCAGTGGAAAGTGATATTAATAATGCAGTGTTCTAACATTTTTAAAAAAAAAGCAGTCATGGGAAAAATTATTCTTTTGGCACTATGTCTTATTTCAGGTACGTTTCTCCATGTTAGCCATTTTTTAACATACCTTTTAAATTAAATGAACTTTTAAAAGAAACATTACATTTTCATTTATTAAATTTTTTTGGTTTTGTTTTTGAGAAACTTTTTAAATTGAATGGCCTTTTATAAGAAACCCCATAATTTTTCATTCATTAAAATTTATTTATCTTAACACGACATTGAATGTACTGTGTACTCTGCCTGTAATTAAATTAATTAAATAAAATAAAATAAAGTTCTGTTTTGGGACATTCCTACTATAATTCTCTGGGTATGGACTCTTCCTCTAGGGGACATATTAATAAGCTGAATTTCTGTCTCAGCCAGTCCCTTTGATTTGCCTGGGGTGTTCCTCTCAGTGAAGAAAACACCTACTTTATACATTATAAAACTGATTTTTCTTTGTGTTTAATTTTTTGCAGTACAAGACACAGAAGTGAGTACATCCCAATTTACCGGTCTACAACAAGTGACAGAGAAACATGTCAAGATTTTTCAGGTATCTTTTGGAATATGTTTTGATGAAGTACTTCTGATACCTTGAACTTATTATAATTGAAATCCTCTTTCCTACAGGCTTTATTTTTCTGTTTTCTCTTTTTTCACTATATGTTAGTAGATTAAAAATTATCAATTATCTCTATCTATAAAAGGCAGGATGTGTGTGTGTAACGAATGCACGGCTGCAATTTTTGACGGATTTGCACCAGAATTTATATGCACATGCTCCAAGTTAGCGGAAGGCCAAGACCGACTTTGCATTTCCCAACTCCCATCGATAGTGGAAATAATCGATTTTTTCATGCTTCTACGGCAGTTTTCATGTAGTTTGCGGCCATTTTCTACTGGCCAGAGTGAGAGCCAATAGCTGGCTGCCACGAATAGGCAGGAAGATTCTATTGGCCAGCGTGAGAGCCAACAGCTGACTGACATGAATGTTAACTAGCATGCTAGCATACAAAAAAATTGATAGCTGCATTCGTCACAAGTGGGAAAAATTTTAAATCTGCATGTATTTGTTGTTAACATTCTTTTTCATTCGATTTTTCCAGTTACAAGTCCTTTTTTAAAGCTGATCGTTTTGTGTTCATTTTGTTTAGTTCTTTTTTTTTCAACAGATTTAATGTTTAGTATAGAGCTTAGAAAAATTTGCAGTGTGAGATAGGCAAGAAGTAAGGCATGTAGCAACATCGGCACGGCAAAGGGCACTCCTTTAAAGGCAAGGAAGGGCAAAAATATTTTAAGTCAAGTGATAGCGATTGCTGTATGAGTTGTACAATTTTTGAATCAAGCACGGGCAACGCCAGGCCATGCTAGTTATTAATAAAAATAATAATTGATAATTTTCAATTCTGTAGATAAGAATTGGTAACTAGACAAATTTAATATCTAAGATAAGGTATTGCAATTATTTACATTATTCAGACTGTTATCCTCATTTTTATTGCTATATTCACAACATCTGAGCCATTTTACACACTGGTTTTCTTCAGGTGATTGGAATTTCAAACTGAAGGAGTAGATTGTTCTAGTTCCATCTGTTATGTGTCTCAATTATCTCCCTTTAACTCTTCAAATTTTTGTTCACCACTGCAGTAACTAGGTATTGAACTCACAACTTTGGGTCAAGTCACTGTATCTAACCAATGCTTTTATCCACCAAGCCATACGTGTATGAATTTTTGGGACTTATAAACTTAAGAGGCATGTCACGTAGAACTAGAAAAATCTACCCCAGTGGATGAAATAAAGGGTTCAGTTCGAAATTTCAATTGCCTGAAGAAGGCTGGAGCATACAACCATCGAAATGTCATGAATATGGCAATAAATATGAACAACATTCTGAACAGTGTAAATAATTTAACTAGGCAAATTTAGCACACTTTTACTGCTGGAATGAGATAACTGTCGAACAATCACGTGGTCAAGATAAACACTCAGTTGTGGAGCAAGCTGAGTGAAGAATGATTCTAATTGAGGAAGAGAGTTATTTATGGTGCAATGGAGCATCTCATTATGCTAAAGTGGGATAGTCCATTGCTTGGGCTTTGATTGGCTGCTGGTACCTGAGTGGAAGTATTTCTATAAAATACCAGCTTAATTTCAGTTAGTTTGCAGGGTTTGTATTAAGTTACAACCTGCTTTATTTTTGTCTGCCAGCTGACGCTAGCTGGAACTCTTTTACGCCGGTAAGTGTCGCTTATTGTATTGTTATTCTACATCTCCTTCCCCCATCGCGTGTTGGTAGTGGCCTTTGGGGAGGGATTTGTTCCTTTAAACCTGGCTGGTTGTGTGGAAGTAGTCTGGACAATGCCCGAGGGTTTTTGTCCGTGTTATTGTAGACGGTTGAGCAGTGTTTGATGGTATTCCAGCGTCGAATGTTTGTGGCAATGGTGTAGGGATCTCAGGTAAGGCACTAGGTCTTGGAACTGGAATTGTTGGTGTATCCAGTTTCCTGAGAAATCGGCGATTTCGTAAGGTAATTCTACCTGATCCGTCAACTCTGATACGGTATTGGTGGTTGGGGAGGATTTCAATGACCTGACCTGTTGTGTCCCATCGACGGGTTGTTGGTCTTTGTAGTGCCACTATTTGTCCTTTTTGAAGGGGTTTAAAGTGTGTGCTGTTCTGTTGTATCTCTCTATGAGACGAGCGTTCCCCGGGACAGACTTATCTCACGATTTTGGGCTGCGGTTATCCACTTCAAGGTGGCTTATAGAGTGTGGGTGGGATGGTATGTAGTCACGTGTAGTCGGCGTGGAGTAGTAGTTGAGCAGGGATAGCCCAATGTTTTGAATAGGTGTATTCCTGTATTGGAGGATGGCTTTGCTGCATGGTTATTATCCAACGATCCTTGGGCTCCTGTGTTGCCATTTATGATTCTTTTTGGTTGTTTTGACAGAAGAGCTCTGCTCGACCATTGGATTGTGGGTAACCAGCAGATGATAACCTTTGTTTAACAGCCCAGTCTTGCAAAAATTGCTTGAATGGAAGAGATGTGAAGGTGGCCCACCATCACTGCTGAGTTCCTCAGGAGCGCCCGTAGGTTTGAAATATGTCTCGCAAATCAAAATAATCCTTGAGGCATTAGCTTCTCCGTGGCTCAAGTGGTATAGATTCAGCCAGCCCGTTAACCTGTCAGCGATGCTAAGTAACCATGGTTTCCAACATGGAAGATGTCCATGACGATTTGCTGAAATGGCCAATCAGGAGATGGGGTCAAATTGATTGGCTCTTTTGGTTGACTCGGGCAATTTTTTGAGCAGAACGTATAACCTGCTCTAATGTTACTTAATTGAAGTATTCATCCCGGGCCAATAAACAGATTCATTGGCATCGCGCCTTCATGCCAACTTCGCCTTTGATGTGCAGAATGTAGGCTATGTAATATTTTTATGCCCAGAGGTGGGGATAACAATTCTTTGATCTAAGAGCACTAACCCATCGTCAACACTTAGGGCGGTGCCTCACTTCCCAATATTCATGATTTCAGGTGCAGTGAGGATGCGCGTCTTTGGAATCCGCTTTTGTATTCAATTAATTTTTTTGTATTATGGGTCGCTGCGCCCCGCCGACGGATAACGCCTGGGTGAGATGAGCTCCAGGTTGTCATTTGCACCGAATGTTGCTAATAAGGTTGTTGATTTGACCCAGTCATCCATGTTGTCGGACTCTATGATGTCTGATTGAGAGGGTTCAGCAGTGAATACATTTAGGAGTGCCTGTGAGATGTCTGCTGGGTTACGAGAGACAGCATCGGAGGCTCTGTGCCATTTCCCAGGGCAGTACTGAATGGTGAATCTGTACCTGAGGGTTTTCTCCTTTAACCTGAATAATCGGGGTTTTGGATTTTACTAAGGTCTCTATCTCGAATAATCCTTTTAGTGGTTCATGATCTGTAACCACTATGAGATTCGGGCAACCCATTACAAAAATCCGACATTTTTCCAATGCCCATGCAATTGCTGCTGCTTCGCCTTCAATAGGTGCATATCTTCGTTCAGCATCAATGCAGAATCTGCTACCAGCAAATATCAGGCGCCAACCTTCAGGGCAGCAAACTGGGGCCTTTGTCAGTGGTGCATGAGCAATACTTGCAGAAGTAGGAAGCCCATTGCGTCTTTGCTCCAATCTGGGGCAAGGCAGGTTATTCTTTCTTTTGAAATGTTGCATGCCTTTTCGACTAAGTCAACTATGACCTTCTTTGACTGCTGAATGCATCCTCAAGGCTTTTATTCCATGTAAAGCGTGAGTCTCGCTTTTTCGAGATTACGAAATGGAAGCATGACTGGGCTTAGTGAGTATGCCCAAGCGACTTTGGTTGACCAGCCCAAACCATGATCTAGCATCGGTGAGTGTTTTTGGTATTGGGAAGCTCAATATTGCCTCCAGCATGGATTTAGAAGGGGTTACACCAGAAGATGTTATTTGGAGGCCCCCAAACTGCACCGTGTCTTGGCAAAATTGGAATTTTTCTCTATTTATTACGATGCCATTTTTTGCACAATGGAGGAGAAAATTGAAGGTGTGAAAAAAGGCTCCTTCGATGTCAGAGTCATAGAGTAGGGTGTCATCCACGATTTTTACTTTGCGGGGGATGTCTCAGTTAGTTTGCAGGGTTTGTATTAAGTTACAACCTGCTTTATTTTTGTCTGCCAGCTGGATGCTAGCTGGAACTCTTACGCCGGTAAGTGTCGTTTATTGTATTGTTATTCTACAATAACCTTACACATTATGAATTGCAGTCTTATTTTTTTTGTATTTTTAAGACTTCAGTTTTTATTGTGTAAGATTATCTAAATCTCATAGTAAAAGCTTGCTGAATTTGTCTAGTCGACAATAAAGTGTTATAATAAAATATATATAAAGTGTTTTGTCACATTGTTTGGATTATTGTATTACACTATTGTCGATTTAGAAGGGAAGTGACGTTTGCAGAGTCCTAGGTGCTGTTTGCTCATTTAAATTATTAATATCATTATTAATTCATGTAGTATTTCTGTCATCTTAATTTCACTTATTTTTTATTGCAATTCTGAGAGCATCATTCTTAGGTTCTCACTAAGCTGTGTGGATCAGAGATAATTTTAAGAAACATTTCTTTTTTTGATTGATTCATTTTTTATGGCTTATCAACCTTATTTAAAGCCAGAAAGTATAAAGTATTTTTAGATTGTAAGAATTTTTTTTTTTTTTTTTGAGATAATAATGATTTATTGATACATGTCTCACTAATTAACTCATAGCTGGGACAAGAAGAGATCGATTCATATGAAGGGTATTTTTTTGTGTAAGTGTATGTAATTAAACCAATTGGAATTGGTAATTGACTCTTCGATTAACAATTCCAAGCCATTATCCAATTACACCAACTGCACATTCAAACTTAAAGCACCTAGTATTTCCAAGCAGTCACTCATCCAGGTACTGACCAGGCTCAATGTTGCTTGATCATACAGGAACTGGTGTAAGAATCTTTTTAAATTGACTGAATTTTTAAAATGACACATTACATTTTATTCTAGTTCTAGGTGTTTGCTCAGTTAACGTGGTAATTTTATTATTACTACTTCATGTTGTATCCCTGTCATCTTAATTTCACTTATTTTTTATTGCAATTTTCAGACCATCATTCTATGCTTTCATTAAGCAGTGTTGATCAAAAATAACTTACAATACTTCATTTAAAATATTCAAATATGAACATAACTGCTAGTATGTTTAAATGAAAGGTAGTAACATATCAGGCAGTTAGGTAAGATAAGTAATGGCTATATGTTTAGATTTGAATATCTGCAGCTGGAAAGTTTTGTGGCCTAATTGACAAAGCAGCTGTTGCATTAAGACAAGCTTCTTGAGGAAAAAGGTTGTGAGTTTGTCTTACTAAGGCTGTATCTTTAATTTTCACCAGGCTTCAGACTAACTTTTTTTTTTTAACTATCCTGGACCTGTGCTGAAATACAAATCATACTGAAAAAGTTCTAAAGGAGAGTTGTTGGTAAATATAATAAAATTGCCATTAAAATGTGTAGGAAATAATTCTTTTGATTCATTCAATCTTTAATCATTTATTTGTTTTTAATGCAAGCAAGAGAAACAAAGGAAAGCATCACATAACTTGAAATTTAAAACCTGCCTGAAAAGGGATGGGCTCCGTCAGGCAATCTTGTCACAACCTACCACTGCTTCTATGGCTGAACTATATTTAGTGCCCTTATGATCCCAATAGGTTACAGAACTGTTGGGGCGCACCCACCTTCTAACTAGTAATGGACTGGTCCCTCTTATATAAGTCAGCTCTGGAGAGAGAGTGGGAGAGCGTCAGAGAGAGCGTCAGCGTTAGCAGTCCAGATAAGCTTACCCGGTACATACCATTGGACTATAGACTTTGGATAATGTTTCGTACTAACCAACCTTCGTTCTACTAATCACTCTATTGTTAATTGCTTTTATGAATATACCAGTATTTTTCTCTACAACTGTGGTTGTCTTGATTCATACACCGACACGCGGGAAACTCACAACATCTCAACAAGGACATAATGATGAACTTTCCTCATCTAGATTATTCTAATATTGTCTCGGATTTCTAATTTATTCCAGTTTTATTTCAGAACTGATGGATTGGTTTTCAAATATACCAATGTTGTTGGCTACAATTATTATCTTCATATTTCACAATTTTCCCTGTCAGTCTTCATAGAAAAATATTATCTCACTTTATTTATTAATGAAACATTAGTTCTTACAGTTAGATACCAATACTCTTCACATTTATAGATAAATAATAGAAATACCATAAATTGCAGCATACAAGTCAACCTTAAGATTTTTAGTTTACAATTTTGAGTTGGGCCTATACCTACCATATAGATTGACCCCCAAACATACAGTAGGCTACCAGTGGCCCAATATTTAGGCCCATCAGTAAATGAAATTAGGCTACAGTATAACCTGCACCCAAACTAGATAATGTCACACCACTTACCTGTATATTGAAACACTAACCATGATATCTTTCTATATGCGTTGTGTAGCAAACAACTTGTAGGTACCATATATTGTATTGGTATAACTTTGCAGGCATTTAAAATTTGTTAGGTTTATTGATAAACACATTAAAGTCAACATCAACTCCTATAAAATATTAATACTATAGATTACATATTACACCAGGTAGTTTTATTATGATACTGCTACGTATTGTATGCTACTGTAAAACACAGTATCACTCATCTGCCATTTGCATCAGCTATGTAAACAAATAACCAGTGAGGCCACCAACCTCATGCGGCGAACTGCAAAACTGTGGGTCCGTTATACTATCAACTCTCATCCTCTGAATAAATACTGAATTTGTGTTATTATTTTATATTTCTGTGTTAATATGCCAAATATGTTCCCCAAACACAATTTTTAGTGGGATATATGTCAGTCTGTTGGAGGTAAGTTGTGTACAGTAATTGTTAGTAGTGCTGTCTCACTTGTTTACAACTCGTTGGTAAAGGTTT
The DNA here is from genome assembly GCA_903632075.3 of Acanthosepion pharaonis. Lineage (NCBI taxonomy): Eukaryota > Metazoa > Mollusca > Cephalopoda > Sepiida > Sepiidae > Acanthosepion > Acanthosepion pharaonis. The sequence goes on along the minus strand of CAHIKZ030004961.1, from coordinate 847,598 downwards.
GCATTTTATACCCGCCATATAAGTTGACCTCTAGTTTCAGAAATATTCTTTTTAAAGGCTTGAACACTCGACTTTTATGCCGCAATTTATGGTATCTAAATTTAAGTCCTTCAGCCTTCATTTTTCATTCACGTTTCCTTCAACAGTTTAAAAAGAAGTGCCTAAGTTTTTATTTAATTTTTTGTGTGTATGTGTGCATCATTTATTAAGATCCTGTGATTTGTTGAGGAGAAGAGAGCATTTTTATTTTATTTTAAATTAGTTACTTTTAGAATAAATATAATTGAATTTTGTATTTTCCTGTCATCGTCCTGTAAAATCTAATCAGTCATCATCGTCCCTAACACAGTTTTAATTTCAATCCCTGATTTCTACTCCACATTGCTTCACGACAACTATAGAGTAATGGGCTGAAATTTGCAATAAAATGCAACTGAAATAAAAGAAATCTATTGAAAAACTTCCTAATGTAAAAATCTTGTTTGGACCTGTAGAGTCACTTATCTCCCTTTGGTAGAGATAAGTCATATGGTCACATGATGGCCACTTCATGAGGTCACTTTATACAGTGACCCAAAGTGGCAGTTTTTCAGTTCGTGTACAACAACAAAAGGACAATTTTGATTTCTTCCAGCCTGGGCTGAAGCTAAATCTGTCTCCCCCAACAGTATACAAGCACATGGTGCCATTTCCCTTTAGGATATAGGTGAATCCGACCCGTCTAAATCTGGAGTACTAAGTGTCTCCAAATTATATGTCAGACCTTTCCTTTTAGTTCCTCCTTACACTTTGCCATGTAGATATATGTGATATATAGTTCTCCATGTGTGTATGTTATATATTGTTTGTTATGTGTGTATGTTATATATTGTTTGTTATATGTGTATGTTATATATTGTGTGTTATGTGTGTATGTTATATATTATACCTATGAACACTAATGGGTATGTCCCAATCCTCATAAATACATTGGACACTATTGTAAGAGTGTGTAATATACTGTTTAAGTAGTCCACCACTAACAGTGGTTTACCTACGCCAAGCTGCTGGTGAGTATAGTATTTTGTTGATGTTATAAAGATTACCATTTCATTTCCAACGTCCGTTTTGGTTATTCCTCATTCAGTAACCCTTCCTATTATAATGGGAGAAATGTAAAAGGGAGAATTATCCTTTCTTCTAATCGCTCTTGTTAAAAACCCATTTAACATTTCTTGTTTGATATTTTTTTTTTTTTTTATTCAGAGGATAGCCACGGATATTTTGTCTAGCACAAATGATAACAGGAACATGACAGAATTGGGTTTGCTCTTGGAGATAATAACTGTTTATTGCAATCACCTTCCACCTGGACAAGTTTATAACTCAGTTCTTCAATGGGTACAGAATGTGTGTGAAGATGAAAAAATAGGTAAGATCAGAGTGTTATATTAAGCGTATGGTGGCAGAACAAAGAAGAAACAATGGAGGTTTAAGGAAATAAACAATTGTATAAGCATAAAATACAAAAAATGATAAATCGGTATAAATGTCTTTCATAGAAAGAAGGAGAGAAGTGGTGTTGTAAAAGACATCTGCAGAGATATACGGTAGAAGAGAGAGGGTGAGTTGTGACTTACCACAGGGACAACCTTTGGTGAGTTGTCTTTTGGAGATGGGAGGTCACACTCCAACGAGCATTGTAAATCCAGGCTAAGATGTCGTCTGGCTGCTGGAAATGTCGCTTTGATTGGTTTTTATGCCCTTTCTTAGGGTCAAATTGGGTCTGATTTTTATTTTGTTTCTTTACGTGGAGTTGGTGCAATTGGGTGGAAATTCTCAATTGTATTGCTTTTTTTTTTTTGAGCGTGTGAGTAAAAATGGAAGGTATGTGTGGAGCCTATGTGCAGTTGAATGGAATTTTAGTTTAGTCTTGGGTTCCAGAGCGTTCACATCTGGCCAGTGCTGGAAATTAGTGTAGCATGAATCAGAAGAAGATTTGGTTTTAGGAAGAACGTAACAAGAGTTTCATTATTCAATTTTTATAAATACCAGAAAATAATTCTTCCATTATTCAAGGGGAAACTCTTGTCTCAATTTTCTTGTGACTCTTATTTCTAAGCATCTCTCAAAAGATATAATTAACATTTCCGCTGTTGTGGATCTACTTGTACATCTGGATGAAACTCACATCGCCTACTGTTGATATATGTATATCAGTCCTTTCCCAAGCCAACATAAATGACTATATGTTAAAAAATTAAATGAAAATAGTTAAATCCATAATGTTCTATTATTTAAGATATATAATACATAAATTAATCCCAAGCTAAAATAATATTAATTACAATATATAAAAAAAAAAAATTTACTCACTTTTGTTTATTAAACATTAAATCCTCTATAATTTACCTTGACTTTCAGTTAGTCAGATGTATATTTATGAGTATTCTTAAATTTAAAAATTTGGAAAAAGTAACTTTTTTTACTTTTGTTTATAAATACTTGTTGCAAAATAAAGTCCTTACATTTACCTTGATAGAGTCCATCAGAAGATGAACACGTTGACTAAGATAAGTTTTTCTTTTGTCTTTATTCATATACCGACATAATGTGGCTTCCCTCGGTCTTTTCTACAAATATTTTCATGGCAATTGTTCTGATGAGCTTTCTTCTCGGGTGCCTCAGATTAATGTGTTTTACGAGATTGGCATCTCGGGCCCCACCCTTTTACTGTTGAAATAATTAAATGCAACTGCCACTTCTACTCCAACATTTTCTTTTCTTGCACTTATTACCTTTTGAACTCTCTTCCAATTTCTTGCTTCACAGATGACTACAATCTTCAGAAAATTTCAATGCAACATCAATAGCCATCTTCTGTCTTCTTGAACACGGTTGCTTTATTGTTCTTTCCTTAGTCCTACCCACTAAAATATTCTCATTTAACAACAACTGAAATGAATAGCACATATAACTCAAAGAAAAAATTACTGGTATAATCAAGATTTTAACCTTCCACACTACTTCAAATAGGTTTTGGAATAGGTTTGGAAGGAAACTCCCATCAATACTGGAAAGAACGATAAAAGCTACTGGACTTGAGAAACCTGTTTTCTTAAAAAAAATGTTCTAAGAGAAAGATTTCATATATTTCAGGAGCAAATAGTACTGACTGCTTGGTCAATGAATGCCAAATATTTCCTTATAGGGAAACGGCTAATATTACCATTACAATTCTCTTTCCCTTCCTGTAAACCTATACGTTCTAGTGTTGTTATCACTTTGCTTGGGGTCAAACAATTAAAAAAAAGAATATATCACTTCTTTGAAGAGGAAGACCATATCTTGGTAGCTTTTTTTGTGTTTTTTTATTCAGAATTTATTATTTCTATCATTTTTACCCAAGCTAACACTCTGCTATGTGCTCGTAAGTGATTCTTAAGGCCAGCTTCACTGTTACAACCTTTCTTACACATGTGTTAAACATGAAGTTCGTCTGTGTTACCTATATTGGAAACTTAACTTTCCTTGTGTACAATCATGTGATGTTTAAGTCCCGCAACATACTTACAAACCTTGTCAAAAACTTGTACAAGTAACCTGCAGGCCCTTCTGGTGGGGTTTCATTCACAGGAGTTTGCACCTGACCTCTCTGGTGTTATCTCATGTGACTGGCTAAACCAGTGACAAAAGGTTGACTTTTCTACAAATATTGCAATTGATTTTCTAATAGCACTCTGGGACAGATTCTATTTCTCCCTAATGGCACACTTTTTGTTGGATTGCTCAATTCTCTTCTGCTCAAAATTGTTGCAGCATTCCCAGATCAACTTTCTCCAGAGATAGTTTCCAAGTCTTCAACATTCATGCCAAGTGTCTTTAGGTTCCATTTAACTACATCATTGAAACGTTTCTTGGCTCAATGGCTCAATTACCTTATACCAACTCACCATAAAAAAGTCTTTTAAGCAATATGCCATCCTCTATAAATGTCAGATAACCTATTCAGTGCATATTATTATGAAGTAGTAGTTTCTCTTTGTTTGCATACTAAAGGCCTTTTGTCTCTGGTGTACAAGACTGCCAACTGATGTCCAAGATTCATCTCAGGCACTTCTGGTGAAAATGTTCTAAGATCTTGATGTGCCTTCGATAGGTGGTTTATGCTTCAGAAGAATATAAAACAGTGGCTAGAACTTTGCTTTGTAGATGCTGATCTTTGTGCTTGAGGAGATGTTACGATCAGCTCATACTTTTCAAGTTTTCTGAACACTTGACTTGCTCATTCAATGAGGTAATTCTTTTTTGTATACAGTGAAGCATCCATAGAGTGTGCACTGCTTAAGTATACAAAAGTGTCCACTATGTCCAGCCTGGATCCACTTACAGAAATGTTAGGCTCTCTGTAAGGCAGCCTAGGTGGAGACATGTACATGACCTTTGTCTTTTTCAAACTCAAAAGCTGTATAAGTCCTCAGTATATACTGAGTGTAGTAGCAATATTGTTCAAATCATGTAACAGCATAATTGTCCATCCCACAAAATGTTTAATATCTAAAAAAAAATACTAAACTAATTGAGTTTCTTTTTTGAGGTTTTCAAATAAGATGTTCAGCCATCTTAACACCATTTGTTGTAATAATCACAGAAAAACCCTTTGAGTTATTCAGCTTGATAGAGAAAAAGTTAGAATTCCTTTTGTGTCAGCCCCCACTATGTCTTCCCAACTAAGGAAGGGTGAGAGAAAAACCTTCAGTAATGGTACCAGCATTCATACTCTGGCTTCCATCTTCAAAGTCCATTTAAAAACCATCAAGAGAACAGTAAATAAGTTTAAAAAAGAGGGAACAGTAGAAAGGAAAGTTGGATCAGGAGGTCACAATGGCAAGAGGGATCATCATTTCAACTTTGAGCTAAATACATTATTATTGTTCAAAGTAGAGTCTAATAGTTTTATAAAAGTCTTGGAGAATTCCTGTAAGATATCTTTAATCATTTCTATGATACAATGGTTCAAAGTTTAATCAAACAATTGGACAATTTTGCTGTTACACCCTGTGTGTGGGTGTGTGTGTGTGTATATATATATATATATATATATATATATATATATATATATTATTTATATATTTATATTTATATATATATTATATATATTTATTTATTTATATATATTTATTTATTTATATATATATATATATATATATATATATATATTTATTTATATTTATATATATATATATATAATATAATTATATGAAAAAATTAGGGTTTTCACAAAAAATCTGGGTGTACACCATACTTGAAGTAGGCTTATACATGAGAATAAACAGTACACAGAAAAAAAAACAACCACAACTTCAATCTAAAGAACGCTACACTTACTAGAAAAAATAACTTACTTAGATGGAAATTACTTGATAGTGCAGCTATTGAACTTTGCGGAAATGTTAACTTGCGCCCCGGATTTTTCAAATATCTCCTTTCCTAAAAGAATTCTTTTTTCAAACTACAATACATGACAATAAAATTTTTTGAAAATTAAAAGTAAATGGTTAAATCAAAGCCTTCTGTTATTTAAAATAAAGAATTTATCAAATTAAAATAATAAATAATAATTACATTAATAAGTAAATTAATATATATATATATATATATATATATATATATAATAAATTAATTGATTTAAAATATGTTTTTTTTTCCCGCTACACAGTTCTAACCATGTTTCAAAAATGGAAGCTAAAAGCCACGAATTTAATTTTGCAATTAAATTAAAGACATTAGTTCCATTTCATCCTCAAGCAAATTTTGGAGTAACTTTTAAAATTACTGGTTTTAAAAACACAGCTAAAATCCCGTTTCCATGGTTACAGATAAATCTACTTCAATTGGACAAGGGTTGTCTGGGTTTTCCTTATGTCTGTATTATTGTATCGGTTATTAGCTACATTTTGGTAAGGGGTAGGGATGTATTTTCAATGAGAACTGACATCCGTTGAATGCATGTCGTCTGGATTTTTTAAAATTTATTGTTAACGGCAAAAAAAAATTTCACATTTTTTTCCTATTTGTAAATTTAAAGATTTTCCATATGTTCAGATTAGGATACTTTTTTTTTTTTATTTAACTGACGATTTGAAATATTCTCATTTTAATTTTTATTATACTATATTTTTTTATGAACAGTTAAATGTATTAGAATCCCATATATTATGTAGGATTATTTTTTACAAGTATAAGTATGTATATTAGGGTAAATTTTTTTTTTTTAAGTAAAATTTATGACAATGACGCAAAAATAGTTACTTGATTTACTGATTTAGTAAACTTTTATTTTTTTATATATATAAACCTAGTAATATATTGTTTCTCATGTAAGTACAAAGGACATGGGTCATTCATAAGCTTATATCTTCTGGCATTTCATATTAATTTTATTTTACTATAAAAAAAAAAAAATGTCTATTGGAATAACAGTGAAAATATTTTAAAGTTGTATTTAAAATTGTAGTTAAAACGAATTCTAACCTAAGCATCTTTTAAAAATTGCAGTTAAATAAAATGTATGCTAACCTAAACACCTCTAACAAAAAGTACTACCGAAATATTTTAATGAATCCAATAAAACACCTACCACAAAAATGAAATTATAACGAAAATCTAGATGATGTAGGCCTGTGAAAAGACCCATGTCCTTTGTACATACATATGAAAATACTTTATTACTTAGTTTATATATATTTAAAATAAATAAATAAATTAATTAATAAATAAAGTTTACTAAATCTGAGAAATGAATTAGATATTTTTCCAGTAAGTGCCATAAATATTAATTAAATAATATTTAAATATAAAAGTTTAAAAATCGTAATATACATATACTTTGATATGGAAAAATAATTTTACTTACTATAAGTAATTTCAAATACATTTCCTTCTGTTATAAAGTAATATAGTCTATTAAAAATAACAATGAAAATATTTTAAAGTTGTAATTAAAATTGTAGTTAAATAAAATGAATTTTAACCTAAACTTCTTTTACTTAGTACTACACACACTTAAAAGAATCCAATAAAACACCTATAGTAAAAAAAAATTAATATGAAATTCCAGAAGATGTAAGCTTATGAACGACCCATGTCCTTTGTACTTACATGAGAAACAATATATTACTAGGTTTATATATAAAAAATAAAAAGTTTACTAAATCAGTAAATTAAGTAACTATTTTTTTATCATTGTCATAAAATTTACTTAAAAAAAATGTAAATTTAATATACATACTTATACTTGTTGTAAAAATAATCCTACATAATATAAGGGATTCTAATACATTTAACTGTTCATAAAAAAAATATCGTATAATAAAAATTAAAAATGAGAATATTTCAAATTGTAGTTAAATAAAAGTATCCTAATCTGAACACCCCCGAAAATCTTTAAATTTACAAATAGGAAAAAAATGCCGTAAGAATTTTTTTGCTGTTAACAATAAATTTAAAAAAATCCAGACGACATGCATTCAACGGATGTCAGTTCTCATTGAAAAATACATCCCTACCCCTTACCAAAATGTAGCTAATAACCGATACAATGATACAAACATAAGGAAAACCCAGACAACCCTTGTCCAATTGAAGTAGATTTATCTGTAACCATGGAAACGGGATTTAAAACCCAATAATTTTAAAAGTTACTCCAAAATTCGCTTGAGGATGAAATGGAACTAATGTCTTTAATTTAATTGCAAAATTAAATTCATGGCTTTTAGCTTCCATTTTTGAAACGTGGTTAGAACTGTGTAGCGGAAAAAAAAACGTATTTTAAATCAATTAATTTATAATATTAATGCTCTGTAAATTTACATTGAGCACTATTTTGTAAAAATAAAAATATCTATAAGAACACTGGATTATATATCTTACTGTTCTTTCTTTTTATTTAAATATATATATATATATATATATATAAGAAAATTTTAAAAAATGATCACTTTTGTTTATCAGGCATGAAATTACATCACTTTGCATTTTCCATAGCTTACCTTGGATTTCGCAGTTAGTCTTATGAATATTTTTATCATTCTTAAATTTAAAAATGTTATTTTTACTTTTCTTTATTACTACATGTTGCAAAATAAGATCTTTACATTTACCATGATAAAAATCATCAGAGGAAGAAACTCGGTAAAAAAAAATTTTTGTTCTGTCTTTTTAAAAAGATATTTTATTTATATCTGAATTCTTACATGCCCTCACATATACATATGCTGATAAAGTGTTAGATATTTTGTTTTATTGTCTTTGTTTTTTTCAGAGCATATTGCTGTCTGTAAACTGCTTCTTAGTCTTTTGTTAAAGATGACTCGTAAAATTGGCAGCACAATGAACCTAGTAAAGGAGATGTGTCGTGATATACACAGTCAATTGGAGGATATTGACAAGGTAGGTAACTCTGTTTTTAGCACAATTTTTTATAGGAGTTGATCAAGACACAGAATAATGTAAGCAACAATTTCATTATGGAAATTGTTTTTCCTCAACTTGAGTTTGTATTACTTTTCAAATAAACGTGCAGTAATAAAATGCTTGATTTATAGTAACAAGACTTATGTAATATTCTGAAGAAATGTGGCATTTGTAATGAAAGAGGATTACAAATTATAAAGAATAAAACCATATTTCTTTTCCTTTCAACTACAAGATGCCTTAGTAACAAAACAGTCTTCTTACTCCAGGTAATTGCCAATTCATTAGAAAACTGTCAAGGAATTTAAATAAAAGATTATGTGAACACATAAGGGATCTTTTACAGCACAACACGTTCAATGCATTAGTTTTTCACCATAATTAGTCTGACTATAATTTAAATCAAGTTACTAAGACAAAAGTGTATAGAAAGTGCCTTAATCACTAGATCATCCACAGTAAATTTTTGCATTCAGATTCTTACAACATCTCATCATCTTTGGCAGATCTTTTATCATCACATTGTGGGATACTTAACAAAAGTGATAAAAATATAAACAAAAAGAAAAAATAACCAAATGAAATTGGCCAGACTATATATCTAAGCAATCATTTTTTTTAATTTTTTTTTACTCAAACCTAATCTGTTATTCTTTTTCTTAATCTTTTAATATCTGAAAACATGTGCCAAATTTGGTATTTTTCAGGAATTGGAAGTGGAAGACAGTAGCCATTATGGCTTAATATCTTCAACCACATCCTGTGCAGTATTGACAATTCTTTTGTCACATATTTCTTCAGAACTTGATGAAGCCTCTTGGGTCATTGAACATATCAAGGGAGAATTACAGAGTCCAAAGGATGTTGATATAAGTAAGAAAGTTGATAGCTTTTTATTGTCTTATATATGTTATTACTTGATGAGTTTTCCCTGTAAAAACCTGCTACACAAACCACATTAGCACCTAATGTAGTGAGGCTATGACCCTTACAACCCAGTAAAGGAAAAACTGACTGGTCACATTCAATACAACAAAAATGAAACTAGTGATCATCACCAAGTGAACCCTGAATTTTTGTCTATTGCAGTGAACAGGTGTACTCTCAGGAGACCCTGTCCCTTGAGTACCTATTAAGACTTAAGCTCACCCAAGACCTCAAGTGGAGATCGTACATATTATCCATCACGAAAGAGGCTGGACAAAATAATCAATTCCCTGTATGGCACCAATATGTACCTAATTCTTACTATCCTGTACTTTTACAAGAGCCAGATCAAGCCGTAAATGGAGTATTACTGCCATACATAGGCCAGAGCTACCCTATCTTCGGTTTTCAGTCTTGATAGAGTTCAAAAGTGTCCTGTGAGTAATGAATTGTTTTCCACCTTACAACCACTTTCTTACAGATGAAATGTTGAAAGCCTCTCACTACTTCCATGGAAAGTTTTCAGATGGACTACATTCCTTAGTTCCACCAGTCCTAAATTTCACAGCTAAGACCTGCTATGCACATTGTGACAAACAACCCTCATTTCTTTTGTATTTCATTGGTGAGATGTAAGGTCCACTTGAACAGTTTCTTCCCATGAACCACTATTTTATGAAACCAACTCCCAAGAGGATGCTTCTCTGATCACTACAATCTTAACCTGTTTAAGTCTAGGATTAACCATTATCCCCACTCTGACTTTTATCTCTTACCCTGTAGGCTTAAGGCTATATAGAAGCATTCCTATTTTCCCTCTTGGGTGGGTGTTTCTATATTTGGCTTACGGCCTCATCACATTGAAGCACCAGTTTCTGTACAAATGCTGAATCTAAGTAATGTTGAGCCTGGTCCAGTACAAAGATGGTTTACCACTTGGGAATACCAGGTGCTGTAAGCTTGGATGTGTAGATGGTGTAATGGATAATGACTGAATCATTAATCACAGAGCCGAGTTCCAATTCCTTTTGTATTTGTTATATTCACTTATGTGCAAATTCCCTTGGGAAAAGAATACACTTTTTCTCTGCCCAGCGATGGGTTAATTCATTAGAATTGTATCACTAAACCATTTTTAACTCCAAAAAGAAATTCTTATAATCTAAAAAAAATTTTTTTCTGGCTTTAAGTAACCTGCAAAAGATTGATAAGCTGCAAAAAATGAATCCATCAAATTGTGATAGGACATTTTAATTCACCAAGACAATATATGTATATGTTAACACTTCTAATTAAGATCAAGGATCATGCTTTGTGTGCTACAGGTAATTCTTATTATGATATTGTTATTGCAATCACTTTCACTTTGACTTATACTTCTTTTCAACTTTAGGTGCCAGTCTCCATTTACCCACCCAGCAGACAACAGTTCTCCAGTCATTATCCACAGTGTTTGCTTCTTTAGTAGCTGGCTTCCATGAACTTGCACAGACAGCTTTGCCAAATTGGTCAATTGTGGAACTTCTTCTGAAACAACTCACCAACTTCTACAACACTGTTTCAGGATTCATTAAATATGTAAGCAGTTACACAAATTCAAATTGGATTCTGTTAGTGATGAATCATATGAAGTGAAATGTGTTTACATGTTATTTTCATCATCGGATATGATTAAATTTTAATATTATGAGTTACTGACTTTGTTCAGTGGTTTGTTAGATACAGTTGGCAAAAAAAGTTTTTATTTATTTGAAACATTTTAAAGAATCAGTGGATTTTAATCTGCCATTTTTATTACTTCAGATGTTATTATAGTGGATGCTTGTTTATATATATATATATATATATATATATATATATATATATTATATTGAAACAGATGTGTACAGGCTATAGCTGATAAGTAATAAACATAGTTTAAAATAAAAATCAGAGGTCTATTTCACACATTAGTATCCACTTTAATAATGTTTAAAAAGTAATATAAGAGAAAACAAAATCTTTAACAATTTTGTCAAATCTATCATATATATATATATACATATATATATATATATATATATATATATATATATGGTGCACTGGATAAATTACACAAAAATGAAATTATCACTGACAGCTTATTTTAACAAATATTTATCAAAATTACACAAAAATATCTTGAAATACTAAAGAAATAACATTGCCATTGGCTTCAACCATGGCACCCAGGCAACTTTGGAATCTCCTGCAACTCTTCTGGACAATCTTCTTGTTTAAGTTCGTGAATGGTGCCATAATCCTTGCTGTCGGGTCATCTTTGTTGTTACAAGGAGTTTTGTTGGTCTCTCACTCAACTGCACCTAACACATAATAATCAAACAGTCTGAGGAATTAGGTGGCCAGATGTAAAAGGTAATGTAGTCGCAGAAATTGTTTAACATCCATTACTGAGTTCTCCTGCTTGTGTGGCATGTGACAAAGTCCTGTTGCCAGACATAGGGTCTTCCAGCAGCACTACCTCTTCAAGGCACTTGATGTAGGCCTCCGTATTGAGTTTGATGCTCTCACCAACAAATTTGGCAGTTCTTTTCTTATCAGAATGATCAGAGTAAGTTTTCTGATCTGCCGTACCATCATAATCATCATTAGATTCATCCAACTCTTTCTGAATCCTCTGCACTGTCCTCAGACTGATACCCAAACACTCTGAAATGTTCATGTTGGAACATTTGGTGTGAATGCCAAGCAGTACAGCATGCCATTCACAAAATTCTAACAAAGTGAATTGCATCATGGTGCTCATTTCCTCACAGATGCTTCTCAACTGATCCTACTATACTGAGCAGTTGACAAAATCAAAAACAAACAATGCACATGCAAAAAAGTAAAAATGGTGACAATTTACTCATTGTACCCTATATATATATATATATCATAATGATGTCCACTCTGTATATGGTCTAAGAGCTAGTCGAAATAGAGGGTTACAAAGTAAAAGGTAAATGGGGATAATTTTTTTTTTGTTGAGGCAGGACCAGGATTAGTCCTGCACAATACAAGGTGGCTACTGCCTGACAAAGGTTCAGAGCAAGGTTACACATTGTGTAGTGATATCTAAATGACTACCAAGTTAGCATAGCCAATGCAAAAGCCTATATAAATGCCCAAGAAATACGGCTTAGAGCAGCTCTCAGTATGGGCTATAAATAACTACTATTTGACTAATAAAATATGAAAACACATTTCATAATGTATATATTTGAAAGGATTTTTTATCCAACATCAATTCTTATTTTGATAAACATTAGTGAGTTGCTATCCTTATTCTGATTTTATTAAACAGTGAAATTAATAACAACCTCAAACACGTGTACCCAGTAATAATGTTTATGGTTATATATATCTATATATATATATTAAGCAAAATCTTAGATGAAATTAAATATACCTTAAAAAAAATCTTTCTAAGAGAACCCTACTATACACTTTAGTGGTTCCAATCTCATTGGAATGACTGCTAAATACATTCCTTCCCCAAATTTATAGACAAATCTTACAGACAGTGACGGCCCTAGGGTTATTGCCACCCTAGGCAAACGGAACTGAACAAGTATAATTTTTTTAAATTTTCACAAGGAGAAAAACAGAAGATGTAGAATAGTGACTTTAGTGCAATATAAAACTTAATACAAGCTAAAGAAAACATTCATTACCTATCTAAAAAATTTGTCTAGCCTTTAGATCTGCAAATATTTTCATGGCACTTTCTACACCTTTCTTCTTTACAAAATCCTCTTCTATTGACAAAATTGACAAAGAATTTAATGTCTTGAGCCATGAATAGATGCATATTGGGATTCGTTCCTCTACTAATAAAAATGGTCAGTTTCATCTCCCATATTTTTGTTCCTTCTTGTCTTGAAGTCAGAAGGCTACAATCACTTGACTGTATCCCTTTTGCATGTGAACATAATTTTTACTTTATGAAATATTTTCCGTCTTACTGTTGCTTTGCCTAGTCTTCACTTGAATATATATTGTTTGTTTAGTTTTATTTTGCCTTTTTTTTTTCTTCCTTTTTGAATTGTTTATTGAGAACTTAGGCAATTCTGTTTGTTGAGCTTTTTGCCAATTATAATTAACAATTGCAGTTACTGCACACTACCTCACATTCCTTGTGTAAGGATTGCACCGCCTATGTTAAAAATTGCAATGGTAAATGGAGCAGATTTAATGTACGCAACAGTGTTAATTTTGAGTTTATTTTTATTTTATTACATCTTTTTGCATTATAGTAATCACCAGAAGTAAGCTTTAGTGGAAACAGTAAAGTGGTAGTTACCGGGTCAGATTGCATGTTTTTATTCCATTCACATATAATTGAATCTTTAGTATGTGTAAATATGCAAACAGGTAAAAAGATAAAAAATTGTGTTTATAAAATATTCAGATTTGTCCTAAAAAGAACAAAATCAGTTGATTATATGTTAACTAGCCCTATACCTACTCTGAGTTCTTAGTACAGTGAATTATGAATTCATAGCACCCTTGTTAGTTCCACTGTAATGGGATGACTGCTAAAAAAATCCGTGGCTAAATTTATCGACAAATTTCACAGATGTATGATGGATTTTCTTCATAACTAATAAAACGTCCACCATATTTTTTTATTTCTTGAAATCAGAACGCCATAATCACTTGATTGTATCACTTTTGCATGTGAACACAATTCTTACTTTGTGAATATTTTGCCTTCTTACTCTTGCTTTACCTAGTTTTACATATTGAATATATATTGTTTGCTTAGTATTATTTTGCCCTGTTCTTTTTCTTTTTTTTTTCTTATTGTTTATTGAGAACTTTGTCAATTCTGCTTGTTGAGAATTGCTCCGGAGTTATGAACTTAATGTCAATAACAGAATCCTGTTCTTCACTGTTTTGGTCAACTCGGTTGCAATTTCACTATTTTCATTATATGAAAATGATATGAAGATAGTATCAGCTGTTGGTACAGGAAGTGAAATTAGTGAGCAGAGTTCAAATATTGTGCTAATCTTGCATTAATTTTTACACAAATGCCCTTGGGTGGGGAAAACCAAAAACATTGACTCTTCTCCCACCAACAATGGGTTAAATAGCAAGATAGACCAAGCTATTTAGATTTGGGTGGCAATCAGTCTGAGAGAAGGAAAACTCTGAATTCAAAACTTGTGTGGAAGGTAATGAAAAACCACTCCACTATGTTTCCCACAAATTCATGGCAATTTGCTTTGCTTACTTGCTTATCCAGAGCTTTGATTATACTGCTGTGGGTTTCTCTAGTGACTGGGGTAGGCAGCAGTCGGCTAGCTCCCAAGGGAACTAGCCATATTAACTAGAAATGCCGTAATCGGTTTGTACATATGTATAATCAAAAACAGTCGTTTTTTTTATTTTATTTTTATTTTATTTTTTACACGGTTCGTTTGTCAGCCATTGTAAATAATACATACGAACCTTCAAAGGAAAGGAGGAAGGAAAGAGTTTTCGTTTCATTCTATATCTTATTCTACTTATTTCTCTTTATTTACTTATCTTTTTTTTTCTTTTTTTTTTTTTTTTTTTTGTTATTTATTTTCACTTTGGCGTAAATGTTGAATTTTTTTTTTTTCCGCATAACCATTATCCTGTTACCCCAGTTATTAATTATAAAATTAAGTTTATGTTTTTCATTAGAAACGAAACGAAACGAGAAGGGGGGTAAAAGAAAAAAAAAAAACAAACTATTGGTGAGAAATTTGTGATCAATCATGCTTTGCATAAAGTCAAATAGTTGGGGAGAAAGAAAAAGGAAAACAGAAAATAACGTCAATTGGAAGTCAAAACTCAGGAGATTTCTAATCAGTAATAAAGGACGAAAATGGGGGAAAAGACTATTGAAAATAGACCTCTTTTGAACGTTACGATGTTATGCAATTATTCTAGATGCTGTTGTCCACACATGGTGGATCTTCCACCAAACCACTATGGAAACTGTACTAGGACATCCGTTTGTTGAAGACTGCCACTGAAGCCTACTGCCACCTAGGTTGGGGCAAGATTTATTTTTACTATAAAAATCCATTTCCACACCTTCACAGTGCTTGACCCAAGTTTGGGGGTTAGCTATTTGCCCATAGCTGGGACCCTAACAAGTGCTACCACCCCAGGTGTTAGTGGACCTGGGAACAACAGAAATAAAAACCTCCAATCTCCCAAACAAATGCCTTGCTATCAGAGGCAGTTTATCATCATACCCAAGACTAACAATTCACAGATAATATAATGAATCTGTGGACAATCATTATCACCTATGTCCTGAAATATTAAAGACTCAGTGGCAAAAGCATGTCAGTACAGATGCAAAAGAGGCCCTGAGTTGCATGCAGACATGTCTGTTGAAGCTAGTTACATCCGGGTTTTCCCTGTTAGTAGCAGAACAGTTTGGCATGTCCAGACCCAGGCCTCTCTGCAACTTTCCCATGTCTGGGTCTTTGTCAGCTGTCTCATGTCAATAAAAGCACCGAGAAAACCAGCAGTTAGAAGTTGCCAGGTCTCGTTTTGCTACTGTCAGAGATTCAGTCTCTTTTGAAGATATTCCCTTGGTGCATTTTATCCCAGAAGTTGCATAGCGCCTGCCATGCTGTGGCTTCT
The DNA here is from genome assembly GCA_903632075.3 of Acanthosepion pharaonis. Taxonomy (NCBI): domain Eukaryota; kingdom Metazoa; phylum Mollusca; class Cephalopoda; order Sepiida; family Sepiidae; genus Acanthosepion; species Acanthosepion pharaonis. Next base: position 831,563 of record CAHIKZ030004961.1, on the reverse strand, counting down.
GAGACAATGACCTTACTAGTCATTACTCAGTTTTATTTTATTTCCTCCCATCTCTTTCCATTCTCTTCCATTTAGCTGTTTCGACATTGAAAGAGTGAGACTGAGATGCCAACCTAGTAGCAAGCTTAAATTCATGCAGTTTAGAAACCAATGAAAGTAGCTCAGTTGCCATGAAAATACTTGTAGAAAAGACAGAGGGAAGCCATAGTACGTCTGTGAAAAGTGACTAGACAAAATGCCAGATCAGGACCAATCATATTGCATATCCGTCTCTATAGTAAAAAAGACAAAATTTACTAAGAAATACAAAAGAGAGGAAATTATAGAGAACCATGATCACTCATGTTCTGAATGTGGAACTTCACTTATTTCTCAAACATATTTTAGTGGAAAATAAAATCCCATTCTTATCTTGTTTATTATGTATTGTATTATTTCCTGTTGCCTCACTTCACATTTAATTATTTTGTTTCTTTATTCAAATAAATTATTCTTCTGTTTCAGTTTCTTCAAATGTACCTATTAAAAGCAGGTCACCTGGATCAGAGAGTTGAAAAATTGGTGAAGCTTATTGCATTGAGTCTTACACCTCAAGTATATATGTTTCTGACATATATACAGGTAAATATCCAAAATGTGCATTTTCACACTTACAAATAAGCAATAACATAACCGTAAAAAACATTTTTGATGAACTTGGACCTTCCTGCTCACAAAAAAATGGAGTGTCAAGAGGATGGTTTTTCCCTTGACATGGCTGTTATTTTAATTACTTTTACTCCCTTGGCAATGTTTATTGTTTTAAAAATTGATGATTAGAATTGGAATAAAGCCTAAACATATGATCAAAGTGAATTTATGCATTTTTTTTTTGTTCTTGAGAATTTAAAAGAAAAATATTAAACACTATTTATTTATTAGATTGTTTATTTACAGGAATAATTTATATTTACAACATTGTAAAAACTAATACAATTAAAACTAATTCAATGCAATATTTATCATTTTCCAATTTATAAAGAAATGAATAAGAGAACAATTTTTTATTCATAAATTTATAAACATTTACTAAATTATTAAAATATGTGAACCAACTATAAGGAAATCCTTATTATTTACCATTTTATAAAGTTCAAATCAACTGGCAACTAGCCAATGTTTTGCCAACAGTTACAATAAATTATTTTTGTTGTTAGTTACCAAGAATAAAAAAAATGTATAAATTCCCTTTCATATGTTTAGGTTTTATTACAATTCTAATCATTGCTTTTTAAAACAATAAACATTGCTGAGGACTGAGTAGTGAAAATAATAATGGTGTCAAGAAGAAAACTGTCCTTTTGACACATCATTTTTTTTGCGGGCTCAAAGTTTGCCATATTTTTTTGTATTGTCTTGTGCATAATAGAAATTTTGAATGAAAATCAAAGGCAAAAAAGTGGTTTTCAGAAATTTTTACTCAGCTTTAAAAAAACTCTTATTTAAAACAGCCTGATTGTAAATATACTCAGCACAATGGATAATAAAACACAAAGTAGGCAGGTGTAGACAATAATTCTTTACAGAAAGTATTTGATATGTCGGCAATATTTGTTCTTTGAGAATCAGTGTAATTGAATATCTTTTGTCTCAAAAACAGAAAATTCACTGAAATTGGTTAAAAAAAAAAATTAAAAAAGGCAATACACAAGATGTGTCATGTTTTGATAACATTAATGTCACAAAAAAGGCCTGACTATTGTCTGAATGATGGACTTGCATTGATTTTTTTCTGTTTGAAAAATGGGGGCAATAATTTCCATGCTCTGAGATTGTTGTTTCATATTCCTTAGTTTGTGGACACAAAGTATCCAGTTTGAAAACTTCAAATGATTTGAGAATAAAACAATACAAAATAAATATGTAAACAACTCCAACATAATTATATTGCTATATAAATAGTGAACACAGGTTTGGGTAACTTTAAATCATAAAATATTACAATAATTTATGTGGATTTAAAAATATTTAAAATACTATTTACCACCTTTCCCTGAAAATAAGTTTTAAAATGGAAATTAGCTGAAGAAACACGCAATGGCGAAACATCCAGTTCATTTCTATTCTTTGATATTAAAATTAAATATCCTAGTGAAATATATGTACGACATTGAGATTTTAATGAATAATATGATCCAGCTTTTCAAAAAAAATTACATTGGTATGGCTGTACTGTGGGGGTTGTATTATGCTGAAGGATGTAATTTATTCCTTGTTTTTAGCTTCAGAAACATGGGGTCATATTATACTCAAGATGTATTAAACACAAGAAAATATGTTAATTCAAAATATTTCAGCTGTTCTAATTTTTTTTGCTAAATTATAATTTTTTTAAGAGTAAAACTATTTTGCCTCTTGTCAAAGCCTCCTCTACAGAGGAATAAGAAACACTCACCCAATAGAATTGACTTTCTGGGTGAATGCTTGCAGGCAAAAGTGTGGAAGAAAATTATATATAAATTTTTATAGACCAGAACAGTGTTAGGAAAATTAATGACAAAGTGGAAAAAGTTTTTTGTGTGACTACTTCTATTCTTTAGGACATCATCTGATTAAAGTGATGCTTACATTAATTTAACTACACATGTGTACAAAGGGGAAGGTATGCTTAAATTTTAAACTTTTAAATTAAAATATATATATATATATATATATATATATAATCTCCGAATGTAATGAGAATGAAAATAATATAAATTCTAATGTTCACAGCATTAATTCAAAAGAGGGCTCAATACCAAGAGTAAAACAGTAATTATTTATTATAATTTTTACATACAGACAAAACAACTTACTCAGGCAAAGACGCATTTTTTTTCTGATGCAACACATGCATCTCAACTGGTGAGAACCAAAAATGATTACCATTTTTTGTTTTTAAACCAGTTGAGATGCACGTGCATTGAAAAAAAAGAAAATGCATCTTTGTCATGAGTAAGTTGTTTGGTCCGTATGTAAAAATTATTATATATATATTTTTTTTTTAATGTGTTTGGGTATATTGTTGAGACAATTTCACTTATTTACTTTTTGTTTTTATTTATACTTTTATCATTTTTGTTATTAAGTATTCCACACTTTGTGATAATAGATCTACCAAAAAAGGCAAAATGTGAGAACGTGAATGTAAATTTGTAAAACTCTACAAATATTTACCTATAGACTCAAATATATAACCTGACCAGTGCTTACCTATAGACTCAAATATAATGATTTTCCAAGCGTAGCTTAGATGTGGCACAAGGCCAGAAGTATGGGGCACCCAGTGAGGATTGAACTCACTACTCAGCAATTGTTCTAACAAGACATGCTTGCTAACCATTACACTGCCTCGAGGTGCCCCTATAGACTCAAATATATAACCCAACTAGTGCTTACCTATAGACTCAAGTATATAACCCGACCAGTGCTTACCTATAGACTCAAGTATATAACCCGACCAGTGCTTACCTATAGACTGAATACAGTTTTGGTTAATAATAATGTAATAGAGAATACTGTAGTTCAGTGTGGGAATGCTTACAAATTAAACTCTACGCCTTGTGACCCACTTTGTGACAACTCTTTTTATGAACTGATGTTTTCACCCATAGTGGATGAATGAGTTAATGTTCAATAATTAGTGTAGAGAAGGTCGGTCATCTTTTCACACAGCTGTTAAATAACCCAACAATAGTTAATATGTTATAAAATCTGCTAACTCAACCCAAAATTATATTGATATTCTAAGAGTTGTTCAAACAACTGAACTCATTTTTTGTGTTGCCTTTGTTGTTACAACAAAATTTGGACTGATATATTCCACAGCCTTCTTCAGGAGTATAATTTGTAAGGAAAGCAAGCTGATTATTTTATACAGAAATAGATGGCGAACTGAAGACAAATGGCTTACATACAGAATTATTTGATTAGCACACAGGCAATACGATTCTCAGCAGTCTGTGTAACATGGATGATTTCATATACATGAAGATGTTCTGTAATTGCCCCCTCTCCGCTGAGCATAGAACATTACAGATATTAATGTTGATATTGTTTTTAAAAACTCTTTTTTTATTTTTATTTCTATTTTTATGCTTGTAGCATGAAATAAAGGAACCAGTAAAAGCTCCCAAAAAAGACAAGAAAACTGTTCCAAATCCTTCTCGAACCAAAACGGTAAGGAAAGTTTTATCTTTAATTGTGCTGCTTATGTCTTTTTTCTTTTGAAGTAATGCAGGTAATTTAATGCAGAAAATTGATTCTTTTAATTTTGGTGATCAGAATTGACTTGTAACCTCCTGTGTAACAGTTAAGAGTAGAGAGACTGCACCAAAAAAAGAATGTCATTTTTTTTTTTAAATGCTTATTAAATATTTCATATACAGATAAAGATACGGACCGTAATTTCAATCCTAATATATTAATACGGCATAATTGACAATTGGAAAAATTACAATAAAACATGAAGCAGACAGTTGGCTGTATTTAGCCAAATTTGTTTGAATGAATACTTGCTATATTATATAGGTACTGCCAAAGATTTGCAAAATAGCATTACATGATGACAAAATGCTCCAAACTTAATGAAAACAAAGTTTTATTGTTAAAAATCTTTGTTATTATTAAGAGGAAAAACCAAATGATTTTTTGATTATTAAATTATATTATTTTATCCTTGTTAGAACATTCAAAATTTTGGTTAAAGATTTTGTTTTTCTTGCATCAGCAGTGGACATAAATTTGTTTAGGAAATTTTAACATCGTTTTTATGGTGAAAAACACATTGAGTTGAAAATTCTTGCAATAATCAAATAATTGTTGGGTTTTTAATGAAATTTTCAGGACCAATTCACAAATGAATAAAATTATTTTAGAAATGTTTCTTTTTTTAAAAAATCTTGATAAAAACTACTTTTTTACATCTGTTATCCCTCACTTATTTAATTTTAAGAAATTTTGAGAAATTAATTTTTCTATTGCTTAATGTTTATACTAGTTATATGCAAAACTTTTTGGAGAATTTAAATCATCAATTTTTTTTTTGTAAAATATGACTCCTCAGTTATTGAAAATCTACTCTGAATCGTAAAATAAAAAATGCAGTAACACTAAGACATTATTTAATTAGAAAGACTTTTAATTGCTTTTATGAATAAGATATATTATGGACACTATTGTCATTAGAAAAAAAATTTTTTTTTGATGAATAATGAATTTTTACAGAAATTGTTTTCATTTTTAAAAAATTTTAATTAGAATAATTTATAATGTTTTAAATTTTTTTAAATTCTGTATTAATTTGTACCGGTTATGTGATATTATTATTAAGCAAAATCTATATTTACTAATCATAAATGGAAAAGCTTACTACAATTCATCGACCCCCAGTATTTTAAGAATAATTTTGAATTTTTTTTTTGTGTGTATAAACATGCTGCTTTTTGTAAATACAAACATACATAAATGACATCAGAAAATAACTATAACTACTGTAAATTTAAATTTAACAGTAACTATAGTAAATTTAAAGCCAGAGTACCTAAAGTTTAATAAAACATTAGATTATGAAGAATATTTTCTTAAATTTTTAAGATTACTGGATAGTTAAAAATTATTTAAAAAAAAAGGTTCTCACATTATTTCTCAAGTAATTTTTACAAATATGTCCCTTGGAGAAAAAAAAATTAGAAAAACTTCAGGCTGTCAAGTTGTCAAAAAATTTGTCAGCACCTAATCAAAACATCTACCTCTCTGTTAAAAATGCATTTCTGTGATATTTTAAAGTGAAAGTAAGTTATATTTGTTTCAAATCAGATTAATTAAACATTAAATTAACTAATATTCCTCAGAGAAAGCTTCAGAAAAGTAATAAAAAAAATATATTATGGTAACAGATGACTAAAATCAGCTATTTTTAGCAATTAAAAAAAAAAAAACAAACCTTCCAGTCAATTTAAATTGGTTTTATAATGCAGCAAAGTATTTTTGCTTATTGGGAATATCAAGTTTAATCTATTAGCTTGAAAATAAATGTAAAATAAAAGCTTCAAATAAGATTTTTCATTTTAAAAAATTCATTTTAAACCTTAGGTATTACATTTCTTTGGAGGTACCTACTCATTAAATTTTATTTTTTATCAACTTTATTCTTCAAAATATTACTGTTGCTTCCCTAAAATGATAATTACTTATATTTTTTCTATTTTGGGTTCTTCATTTGTACCTGTGTTGTAGAGTAGTTTCACAGTGGAGGCTTGTATTTCACTAAGTTGGTCCTAAAAAGGTTTGACGTACAAAACATTAGGAACTTGTTATAATAGTTAATGATGCAGCAATCTAGTTGTGGCTGATACTTTAATGTCCAACATCGACTGACTCACCAACTCACTCAGCCCCTTCGCGACTGCTACTACTACTACTTATTATATGTGGGAGAGTCTATTAACAATAGAATAGGTATGTTCCAGTATAACAACCTGTTAAAAACTATTCTTTGGATAAAAAAGTTGCAAAATCGATGTCGTTTATAGCACTAATTTGAGGTTCACCTTTAATTTGTAAGAATTAAAAAAAAAAGAAATCTTTGTCCTAACTGTGTGAAAACAATACTTTTGCAGCAGATAACTAACATTAGAAAATATGGAAATTGTTGTACATATTGTTTCCATTAAAAAAAAAATAATGTTTATGAATGGAGTTAAATATACTTGTTTCTGCATTTTATTTTGTATTTCAGGCTTCCATAAAAAAACAGGTTAAAGTTATTCCAAAGCTTATCTTTGCAATTGAAACTTTTGAGAAATATTTAATGCAGCTTTCGCAAAAATCAAAGGTAAGAGAAGATTTAATTTTATTAAAATATAAAAAAAAAAAGACATTTTTTTAGAAATAAGCAAGATTTTAGCTTTACTTTTTACTGAAAAATAAAAAAGAATGTGTGCATATATATATATATATATATATATATAAAATTAAGAGATTTATTTTCAAATGTTATTTTCAGTGGATACTCATGTTTGAGTAGATGCTTGGTTTTATTTTATTTTTTTTAACTGTTTATTTTGTCTACCAGCCTATGTACTCACAAAAACTTAAAGAAATTATGTCTGCCAGCAGGAAAAAAAACAGAACAACTACTCAAATACTGGCATCCACTAAAAATAACATTTGAAGTAAAAAAAAAATAATATATATATATATATATATATATATATGTTTTTAATAATAATGTAAATAGTTATACTCGTTTGGAAAAACCTTAGTTATTTTGGCTTGTAATTGAACAAACCAATGCCCAAGAGAAAATAAGGGATAAAAAAAGAAAGAACTAAGACCATGAAATTGAGGCGAAAACAATCGTCCAGAATTCAAGATTAGAGTCCAAAGAAAAAAACCTCCAAAACAAGTAAAGTAAAAGTAACTACGTAAAGTGCTCAATACGCTAAGTAGAGCAAACCTAAATATGAACCTAAAGAGCCAGGAAAACCTACCTTGGTTTCACTTATACGGATCGTCAGTTGACACTGACGCTCTTTATAGGTGAAACCTAGATAGGTTTACCTGGCTCTTTAGGTTCATTTATATATATATATATATATATATATATATATATATATATATATATATATATATATATATATATATAGCTCTAGTTATCTAAAGAATGCTTTTTGCAGAAATGCTGACCTGAAAAATATGTTAAATTCTTGTAATTACTTTTTTTATATTTATATTATCTGTTTCTCTCTCTCTCTCTCTCTCTATATATATATATATATATATATATATATATATATATATATATATATATATATATATAAACTATGAGTTTAAGTGCATTACTAGATATGTGGCAAGATCTCATCATTTTACAGACAAAATGGCTACATGTAACTATGTTCTATTCTAACAGTTTCTTTTTTCATACCTCTCACTTGTGGAAATCTTTTCTGGCTTTTTGCTTTCCAGTCAAGTTTGATCTTCAAAAATTTAAATGCAATGTCAATCATTATCTTCTGTCCGCTTAAATTCTGTTCTTTTATTGTTCTCGCTCCTTAATAATATTTTTTTTATATTCTTAATATGTTAGTGGCTCTGTTGGGAGAAATGATTAAAAAAAATAAAGACAAAAGGAAAACTTTTTTTTACTTACACATTTCATCCTTTGAAGGACTTTATTAAGTAAATGTAGTGATTTATTTTGCAACTAAGCCTCTAAGAGTGAAAGAAACTGAGAAATTGTTATTTAGTAGAGAGAACAATAAAAGAACACGGTTCATATAGACAAGATGATAATTAACATTGCATTTAAATGTTTTAATATCAAAGTTGACAGGAAAGCAAGAAAACAGAAGAGAGTTCCACAAGAGAGAAGTGCAAGAGAAGAAACTGTTAGCATATATCTTATAGTCACATCTAGCATTTTCTACAATAAAATGATGAGACCTAGCTACCAATCTAGTACTGCACTTAAGTTTGTGAAGTCAAGGTATCAAAAAGGAAATCTTATTTAAACAATTATCATAATAATATTTATAAAAAAAAAAAGAGACACAGGGAAGCATAGTGGTTATTAGCAAGGAATGTGGGACTGGTGAGTTATTATTAAATAGCAGGGTACACAAGGCTCCCTAGCCTTGGTTGGCAGCAAGACAAGAAGGATAACTCTGAATTCAAAACCAATTGGGTGTAGAGCAAGCAAACCCACCTATTACTGAAATCGCACTAGCTGTATACTTTACAGCAGTGCTTCTCAAACTATCTGATGTGATGTACCAGTAGATTTTTGACCAGTGAGCGAAGCTTTTCAAGTCAGCTTTGGATGCCCCCCCAATCCCCACCGCTTTTTTTGAGATATACCCTATTTCAGGATCATTTTGAGACTGTGTACTAAACACGAAGATACATTGTTTTATTCATTCTAAGGCCAGTCATAACTAATGTAACAAGTCTTCCCAGTGTGCCAGGGACCAGTACCGTATTTGGGCCATAATTATATAATAATGAATCGAGAAAATATTATTTGTACATTTGTATTAGTATTATTCATTCATACCAGAAAAATATAATGAATATTATAAAAATTGCATAATTTTTAAGAATTTTATATTGATTTCATAGAAATATATAACCATGAAAATGGTCTTCAGGTGTTCCTAGGAGTGGTTCCTAAATATGTATGACAACATCGTCATGAGGATGTTCACGCACCACATCCTCATGACGATGTTGTCATACATATTTCAGTTCATGGTTTGCTGTTCATTATATCGCATTCATTAGTTGTATAGCAATGACTTTAACATAAGTGAGTAATTGAAAAATATAACCATAGTAAATATAAAACTAAAATGAAAATGAAAAAAAAAAAAATGCCACATATCCTGGTAGTCTCCTGTAGTGTGGAATGTAACTATTATTTCTTTGTTTTCTGGAAACTCTCTGTGTACTGGCAGACGATGGTTTGTGTACTTGCACTGGTATACATGCCACACTTTGAGTAGCATTGTTCGACAGACTGTCTACAGGTTCCAGAAGAAGACATATGTACTTATCAACTGGCAACTATTTGTATATACAATTTCTGTGTAATTTTTACAGAAAATAGTGAATGTTCATTCTTTATCTCATTCTTCAGATCAATCTAATGGAACATGTGAAACCGAGTGTAGCAAGGGACTTCCGTATTAATGGTGCTGTGGTACGAGCTGCTCTTGAGGAGCAAGGTGCCTCTGCCTCCAGTGACAGTGAAGAAGAAGAAGAGGAGGAAAATAATGATCCACAAAATGAGAAGGAAAATGAAGATGAGCAAGTAGAGGGAGATGAAGAAGAGGTAAGGTTTTCTTAAGTGTTATATGTATAGAATGTCACAACTTTGTCTTTAATTGTTTCTGTCAGCGGTTCTCCAGTAAGATATAGAAGACATTGGTATATATTAGGTTGTTCAGAAAATAAATTCAGGTTTTAGAATAAACATTTTAATTGTGTTTGAATATATTATAATGTAACCCCTGTACCCATATCAACTTATGCACCACACCCTCTCCACCTGACTTTGTTTTCCTTCCTCTTTTGGGGTCAATGTGTTGTCTCGATAGGGTTGATTTGGGTTTCCAAAATCTTACAAAATTGGAATTGACAGTGATGTCTAGTGTGGGCCCCCACTGTGTGCATTGTGTATCACAGACAAGATTCTGTAATTCCTGTGTGGCCATGGTAACCTTTATCTCTTCATGTCCTAGACTACTTTGGGAATCAGGCTGGAATAAGAATTCCATCAATAAAATGCACAACACTGTTGATAACTGTAGCAACAGGTTTATTGAATATAAAGAAAAACTTGTTGAATAAAATGTCTCTATCATCTACTGCAATATCAAATTCTCTACTGCAGGATACTGATTTGAGAAATCTAGTCGTAAACAGTAAAGTAATAACCAGTGAGTTGACTCTCCCTCAGTTCTTCAAAGTAACAACTAGCCAGTCAACTCATACTCAATTTTTCTGTCATGCATGTATCTTTGTCTTTGCTCTGATCACGAGAATTGCGGATGTCCTTTTTAGCAATGACTGTCTTATGAGCAATCCTGGGCTACTCTGAGCTGACTTCTGGGCTCATCTCTGTATGTTTTTGTTTTTGCATTCAACCACAGGAAATGCAACTGCAGCAAATCTCTGAAGACCTTCCTTGTTAGGCCCACAATTCTCTGACAGTTTCTCTGTTGACCCCGGGTCTGTCATTTATATAAACATTACCACACTCCTACAAAATTTGATATTGATATATCTAGTTTCTCCACCCCAACCCTTAATCTTAGGAGATCTTGTTAATTAACTATATGGTGCTCTCTTTCTAGATATCTTTCTGTAAAGATAATGGTGTTGAGGCAGTCACATCAACACAAACAAATCCCACTATTGGGAATTAACACAAAAAAAAACCCCCAGATGTTTTGTTCTTTGTCTTGAATAATTTCAATCATTCTTTTCTGTGATCAAAACGGACAGATATCATAATATAAACAAAACTTTGAATTTAATTTCTCAGAACTGAAGAAATTTAGACAACACATTAATCATATCTTCTACTTATCAGCATAAATCATATCTTCTACTTATCAGCATAAAGTGGATAGGGGTTGGAACCTTTGGTTTTTTTCAATTTTACTTCATTGACAACTAGAAAGAGCTTTTTTTTTTTTTATTATTATTATTGAAGTTGTTAACCTTGTCAGATTTGAACTTGACCCACATTGATAAATCCATGTTAACAGCTTCAGTACAAAAAAAGGTTGTTTCTGGTTGTCAGATCTGATAATGTAAATTTATTGCCCCTCTTTTCCTCAAAATTCCCAACACAATTTCTTTACACACAGTTTTGTCTTTCATTCTGACCTGAAGACACCTACCTAGCACATATAGGCAAAATGCATTGTCTGTAAATATTTTCGTCTTTGTTTCATTATTTCCATATATATATATATATATATATATATATATATATATGTATGTATGTGAGAGGTGGATGAATAAGTCTATGGCC